>JACATO010001445.1:0-311725 GCA_018389105.1 Nautilus pompilius
TTCGGTAGGTGGGAAGCAGCAGGGCCGGGGTATTCATAATGATGAATTAAAAAGTGTCCACCAAAAAGGGGGGGTCAGAGATCCAAATTAATGCTCGGTGGAGGAGGGATTGACCCAGAAGATAAAACTTCCATCTAGTTAGGATTCACGTAGGGGGCGCAGATACAGATTCTTCCGGGCAGTAGGGAAACCGATCGTGCCGAATTACGTGGGAACTACTGGACCTGGAATAACTGACCCCTTCGGTCAAATGGGTACAGGAACAAACTTCGAAGTGCATACAGACCAAAGCAAGAACCCCCCCGGGAGTCTGGAAACAGAGAAGGAGCGAAGGTTTGTTTTAGATTTGAGCGCACTTACTTTGAAGATGCTTTTCCAAGCTCGTTCTCTAAATGAAGAGGGGATGCAACTCCGAGCAGGAGGGTCTGCCAAAGAAGTAACATGGGGCGGGAGAGCTGGAATACGTGTATATATATATTAATGATACCACCCTGGTGGTCAGAAAGGTAACTAAGCGATTTCTGCAGGAACCGCTTGTACTAACTGCAAGGCAGGACCAGAAGCTCTCTGGGCTGGCATTCTACTAGCAGGGAATTTTACGGCTGACCGAAGGACAGCATCTTTTTCTAAACGTCTTTCGTTTGCGCCGGAACTGACTAAAAGAGGAATCGCGGATCACGTGGCGAAAGGCGGTCGGTCATCGTAAATATCCACCCTCGGAATATAGTGCGACGAGGCGTAAAAAGGGGTCCGCAAACAGACAAAAGGGTGGGACGAGTTCTCGTGCAAAATCATCAAGCTAGCTGTGTGTGTGTGTGACTAGTGACTAAACACACAGCCCAGTTCAACACAAATAATAACTAGTGCCTCTAGGCCGGGCCGGGTGGTATAAGGGAGGTTAAAGTCGACGTGGTATACGGAGGGTTAAAAGACAACCCTGATCAAATGCTACGCCATACGCGAAACCGGAAACGGAAACAAGCTACTGCGCAGACGCGTGGCTCCGCGAACTCGCTCCCCCCAGCGTCCAATGGCGCGGAGCTTTGTTCATAGAGAGGGCAACGTCACGTGGGATATCCATGCCCCCCCCCACCACGAGTCCATCAGTGAAAATACGAGATTCTGGCTCGGTTTGAATTGGAAAAGAGGAAAAAAAAAAAACCAGCGGAAAATCTATCGCCAATTCGAAGTTTGGAATTTATCGACATGCTGTAATACGCCCACCCCCACCCACCCCACACACCCCCTACGGTTCTCGGTTCTGCTCAGTGACGTCTCTCTCTCTCTCTCTCTCTCTCTCTCTTTCCCTCTCTCTCTCTCTGTAATGACATCATCTCTCTCTCTCTCTCTTCTCCTCTCTCTCTCTCTCACTTTCTCTTTCTCTCTGTCATGACATAATCCCCTCTCTCTCTCTCTGTAAGACATCCTCCCTCGCTCTCTCTCTCTCTCTCAGACGGTTATTCTACGTTATCCCTCGGTATGCGCCCATATAATAATGAAATTCACACCTCTTTCTTGTCTGCACGCATCTGATCAATATCTGTTTCACCGTTGTTATGCAAATGCAGCAAAAATATTACTTTTTAAATCTATGGTTGCTTTTATTATTAAATGCTTATATATGTATGTGCACAGGCACACACACACACACGCAGAGTGGCAGACAAAGGTTTAAGAACGATGGCAGAAAAATCAGAGCGACAGGTAAAATATGCATAAACAAACATCCCGTTCCGGGCATTATCCTGGTATAGAAGCCCTTTCTTTCTCCTCCGACTCACACACACGCATCACCATGATCGGTGCTAAACATTTCGCGTACAGTAGCTTTCCTCTCTGTTCTTTTGGGCATTAGGACAAAATTTCCTGGCAACAAAATGTCCGAGTGAGCAAACTGATCGATCGTTCCCCCTTTTTTCACGACCGCCATTGTGTACCCCGCCGCCATCTTTGGTCGTCGGTTCGGTACGCTTCGGGTGGAATTCCTGACGGAATCTTCGCCGCGACCAAGTCCATTTACCTGATGCGAACCTTTGAAACGCGAATAATAGGATCAGGACGCGCCCCTCCGACTCACGCTTCCTGGGGTCCGAATAGGACTCTTAGATTCTTCAAGGAAGCAGAGGGATTTCTGCCTGCCAACTCGCCCCTCCCGTCAATTCGAAATCGAATGTATCATCACTATTATTATTATTATAAAACTTATTTTGCCCTGAATTATGCTTATCCATTTATCTATGTCATATCATGCTGTACTATACGATATCCTATCATACTACACTGCACTCTGATTTATTACCACTTTATATGCGATATTATATTGTTTTATATCACACTACACTTTAATATATCTCACCTGTATAGTATTGCAGCTGTTAGAGCTGTCAGCATGGCCACATACACACTACACTGTGCCACCCTGAGTTGAACAACTTACCTGTACAGCCTGCCAGCGAGAACAAACTGTGTTGTATATATAGGTAGGTAGGCAGGTACCTGTCAGGCGCCGCCTTTTCCTTATCTCTCTTAATAGGCTGTAAAATGGCGCCTTGACCCAGGCCTTACATCACGGATTCCGGGAGTTCACTCCGCAAACTCATCCATCTCTTACCTCTACTTTCGCCATTCGGCTTGGTTCCAATTTCCCAATCAGCAAGAAATTTCGCCAGGTAAGTTATTGAATTATTATTATATCATTTCCTTTGGGGGACGACGCCTGAGAAGCTACAAAGAGCGCACGACGAAAGATGATAAATTAAAAAGTTCTCTTTATGGCTGGTTGGGGGGGGTGTGCGCACCCACGATGGATTCAGCGAAATCTGTACTGCACAGAGTAAAATCTGTACATTAGTAAAAAAAAATTAAATGTTTAAGAGATGGACGTCTTACTTCAATTTAATGCAATACTGCATTAGTCTTAAATGAAATGTTTGCATGGCAATTTCTTCCTAAAATTCCAACTGCCAGTACATACACTCGTTAGGGAGATGGAGGAAGAGATGGAGAGAGAGAGAGAGCGAGAGAGAGAAGAGAGAGAGAGAGAGGGAGAGAGAGAGAGAGAGAGAGAGAGGGGGGGGGGAGAGAGAGAGAGAGAGAGAGAGAGGAGGAGACGAGAGCGAGAGAGAGATACGGGAGAGCGAGAGAGAATGCAGAGGAAGATGAGGAGATGATGAGGAGAGAGAGAGACGCGAGAGAGCGAGAGGAGGAGGAGAGAGGAGGGAGAGATGACGTCACTATAGAGATGACATCAGTAAGAGAGAGAGAGAGAAGTTGACAGAGAGATATGACGTCAGTATACAAGGAGAGAGAGAGAGAGAGATGACGTCACTATAGAGATGACATCAGTACAGAGAGAGAAGTTGACAGAGAGATATGACGTCAGTACAAGGAGAGAGAGAGAGAGAGAGATGACGTCACTATAGAGATGACATCAGTACAGAGAGAGAAGTTGACAGAGAGATATGACGTCAGTACAGAAGAGAGAGAGAAGAGAGATGACGTCACTATAGAGATGACATCAGTACCGAGAGAGAGAGGAAGAGAGATATGACGTCAGTACAAGAGAGAGAGAGAGAGAGGATGACTTTCACTATGAGATGACATCAGTACAGAGCGAGAGAAGAGAGAGAGAATAAAGTATTCCATACCAAGAAGAAGATAAAACAATGTTAAGTATTCGATCTTAAATCCAACTGTTAAAATCTTTATTAACTTCTAATTAAAAAATAACAACAACAGGTAAGACAGATACTTTTTGAGAAAATTAATTTACATATGAGTTTCTACTTTTTAGCGCATGAAAGATGTAGGGAGTCTGATGTACTTTCCGCGCCTCATCCCGGATCTCACAACAGGCTAACAGATATCTATGGAGTAGCCTGAAAGCGCCGCTAGGTTTCCGTCAACCAGTTGTTGTTATTATTATTATTATCAGATCAATCTGATGACGACGATTGCAGATGTTTCGAAGCACTGATAATGACTTTTATTTGATATTCTGACGGGAACTCCTGAAATTAGACCAGTAGATTGCGGAATTCTTTTAAGATAAATAAATAAATAGGTACTTTTGTGGACAGCGCAAAATATTATTATTATATTATTATTATTATTATTATTATTATTATTATTATTATTATTATTATATATTTTATTATTGCGTGTTCAAAGAAATTAGTATTATTCTCATAATAAAAAAAATGAAAAAATACATAGAAAGGTATCAATCTCTCACGTTACCTTCTAGCAGAAATTATCTGTTTCATTACTTGCTACAGACGGTCACACACAGCTATATGGAGAAAAATTTAATTTCTCTGTTTAAATCTTTAAAGTATATATATATATCCTCCTTTGTTTAATTAGTATAAGTAAATTGCTATTTTCAAATGTATGTTTATTTTTCATCCTTGCATTAAAGACGTCATACAAATTTTTATAATTTACCTCTCCCTCCCTCTCTCCTTCCCTCTGACGTCATGTCTGTCTCTTTCTCCATCTCTAGTTCTGTACTGACATCATCATCTCTCTCTCTCTCCTTCCCTCTGACGTCATGTCTGTCTCTTTCTCCATCTCTAGTTCTGTACTGACATCATCATCTCTCTCTCTCTCCTTCCCTCTGACGTCATGTCTGTCTCTTTCTCCATCTCTAGTTCTGTACTGACATCATCATCTCTCTCTCTCTCCTTCCCTCTGACGTCATATCTGTCTCTCTCTCTCCATCTCTAGTTCTGTACTGACATCATCATCTCTCTCTCTCTCTCCTTCCCTCTGACGTCATGTCTGTCTCTCTCTCCATCTCTAGTTCTGTACTGACATCATCATCTCTCTCTCTCTCCTTCCCTCTGACGTTATGTCTGTCTCTTTCTCCATCTCTAGTTCTGTACTGACATCATCATCTCTCTCTCTCTCTCCTTCCCTCTGACGTCATATCTGTCTCTCTCTCTCCATCTCTAGTTCTGTACTGACATCATCATCTCTCTCTCTCTCTCCTTCCCTCTGACGTCATGTCTGTCTCTTTCTCCATCTCTAGTTCTGTACTGACATCATCATCTCTCTCTCTCTCCTTCCCTCTGACGTCATGTCTGTCTCTTTCTCCATCTCTAGTTCTGTACTGACATCATCATCTCTCTCTCTCTCCTTTCCCTCTGACGTCATATCTGTCTCTCTCTCTCCATCTAGTTCTGTACTGACATCATCATCTCTCTCTCTCTCTCTCCTTCCCTCTGACGTCATGTCTGTCTCTCTCTCCATCTCTAGTTCTGTACTGACATCATCATCTCTCTCTCTCTCCTTCCCTCTGACGTTATGTCTGTCTCTTTCTCCATCTCTAGTTCTGTACTGACATCATCATCTCTCTCTCTCTCTCCTTCCCTCTGACGTCATATCTGTCTCTCTCTCTCCATCTCTAGTTCTGTACTGACATCATCATCTCTCTCTCTCTCCTTCCCTCTGACGTCATGTCTGTCTCTCTCTCCATCTCTAGTTCTGTACTAACATCATCATCTCTCTCTCTCTCCTTCCCTCTGACGTTATGTCTGTCTCTCTCCCCATCTCTAGTTCTGTACTGACATCTTCATCTCTCTCTCTCTCTCGTTCTCTCCATCTGTCCATCCCCATCCGTCTCTGTCTGTCCCCCCCCCAACATGCCGTTCAAATTTCCGGTACGATTTAAATGTAGATTTGTAAGAGAAAAGAAAAGTTAGTTAGTTAGTTACCCGATTAAACCCGAAAATCTAAAACATCCAAATACGGCCGGAGGAACCGGTCGGTCTATATTCAAAGGAAGGTGACTTCACACGTCTTTCAAAAGTCATGACGTCACCCATCATCTCAGCTAATAACGAGAGAAGTGACGAGAAGTGCGATCGGAAATCCGAACAAAGGCGGAACAGCGCGAGTTGTGCACGCATGCTCTCCCTAACTCTCCCATCTCCCTTATTTAATATCACGTAAATATCGCATAAAAACGAACCTTTTTACTACGGCTGCCGTTGACGGGTGAACTTCCGCTAAGTCTGTACTACAAACAGAAGACGTGGGAGCCGGTTTACGAGTGCCAGCAGAGACCCCCACCCTATTACGGGAGTGTAGCACAGTATACCTGTCACAGGTGTCCGAGCCACGAGGCTACCTCGCCAACCCCAACCCTTCTTTGTTTCGACTCGACTATTCAGGTCAAACCCCCAATCTGCAGTGCGGGCAGTGCTGCCACCTGTAGAGGAGGAAACGATACTGCTGATGTCAACGACTAGAAGAAACATTATATTTTTGTTTGATTCGGACATCCCTTTTTTGTGGGGTGTGTGTGGAGGGATGAGGGACGGGGACCCGGAAGTGGTTGTTCTTGCATTTTCATGAGCTGTTTATATTTAATGCAAATGAAATCACAGGTTTGTCCGAATAGTGGTTTCCTTACAATTAGTCATAGCTCGTTACCCTCAGTACGACCCTGGCGTGTCCAGGGGACCAGGAAGTCATCTAATTTAGTCCCCGGAATTGAGAAGTGATGCTCGATTTCTCCCCTACTCTCACACAGGCAGGCAGGCATACAAACGTGCGCGCGCATAACCTCTTAGCGGAAGCCCGCGGCGCGCGCGCGTGTGTGTGATAACCGTACATTAAACGAGGTATATATTTCCTCATCTATTTTTCTTTTCTTTCTCTTTTCAAAAAGTGGCCCCAATCTTGCCGCCCCCCCCCCACCACCCGTCTTTGCTTACTCAAACAACCATCGTTGGTTAAAAGCTTGACGTTCCAGTTCAACAGGGACCTCTTAGGACCCCAACAAATGGACTTCCGGGCATTTTTCCGTTAGCGTAGACTAGAAATCTTTTGTAAAAATAAAGTGTCCTGCTTTATCATCAAATTCGGGGCACACTTCGGGATCTCTATTTTCTTTCTTTATTTAAATTACAAAATGAATTTGAATTCTTCTTCTCTACACACAAACACCCACGTAGCTCCGTTGTTAAGATTTACTGTTTATCATTCAATATTCTTTGTAGTTTTCTTCTTTTTATCTGTTTTATGCATTTATTTGTTTTCCTTCCTCCTCTCAATTTCTCAGTTGCAAATTTTTTTTTTTGGTACACCTTAATTTTACATCTCAATTTCATTTTATGCGGGAATATGTTCATACCCACACACATTTCCTATTTTAAAAATGGCTACTCTCTCTCTCTTCTCTACACCATCTCTCTCTCTACACATCTCTCTCTCTAAACTCTATCTCTCTCTCTCTCCACCCATATCTCTCTCCCACCATCTCTCTCTCTCTCTCTCTCCACCCTCTCTCTCTCTCTCTCTACACCATCTCTCTCTCTCTCTCTCTCCACCATCTCTCTCTCTACACCATCTCTCTCTCTCTCTCTCTCTCTCTCCACCATCTCTCTCTCTCTCTCTCTACACCATCTCTCTCTCTCTTTCTTCCTTCCTCCGCCATTTCCATAATCGTTCCACGCCATTGGCTTTCATGACGTTCCTGCAACAATATCGCTCTGACAGGCCGGTGAATAGCAAATAAAACGATCGGGAACAGAGGAGAGAAGAGCTCCAAACCTGGCCGAGAGTTGGTCTGTGTGTGTGTGGAGATGTGGGGAGGGGGAGAGCGGACAAGGGTCCCTCGGTACAGGCAAGCTGTACGGTTCGCCTTTCAACAGTAATAAACTCGACCTGGATGTCGTTGGGCGGTCACATATATATATAGTGTGTATGCATGTATATGTGAAACAACTCTCTTAACTGCCGCCTTGCTCCTTTCTGTCCGAATTTTATGGGACCCGTCTGAAGTGCATGCACTCCGAGACTGTATCTTGCCACATTTTGTCGCAGAACAGCTTTCTTCCAATCTTCTTCTCCCTTTCTCTGTTTGTCTGTTGTTTTTTATTAATTCTAGAGGCGATAGAGCAAAGTTCCAAGTAAGCGTCTTTAATGAAGTCGAGCCGCCATCTTTAACCTTCTTATTTCGGTTTTATTCCTTAGCTGTGAGGACTGAATCTAAAGTTGGAAACAAAATAAATCTTATATATATTTTAACTTTAATTAAATTTATCTCCTCGCAAAATCAGGAACCGTTTTATTCATACCGTATATCTAATACCCATAATCCTCCAGCTGCCGCCATGTCATAAATGTCGCTCCGAGTCTCATTTAATACAGTCCTTCCTCCATACAAAAGAAAGGAAATATATTCAGCGAAATGCTTGGGGGGGGGAAATAATAGAATAACAAGGTAAAGTATATTTATGCTTTAGTCGCCCTAAACAACTAATCAGACTTTCGTCTAAACCTAGTAGGACCAAATCGAACCGACCTCTACTGTGGCGCTGAGCTTCTTGAGAAACACAGTAACTCTCACGAGGTGGCGCTACTGTCGTCTTCCTTCCTTCTGCGCAGCTTTGTGTGTGTGTGTGGGTATGGGTGTGGGGGGGGAATGCGAAATATTTAAGAAAGTTAATTCTAGAATAAGTAATAAATAAATGAGCCAATAATAACGAATTTATTCTGGACGGGACGAGGATGGTTGAAAAGAGAGCGAATACGTCGCTAATACTCGGTGAATACTGTAAGCGTGGACATTGAGGCTGGTGTATACGTCAACAGCCCATAATGCTTTGATATGCGCCCGCCACGCTCTGTTCCGTCATTCGCTACACCGTCGCGTCACGTTAGAAACGAAAGACGAGACCTCGGGGGGGGGGGGAAAAGTGACGTCACAATTAGATTCGAAACAAAGATTTAAGAGTTGTATTTTAGGAAGAAAAATAAACGGGACTGACCCGACCCTGTTTTGTCAGGAGATAAAGGGAGAGGGAGACAACTATTTAAGGGCGGAATCTGAGTAATTTTGTAATGGTTAACCAAGTCCAAGGACTTCGAACGCTTCACCCCACCAACCCCTTCCCTCTCTCAGAATCCGGATTTTTTTTTTAAAAAGGAGGGGGAGGTTTATTCCATAACAAGTAAAATGCGCGAACGAAAAAGAATCCCTTTCATTCCGGAATTGAGCCGAAGAAACGAAATTTAAGGGCACCGATTCGAAAGATTTGGTGACAATATAATCGGATCAGGGGAAAATAGTCTACTACTGTAGTTCTCTATATTTGGTGGGGTGAAATATACTAATCACTGAACCGCGAATAGTCGCAGGTAGCAGTAATTCTTTATAATAATAAAATAATAATAATAATAATAATAATAATAAATAATGTGTTTGGTTATTTACTGGAAGGGTTTCGCAGATATCCTACGTGTCAGAACCTGGAAACGGGTAAGAGAATCGCGAAGACGGGAGAGAGTTGCATCCCACACCCGACGTCGGAGGTTCATCAGCGCACTGTCACACCACCTGAACATCATCCTCTTTGTCGCATCTTTCGGTGGGGGGGGGGAGGGGAGAGGAGGCGCAGGAATTAGACTGGGTCGTATTTCGGATGGGATCGAAAGTATAGTAGAGTTATTTATCAGTCTATTTTCAGTTTTCAGTTAAAAATTTTTTTAAAAACAACTATTAGCGGCTGGGCAGCAGGGAGCGACGACCGATGGTAGGGATCTGACGTAGTCGGACGGCCCCTGCTGTATACCAGGGGTGCGTGGATAGCCGCCTGCTCGGAGCGTCTTTGAAAGGAAAAGCAGATTTTAAATCTCCTTCTTCATCCCGATGAAGCCCTCTGTCTCCCACCCACGGGCTGATCGAACATTTTTGAAAAAAAGAAATTTATAAAATACCTGAAAAATAAAAAAAAAGAAGAAATCAACAAGTTTTTTTTTGGAAATACAAAGAAATTAATAAACAAAAAATATTTAAAAAAACAATAAAAGTGGTTCAGAAAATATTCTTAAAAATTAATTAAGAAACACACAGACAAACCGAAGTCTCTGCAGCCATATATATATATATTGTTTCCCTTGCATATCCATTTGTTTTACACAGCAGAGAATGTTTATGATTTTACGCTTAGAGAGAGAAATAGAGAGAGAGAGAATGATGTGAGAGAGAGAGAGAGATGAGAGAGATGAGAGATGAGAGATAGAGAGGAGAGAGATGATGAGAGAGATGAGAATGAGAGAGGAGAGAGAGAGAGAGAGAGAGAGATGAGAAGAGATGAGATGAGAGAGAGAGAGAGAGAGATAGATGAGAGAGAGGAGAGATGAGAGAGAGAGATGAGAAGAGAGAGAGAGAGATGAGAGAGCGAGAGAAGGGGAGATGAGAGGAGAGAGGAGGGAGCGAGAGATCGAGAGAGAGAGAGAGAGAGAGATGAGAGAGAGAGAGAGAGAGAGAGAGAGAGAGAGATGAAGAGAGAGAGAGAGAGGAAGAGAGGAGAGAGAGAGATGAGAGAGCGAGAGAGAGCGAGGAGGGAGAGAGATTGAGAGAGAGAGATGAGCGAGAGAGAGAGATGAGAGAGAGATGAGGAGAGAGCGAGAGCGATGAGAGGAGAGAGATGAGAGGAGAGAGAGAGAGAGAGATAGAGAGAGAGAGAGAGATGAAAGAGAGAGAGAGATGAGATGAGAGAGAGATAGAGAGCGATAAGAGAGATGAGAATGAGAGGGAGAGAGAGAGAGAGAGAGGAGAGAGAGGAGAATGAGAGATGGCGAGAGAGGAGCAGGAGAGAGAGATAAGAGAGATTGAGTGAGAGAGAGAGCGAGAGAGAGAGGAGAGAGGATGATAGAGAGCGATCGAAAGAGAGAGAGCAGAGAGAGAGAGAGAGAGGAGAGAGAGAGAGCTTTTCATGTTAAGTAAAACTTTCTTTCTTTTTTCGTTGAAGCATTTTCACAGTATTAGGAAAATGTATTATGTTATCAAAAACACAAAGTAATTCTACTTCTAATCAATATAAGAAATTGTGTAATTTTAAAATTTAAAAAAATTTTATTTATAAATAGTAAACTGCTAATGTCAAAGACCCCCTCCCCCGAGTTCGATTCCCGATCGAAGTCGCCTCGGTTTGGTAAACATTTTCGACGTGCGTCTTCCTCGCGCGTCTTGTCCAGCCTGATATGCGGAGGTGGGGGGGGGGTGGTTACACAAAGTTACTCCGGTTTACTTCCGCACCTGAGGATGAAGAGTTCTAATAGAGATTTTCCTCTGTCGAAGTCAGAGGGCCGAGCCCAGCGCGGCGCAAGAGTGACAACGCTTCCTAGCGGACAGTCGCGGAATTACGATCCTTCGCCAGGTTTGTCCGTCTTGTACACATTGGTACATGCCAAAAATAATAGATAATTGATTACAGCAAAATTATTATTTTAATAAGAATTCTCTCTCTCCGTAACGACGCCATGCCTGTGTATTTAATGACGTCATCTCTCTCTCTCTCTCTCACTCTCTTCTCTCCTCTCTCTCTCTTCTCTGTCATCTGGCAGTGATATATGCTAATTAAAACAAGACGAAATAATATTTTAATTCCGACAAGAGGAAAAGAAGTTCAAACTTAACTTCAAAGACTGACAGATGTTTTTGTCATTTGGCAAAAGCGAACTCATAGTGAAATTAATTTAAGAAAGAAGGATTCAGTGACAATCTTGAGTCAAGCGAACTGATATCGATGTCTGCTTAATTAACTTTTATGAAAAACAAAACCATTAAACTTCCAGGAATTTTCATGGGAATATCTTGTTTGAGATTTCTCTTTTAAGGAAACAACAAATGATTTAGTTAGTACAGAAAATGTATTTCTTAAGTGAAAAAAATACGTTTTTTCTCTTTTTTTTTGATACTTGATCGTCTATTAATGACGTTCATTCGGCTTATACATTAATTAAAATATATTCTAACTGGACAGATGCTGTATAGTTTAAGATTTATTCTAGTGTAATTATGCTTTATTTCACGATGGGATACTGGTCTTTTTTCAATCTTTTAGGTTATGGGCAACTTATAATAAGTAGACATTTAGTTTATTTACCCATGTATTATGTACCGTTTATGTTTGTAAAAGAATCGAAACTATTATGATCCGATAAGTAGAATATTGTTGACTTTTCCTTTTTTTAAATTTTATTTACTTATTTAATTATTTATCCTTTGTTTCCCGAGGAGAGGGTGCTACGTCTTTTTTTATTGTCAAAAATATAAAAGAATTGTAATAACCGCGCCGGCTTTTACTGGGGACGATATATCAGCTTTAAGACTCGATTGAGAAAACGGTCCATTTTCACTAGCGTTATTTAGCATGTAAACGCCAATTATTATTATATTATTATTATTATTATTATTATTATTATTATTATTATTATTATTATTATTATTGCATTTATATATATATTCTAAAAATGAAAGTAGGGGTTGCGGGGTAGGTTGGAGTAGAAAAGATAGACCGGTACTCGAATCCGTTTCGGTTCGCGAAATGTCACGTGGCTAACACCTTAAACCGATCGATTTGTGAGGAGTTGGACCAGTTAGTGTTGTTGGTCTCCAACGGGGGAAAACAAAACAGACTTGTCCACGTCCCTTGGCAGACCACGTGGGGGGAGAGAGGAGGGAGCGTGGAGGTGATCGGAGACGCAAAAATGCCCGCGTGTACATAGATCGATAGCACGCAATACGGGTAAACAGGTATGGAAATCGATCACCGAATGCACGTGCTGGTTCTTACTTTGTTTTTTTGTTGTTCTGTTCTCAGACTCGACGTAACGATTAAAAAAAAAAAGTTTCCTGTTTCCAAAAGGTAGATAACTCCGGCGTGGTTAACGCCGCACAAGCTTTCCGTTAGGGGGACTCGATACATTAGCATGAAGATGAGAACGTCACACAAACTTTTAATTATTTGGGTTGTGTCTAACCCCACCTTTTGTCGCCGCCCGATCGGCCTTCAGCTCCCTGGTTGGTAGGCGGGAGACGTGACAACAATAATAAAATCACCAGCTTTATTACTGATAATGGTCACTGGAAAGTCACACCAGTTCTACTATAAAACGAGCTGCTAAACATACGAAATTCCTCTTTTTTTTTTTTTTTTCTCCTTTCTCTCTTATTTCCATTCTATTACTTGCTCACATATTTCGGATTGTTAAAATTCTCTCCTTGGGGGGATAACTCAGGGTTATTAAAAATATAACTTCAGACAAATAACTTATGGAACTAATATTCATTCACATTTTGATGCTTTCTAATAGTTCTTCTGGCCCCGGGGAATGTCAATCAGAAATTCCAACAAGGAATTTTCACAATAATAATAATAATAATAATAATAAAATAATAATAATATAATAATAATAATAATAATAATAATAATAATAATAATAATAATAAAATAATAATAATAATAATACTAATAATAATAATAATAATAATAATAATAATAATAATAATAATAATAATAATAATAATAATAATAATAATAATAATAATAATAATAATAAATAATATAATAATAATAATAATAATAATAATAATATACTAATAATAATAATAATAATAATAATAATAAATAATAATAATAATAATAATAATAATAATAATAATAATAATAATAATAATAATAATAATAATAATAATAATAATAATAATAATAATAATAATAATAATAATAATAATAATAATAATAATAATAATAATAATAATAATAATAATAATACTAATAATAATAATTAATAATAATAATAATAATAATAATAATAATAATAATAATAATAATAATAATAATAATAATAATAATAATAATAATAATAATAATAATAATAATAATAATAATAATAATAATAATAATAATAATAACTTTTGCTCGTTCTTTCTAAAAATGTATATTTTAAAGTACAAAGCATAAAACTAAATACTTAAATCAGTTTTAAAGCTTCATTAATTGTGGTCACTGTTCGGCAGCAAATAAATGAAAATAGTCAGTTATATATTCCATCTACTGATAAATGAATAATATATAGTTTAACTGAATGAATTAGTACATATACAGGGTGTCCGTAAAGTTACTATACAGTCTTACAAGTTACTATACAGACACCATGCAGTACAGTAAGATATTGTATTAAAATATTTATTTGTAACAAAAGAAATAACACCTTTATGTTTATCAAAATCTCAGAAAATACATGTGTTACATCCGAAAAGACTGTAACAATCAAGGCAAACAAATTCTAAACTGTATAGTAACTTGTAAGACTGTATAGTAACTTTACGGACACCCTGTATATGAGAGTTGCGCGGTTGTCCAGTGGTTAGTTCGCTGAACTGCTAAGGACCCTAGTTCGAATCCCGGTCGAAAACGACTCTGTTTGGCGTACCCTTTTGGCATGGTTTCTTTTTCGATTTCCCGTGTGGGGGTATTATCCGGATACTCCGGTTTCCTACCAAATCTGAAAATGAGCATTTTTAGCGGAGAAGCTTCAGCCCCGGGGTCGTCCTGGATATGGCGCTAAAACTCGATTATTTTGTTGGGGATCTTGCCAGACGGATCGATGGTGAACTTAATCCTGACGTCCTCCGAATCAAGATCAGGAATGGAATGAATATATATATATATATCAAATAACTAGTTCTTTAAAATTAATATCAGAAGAGCAGATAATTGGCGTGAGACGCGCGCGGGTGTAGACAAGGTAGAGATTTTGAAGACACTACGTCCTTTAATTCTGCATTTATTTATAAATAATAATAATAAATAATAATTTTAAAAAAAAGAAAACAGAAGAAAGAAACAATAGGTTGACCACCATTGAAGCATTAATTAACCAGGTTAAGAATTAATCGTTATTAGTATATGTGTTATTCGCAGAAACTCTACGGCTGAAGCATTTCCCAACATCATCCTGCTAGCAACAGTAGCCGAACCAACTGACACATTCTACGCTCCATCATGTCGCTCGCTAGCCACCAGCACCGAAGCCGGCCTTTCTCAAGACTGGAATCTTGATGATGGCGACAAAGTAAAGCGACTGAAACACGACATTCATTAGTCAGTTCACTTGCTGCTGCTGAACTGGTACGAAACGCCCGCATTAATCAACTGCTTTCATTTAGTTAATTAAAATTTCTAATGATCGAGAGGAACTAAAATACATTTTGGTGAGGTAAGGGTTACCCCTTAATAATAACTATATATATAAGCTGATAAATACTTCTGAAATCTATACCGACGTTATACTGCAGTATCTTTAAATGGAAGGATTTCTGAATAAACATATTGCAAGTTTCTTTAAATTTACTATTTCTTTCACGAAAGAACAAGTTGTAATCTCGGTTTAGTTATTATATTATTTTTTTTTTTTTTTTTTAAAAAAGATATTTAAACGGAGAAGAAGTTCTTCGTGAGTGATCCGCACTAACTCCGGGCTTCTACGACCTGACGTCATTTCCGTAATGATGCAATGCGGCCCATTCTGATGTGTGATTTTGTTCAGGTGATTACGGTTAGTAAAGTTGTAAACTTAATTTAAAAAAAAAAAATTAAAAAAAAAATAATTTCTTAATTTTGTTGGTGTTGCTGGAAATTGTTGAGACGAGGTTATACGTTACGTGTATTATTGCTCAGGAATCGTCTTTTGAAAGGTCCATGCTGTGTGTCATTTATTGAAAACGTTTTGGGTGACCACTTCTTCCTCTTCTTCTTCTTCTTATTATTCTTCTTCTTCTTCTTCTCTTCTTCCTCTTCTTCTTCTTCTTCTTCTTCTTCCTCTTCTTCTTCTTCCTATATTATTATTATAATATTATTATTATTATCCGCTTCTGTACTTCTCAATCGCTTACTCTTCACGCGCACGTGTTCTTTTTTTCTTTCTTTCTTGGTGATATATCCGGCTTTTGGCAGATTTCTCAACTTGAGAACCGACGGGGAAAGAACGAACGGAGGCCCGTCATCGATTTAATAATCATTTGCGGGGGGACCTAAAGAAAGAAAAAAAAAATCCATAATTTGTTGCCTTTTCCCTTCTATTTGCAGATCTCCTTTTCTCGTGTTTTGATTTATCAACCTCGGAGATGCTAGGCGGAGGTTGGGGAATCGCCAGATCAAAACGATTGTTTTGTAATGTGATGTGATGCAAACCCCTTTGTATACATCTCTACTACCTACAGTTACAGTGTTCTACTAATCTCGTGGAGCTGTTCTCCTCCCTGGGGCCCCGCCTAGCTCTCTCTCTCTCCCTCGACGCACCTTGTGTATAAATTGTCGATTTCCTCCTTTCTTTTCCGGATGGGAATCGAACCAACTGCGACCGAGGCGCGGTGGCGCCTCCCACACACACACACTTACCGGAATTTCCTTAAAGGTTCCGGATGAAGCACCGATCTTTTTTTCTCTCCCTTCTCGACAGGCTGCGGACCTTAAAGAAAATAAAACAAAAAAAAAACACCTTTATCTAAACTTGTGTAGAAATCTCGGGACGAAGCGCCCTCTTCCGGACGAAAATTTTCTATCTTGGAAACAATTTCTTCGTAAAGGTTATATTATTATTATTATTATATTATTATATTATTATTATTATTATTTATTATTATTATTATTACGTTTGTATCTGCATAAAAATGAATCACGTATTAAAAAAAAGTTGCCACGGACAATGCCGATCACACACGACAGGTTTATGGACAGGAAGGAAGCAGACGACACCTGGAAATCATGCAAGAATTTTAAAAAAAAATGAACAACAAAGAAGCTACTTTCTAAAAAGTAAATCCAAGGATTCTGATCAAACGGTCACAGTGAGCGAGTTACCCAGGTGTTTCCAGAAAAATTTTCGGAATCTTCTCTACAGAGATATTATTACGTATGTGCGTTGGTGGGTGGGGAGGAGGAAGTAAATCCGATGGCTACCTTCGGCAAGATATGTGTTCGAGTTTCTTCTTCATCTTCTTTCTGAATGGATTCAGGTTTTTTGAGAATACACTGGCTGATATCAGAAGAAGAAGAAGGATGAAAAGGAGGAGGAAAGACGCGTTTGGTTTTGAAAACCCGCCCGGGATTTCAATGGATTCCGATCGGGAAATTCAGCTCGTGTCGGTATGTGCAGAGACTCGCCTCTGAAGAATGCTGCCGTTACTCTTTAAGAGACGGACGGACAGCGGTATGGAACTGCTAGGGATATCTCTCCCAAAACTCAGGCGCGCGCACACATACAGAGAGAGAGAGAGAGAGATGGGGGGAGAGAGCGAGAGAGAGATGGAGAGAGATGGGAGGAGAGAGAGAGAGAGATGGAGAGAGATGGGGAGAGAGAGAGAGAGATGGAGAGAGTGGACGAGAGAGAGAGATGGGGAGAGAGATGGAGAGAGATGGAGAGATGGGAGAGACGAGAGAGAGAGATGGAAGAGATGGAGAGAGAGCGATGGGAGAGAGTGGGGAGAGAGAGAGAGAGAGAGATGGAGAAGATGATGATGAATGGCTGACGGGCAAATGTTCACATGCCCTATTCTTTCGGCGAAGCGAACAGAACATTTATCATGAATAATACCTTTATCTCGCTGTAACAACAGTTCTTACACATTAATGTTTCATTAAGAAGTTTTGAACTTATATCACTACTTCCTTTTATTTTATTCTTTTTTGAAATGCAAGTTACGGCCCATGAACCTGGATGAATGAGGCGCAGCAGTCGCCGCATCATCGGGGCTGACAATGCGAGCAAAGCGTCCACATAAATCTTTTTAAAAAAGAAAGAAAGAAAAAGAGAGGGCGGGGGAAGGGAGCGGGGCTATTATACGAGCCCAGGAGTGGAAATGTCCCAGAACCGGCGCTGGCAGGGACGGGGAGGGGGTCGGAGCCCGCGGTCAGGGGCGCAGGAAGAAAGACCCTAGAATCATCCACCTTTTCGTCTACTCTTTCTCTTTGTGCGTCTTTATGAATAAGTGAATAGTTTATTTTTTTTAATCAACTTAATTTGATATGACAAGATATTTCTTTCCCCTAAGAGATGAGATGAGAGGAGGGAGGGAGAGGCAGTGGTTGTGTAAGCCGTGTGATGATGCATTCCGTCTCTTTGAAATGGCTGAACTAAGCCTGATTTATGTAAGACGAGTTTCCTGATCCCTTCCGAAATACCTTATATATACAGGTGTATCACCCCTGTTACAGGAACAAAGTTAATTAAGCGATTTATCAATGTAAAACGCGTTTCTTCTCTTCTTCTTCTTCTTCTATTTTATTATTATTATTTTTATTATTACTTCCGCTCGCTACTATATCGAACGAGTAGCTGCATCCGCCGTACATTCACCACCACCACACACGTGTCGCAAGCTGCCTTTAAGTTTCGCTTCTAAGGTTTAATGTGGAAGGAAGAGAGGCAGGGGGATGGGGATGGGGATGGGGATGGGGAGAAAACGAAAAAACATAAGGCAAACTTTTTATGATGCGGACTCGATTTCTCAGATGGAGGTCGGGAGAATCCGTTCGGGGCAGGTGGACGATAATTCAATAGTGTGACGGCGAGGGAGGCCCGCCGACGGTACGAGGACGTGGAGCGGACTCGATCTCTATCAACAGCTGGTCGGTCCCCTTTACCCTCGCATTGCGGACCCTTTTGGTTTTCTCCTCGTCTCCCGAGGGTGAGGGGACGGGTTGTGTGTGGGGGGGGGGAGGGAGGAGAGGGGAGATGTGGTGGGAGAGAGAGAGAGAGGATGGAGAGAGATGGATAGAGAGAGAGAGAGAGATAGAGAGAGAGAGAGAGAGAGAGAGAGAGGAGAGAGGAGGGAGGATGGAGAGGAGATAGCGAGAGAGATGAGAGAGAGAGAGAGAGAGAGAGGAGAGAGAGGATAGAGAGAGAGAGAGGAGAGAGAGGAGAGGACGAGACGAGATGATGAGAGAGAGAGAGAGAAGGAGAGAGAGAGAGAGAGAGGATGGAGAGCGACGATGATGGAAGGAGAGAGAGAGAGAGAGGAGGACAGAGAGAGAGAGAGATGCGACGAGGGATGGCGACGAGCTCGAGAGTGGAGAGAGACGGCGAGAGGAGAGAGAGAGAGCGAGAGAGAGAGGATGGAGAGAGGATGGATGAGAGAGATAGAGAGAGATAGAGGAGAGAGAGAGAGAGAGCGAGCTACGCACGGCATCTACGCAACCTTGGTAACAGCAATCGACTGACTTTTTAAACTTTTAATTAGGAAATCTTTGCGCCAATTAACTAACTAAATGAACCAACTTGCAGTTAAAGAAACTATAGCATTAGGATTATTAAATTCCCTCTCTCTGTCCATTAATGCACTCCATGTACCATCAGCGCAAACTAAGGCTCCAAGCTAGAGAATTTATAAAACGCAGCAGCAGGTATCCTTCGATATTAATATGTAGGGTTTCTGTCTAAGGTAGATGCAAAACCTTTACATCATTTTACCAAACCTTCTTGAATGAAGTCCGGTGAAAAATCGCCTTTCGATGCAAAATCATGGTCTTCAAGAGGATAGACAGGAAAACGGACATCATCATCATCATCATCATCATCATTATTAGTATTATTATTATTATTATTATTATTATTATTATTATTATTATTATTATTATTATAAAGGGAAATACGATCACCCAAAGTAGATTACAGACGTCTTACTCTACGCCAACGTCCCTGGGTTCTGACGATTCTGGTACTAAAGCGAACAAGTCACGATTCTAACAAGTGTCTCCCCCCCACCTGTTCCTTTTAAACCATTAGCAATCGTTCCGTTTAAAATTATTAATCTAATTAATTTGAAGCCTGGACTGGGAGTGAGACACTTCGTGTACACAGTTCCTGGTGAGGTAGCGTAGGTTTCCGTCGTGCAGAGTTGGTGGTATTTTTCGGTCTTTGGTAGTTTAAAAGCCAACCGCTAGATTACATCTGCTATTTGTTTTTTTTTATTTTTTTATTAATTAACCGAAAACGGGCACGTACCCTCTAGGAAGGCTACCCAGTGACCACCGGCCCGCATCGTGGAGATGAGGAAGTAACCTTGCAACTCCTGTCGTTTACCGAACTTTCCCTTCTTATCTGCTTGCTTCCATTTACCCCCAGTTGTTCGCATAACATTAATTTACACGTATTATAATTGCATTACGCGTATTTAATTCTAAATCTGTTTAATTAGATTTTAGTATATTTAATTATTGCATTAATTTTAAATAAAGGCGATATTTGTTTATTTTAAGTAAAGTGTAACTTGATTTTGCACACCTGCTCTGCTAACCACTTCTCCCGAGACACCTGACTTATCACGCAGCGGGTGGCGTAGTCGTCGGGCTGGGATATCGATTCCGTTTTTACCTGAATTATCACCACGGCAACCGGGCCGATTCGAACCGGCGTATCCGACCACCCAAGGTTTCGAATAGGGGGAGCCCTCCGAGCAGACGTTCAATTCGCGAATACTGGTTAAATATCAGTGCCGTGTGACGGAAACAGAAACAAACCCAACTTTGCATATATAAATGTGTGTGTTGAGGGGCTGAATAGGTTAGGCCTGGTCGCTTCTGCGCAAACAATTAAGCCAGGTGGGGTTTATTTCTCCACGAAAGACTTAGCCCACCTGAGATAGTATTAACAAAACCCTCTTTATATATATATATATATGAGTTGTCCACCTCTTGTTCGCGGACACCAAAGCAGAACTGACAATAGACACAGTCAATTCTTACAGGAGGGAGCCGCCATTCGGAACAAATTTGTCAGCTGAAGATAATTAATTGTTTGCTGTTGCCGTTCTAAACTATTTTCATGCGTGAACACGAGAAGAAGAAGAAGAAGAAGACCCTATCGTTCATTGAAACGGAGCGCGACAGTTTCGCCTTAAAGTTGCCGAGGCAATTTTAAATTACCACTCATTTGAATACGAATTCATTTCTTCTGGCGTTAGAAAGGAGAAGGGAAACGAACATTCTAAGAAAGGGGGGGGGAGGGATTAATAAGAACGAAATATCGTAGCGGCTAGCATGGCGGAAGCCTAAGGGGAGAGAACCGGCATTTTTTTAAAAAAAAAGTGTAGTTAAAGGGAGGTAACTTTACCAAATCCCTCTAAAAAATTTACTGACAGCGCCGATAGTAAAAAAAAAAAAAAAGCTTTTTCTTCGGTTATTTCTCTTTCTTCTTCTCACTTCTGTTTATAACTTTAAGCAATCACTCTGTCTGCAGAGATTCAATAGCGAATTCCCCCCCTTTTTTTTACCTGCCTGAAGGTAATATACTGTAAAATAATTTATTGATCGTTCACGGATAAATAAATAAGTACAATTATCTTGTAATTATCGAGTACACTTTGCGGTGACCACTGTTAGAATAAGGCCAAATTTAATTTAATTACTGGAGTTGTTTTTTTTTTACATGAATTAACAAATTAAAATTTTGTCGCACGAGTGACAATAACACGGGAGACAACTCTGCTTTTCTTCGGGGTTTTTGTTTATTCAGTTACAGGTAAATCCTCCCTCCAGTCCTATCTGGATAAATTTCATCCTTTTTTTTTTAAAAAAAAAAACACCAGGAAGAGTTTGTTTGTCTAGTGGTGGTGGGGTGATGGCCTGTGGGGACACCGTCGATCAACTTGTATCTATAGCCTGTTATTAAAAATAAAACAGACGTTAGATGTGGGCAAACAACAATTTACGCATAACTGACTCAGGTATGTCAGAAACAGCCACGGTGCCATGGTAGAACTCGTTTACGCAAACATCAATAGTATAATCAAGAGGAAGTCTAGCGAATAAAAAAATGCCTGCGTGGGCAAAGCGAGCCCAGTCAGAGGTTGTCTTCCCGCCGGTCTGGCAGAGAGATTTCAATCCTTTAAAAGATCCCTTTAATCTTGGATGATGTCGAGACACTGGCCCACATGTTGTTCCGATTTCGAGCTACAAATTCAGGAATATTTGCTTATCAGGTATCCCGAGCCTGTTTTTTAACGAACATAAAACTCTTCTTGTTTTTTAAATATTTTTCCTTAAATCTGCATAATTCTAAGGTATTTTTATCTCTCTCTTTCCAAACTAGCCTGGAGGGGCACGACGATTATCCCCCCCTCTTTTGTTTGTGCCGCCTTCACCGTCTAGTATGGACCGTATAAAGAAAAATTATATATATATATATAAGTCCAGCACGTTTTTCAGCCTGTAGTTTTAACCTTTGACCTTTCACGAAAGGTGTCGCGTTCACCTCGGTCGTTCTTGCAATTTTAAAATAAACTACGAGATAAATAAAAATTAAAACCTAATTAGTTTATTGTATTTTTAAATATTCACATGCGCAATTCCCGTTGTCTGTTATTGTTTCATTTTCAAATAAAATGGTAATGAATTCGGTGCTACGTAATTCAATTAAATTAGTTTCCATGTCTAAGAACGACACATGTATTAACCCTCACTTTAGCTTTCCATCAGAAATGCATATTTCTTACGTAATATGGGAGATAACTCACCACATATTTTTTTTTTTTAACCGGGAAAATTACCTTTTTAAAAAATGTATTCACTGTGATATAATTAACATTAAAAGTCTGTAATTTATGCTTAATTTTTTTTTTGTAAGGTTTATATTAACTTTCGTGAATGTTTACTGTCTATAAAATATGCAATTCGACATCTTTGGACACCTCTAAGCAATACATACACCATATATAAACAGTTTAGTAAAAACATTATCTTGTAATTTCAACAGAGACGAACAACAAAAAAATAATAATAAAACCAAGTAAATTATGTTAAAAGTTAAATTTCGCAGTATCCCGGAAGACAAGACAATTTTTTTTCCTCTGCCATCTAACGTCAACAATACATTCTGAAGAATTCCTGGGAATGGCAATAGCAGTAGAATTTATAATGGGAAACACGATACATTGTTTTTGAAAAACCGAAAGCTACCTCGAACTGTTAGTCGTAATATATTTTTAAAAAATTCAGCTACGCTGATACCTCGGTAAAGCTGAATATATATATAACTTCAGCAGATCTTTTCACCAACCGGAAAAGAAAAGAAAAAAAAAATGTAATAGCGTTATACAATAGCAGCCTCACAAGTCACGGTCTGATATAACGCGGTCTGCGATAATTCACGGGTCGTCTGCTCTTTTGTGCCCAGCTCCGTTTTTTTTTGAGTAAGAATAAAGCAAACCTGTCAATCTTCCTTCCATAGTTAGCATAATTTCTTTCTCTTCTCTCTCAGCCTTACCGACGACTAAAGCCATTTTTTTGGACAATGCGTTATCCGAGTATGAATAAGGTCGGCCCTGGGTAATCCTTGAAATTTATAAACTTTGCTACAGTTTTTGTCTCCCCCTCCCCCTTAATTCTGTAGAATATTAATATGGCCTTCGTCATGTGTCGCGTCTCGTTACGCAGAAGTAATCTCCGACTGCTTTGTCAGTACTTATCGCTCCTTCCGGTTCTTTGTTTAGGCTAATACCTACCTCGGAATGAAGAAGAAGAAGAAGCTCCTGACTGAACCGGACATTCCACGTTTTTTTTTTTAAAAGAAAAAATAAAACCGAATTTTGAAAGGAATATATAATTTTGAACATACTGTATAAAATATCCATAAGACGACTGACGAACGTCCATACTGATTTATTTAGAATTGAACTATTTTTTTGTTTTGTTTTTTTTTTTATGATGAAAAGGGAAAAGGGTTACATCTGAGGAAAGTTGAGGGGGTGCGGGTGGGGAAATCACAGAATTTTACAAAAGAAAGAGGTGGCACAATACTTTATGTACATGAGATTTCCCCAGAAACTGTCAGTCGGTTACATTTGCATATATTTTGGACTGCATCCGCAAGTTGAGCTCTGCGTTATCGTTTTTGCGCAAAAAAATATTCTAACAACAATAATAATGATGATAATGATACTAATAATTCTCTCTCTCTCCCCCAGCCCCGATATCGTCATAAAGAAAAAGGAAACGGAGAGCTCTCCCTGATAACTGACTTATCCACGCCATCAGAGGAAAAAATGCATCCATCCAAAGATGAGAAAACTGTCGAAAAGATCTGGATTAATTAAAAGAATATGGTCCAAGGAAAGACACGCATAGCGGATAAGATACAAGAGATAGCATCACTCGGCACATTCAGAAAGAGTTTATCCACCTAGTAAACCCGCTTACCTCCCCATTATTCTTTAGAACTATGGAGATGCTTCCGGTGGGGCTAAGCGACTCGAATATGTCGAAAAGCAACGGTGACTTGTCCTCTGCACTTAATGTTAACGTTAAATTGTCGACAGAATTTTGTGTGTGTGTGGGGGGGGGTCTATCGGCAACTAATGGAGGATGGCATGATTACAAATCGGTTCGATTCATTCCTCCTGTTGGTTTTTTTCTGAAGAGAGAGCACCACCCCCCCACCTTTGCATGCATAAGCCAGTTCCTCTCTCAGAACTGCGATTGTTAGAGGCGTCAGTGGTCATCCCACATCCCCACCTGCCTCAGAAATAAGCACAGACAAAATATCGCCCGTGGCTTTCTTGCCCGGAAGCAAGCCACCTGTTCAACACCACGTCGTAGTCATCCACCCCGGAAGCTGCCCGTGTTAGCTACATACGACTACAACAGCATCCCCTTCTGTGCGACATCGGCCTCATCCCTTTCGGAAAATGCGATGCTCTTCCTCACACGGTGTCAAGCACCACTCCGACATCGCACGAGAGGCTCCCCGAGTTCTTACTCCGTACGTGATGTTACTGGGTGAAAGGTAAAGATATGTAAACGAATATATTTGCTTTTCGGAAGAAGAAAAAGGATCTGAATGTTTTAGTTTCCTAAGGTTCAGATGTAACAGGAATCAACTACAACATTAAAAGAAAGAAAAAAGTTCTTTCTGGGGCCTGTACATCTTTAAGATGCCGTACGAAGGCTCACCGACTGACTGACTGTCTGTCGAGTATCTCGGATCGTGCAGACGACGAAAGTTACCTGGGCGGGCGAGTTCGCCCGTCTACGGAACAACCGTGGACAGTTTTTGGGTTCACACGGGCAAGGAAGAGGGGAAGGAAGGAAGGAAGAAAGAAGGGACTTTGAAATATGGCCGAGAAAGAAAAACGTCAGTTTTCCCTCCCTTCCCCAATTCCGCCCGCCTCGGCTTTTATTTTGGTCTTAACAAAAACGATTCAAAGACATGTCATCGGAATAAATTGGAACGGAGTAATGGGGCCGATTGAAGTCCCCCGAAGCGTGAGGGCGGGCCCTAACCATCCATGGTGCCCCCGCAATTTGAAGAATCCAAGCCAGACGTTCGTATGGACGACGTTTCTGTAATCAGCAGATCAAGAGTGTGTCCGGAGACCCCTCTCTCTCTCTCTCTCTTTGCATCCAGCCTAATTCACCTTGAGACGGCGTACGGACCCCCTTTTGAGAGAAGGAAGTGACCTTAAAGCTCGGCCGCATTATAAAGTAATTAAGCCTAATGGGAAAACCGCGGGATTTCGGATAAACCCATTCGGATCGGTTCTTCGGACTGGCGTCAGTCAGCTGGCGCGTGTGCGCGCGAGCCCAGGTCTTTGTGTCGCTCCGCCGGGGTGGAAGATGCGGTCGACGTTCCGGACCTGCCTGGATAATGCGCGGAAATAGCTGGTTACGTCCGACCGTATTCATGGGACGGCTCTTGTAAGCCTGCCAATTCCGATTCCATTCCACGGAGGAGGGAAGAAAGGCGAAAGAAATACAAAAAAAAACGAATTAACGTATTTACATTAACCTCTCCCCTAAGGTTTCTTCTTTCGAATCTATTTAATTTCGCTTAATTCCGTAATTACAAATGTCAGTCCTGTTTCTTTGCTTTTCCTTTTTTTTCTCTCTCATCCACGCAATTTAGGGAGAAAAGGAAATTCTACGAATCGGATCGCGTTAACTTTTCCCAATACATGCATACACCGGTTGGGGCATATGCAGTTAATAAATAATAGCAATAGTAATGGTTGAGCTTCGTAGGTGTATTGTACAGGGTGTTTCAAAAGTCTATGTCACATTCTAAGAACTCTTATATCATGAACTACAAATGGCAGCGTGATTGAACTGGTACCACAAGTGTCTTAATGTTAAACAGTATCTGAACACCACTCTGCCTGACAGACTGATCGCGTGTTCCTACGATGGCCACCTAGGTCTCCAGAGCTCACGCCATGTGACTTCTTCCTCTGGGGGTTATGTGAAAGGCCTCGTGTACGTTACCTCCCCTTCCCAGAGAAGTGGATGATCTGAAGACTCAAATAACTGAAGCCTTGGCAACCATCGACAACGCTATGCTTGGTCGCGTTTGGCAAGAATTGGATTATCGCTTGGATGCGTGTCGTCTAACCCGCGGCGCTCACATTGAACACCTGTAAGAACCTGTATAGAATCTTGGAAATATTAGCTTTCAGGTAATATAAATTGTGTTTTGATATCCTCAATGGTTATTAAGATATACGGTGTCCTAATGTGACATAGACTTTTGAAACACCCTGTATATTTGGATCCGTGGGTGGTATGGAATCTCAAATACTGTACCTCGCTATCTGAATTTTTTTTTTAAAAAAAAAAAAAAACTCCCACAATGCACCGCTGAGGAATCCGACATGGCGCCAGACACGAGCGCAGTTCAGTCAAAATTTGACCGTCGGGAAAACATCCGAGGGCTGATGGCAGAGAACCTGCACCTTACACCTTCAGGTGTTTGTACAATGTATTGTCCCTTCGTACGATCTCTCGGCAACCAGCATTAGTAGCCATTAGAAAGAAAAAACACAAAACAAAACCGTCTGGTAGCTTTTCGCTGATTTGTTGCTCGATCAAGAAGAACCAATCAGAATCCACGTTACAATTACCGCAATCCTGCCAATGAGCGCCCGGGTTCTGAAGTTGATGTAAGCTATATCCCAGGATAGTTAGGCGTGAAAGTGGTAATTGTGATGGAGAATATAATATATGTCAATAAAAAAACAAACAAAAAAAAAAAACCCTAAGCAATTTCCATCTGGAAGAGCTTCAACCACCAGGTCACTGTGGAGGCGGCAGTGTCACGGTGGAAAAATAGAATTGGTGCATGTCAAAGGACATTCCAGTTCCGTGTACCAACAGGAAATTCAGAAATTCAATGCTCACATTCTTCGGAAGGGACTGGTACTACACGCTACACCTCCCGCCTGTACACAGTGGAAGAGTCGGGGCTTTCGACTTCCTTCGATGTCTCGCTAGGAATCTCCATCAAAACCATCCGAGCCCTGCCTGGAGGTTTGACTTTTGCAAAGGCAACAGATTCGGCCGGGAAAAAGCGCGGCTAGCAGATGGGGGGGGGAGACATTACGTACCTCTGTTCCAAATGACAAAAGCTAAGACTGCTAATTTACCAGGAACGCGATTCTCAGCTATTTCGGCTTCAGAACGCGGTGAAATCTAGCAAGGCGACGTAGGTAACAGAGAAGCGGTAGTTAAACATGGCACCGAGGCGGCAAAAAAACAAAACAGGGTTTTAAAGCTGCCGTACCGACTGGCCCCGTTATTAAGACGACAAAAAGAGGATTTTGACACACACACACAACCCCTCCCCCAACCCGGTTCCGTTTTCTTTATCTTTGTCCTCTACGGCGCCATCTTTCGGAAACGCACAGCTTACTTCACCAGTTCTGTCGTACATTCGAGAAAGCGTCCGGTCAAAAAATGGATATCACGGCAATAAAAGCAACGTGTTCCCGATTTTAGTTACAGGCTACAAAATCCATAGGTAGAAAGGAGAAAAAAAAAATGGCGGGGGTGGGAAGGAGAGATGTTTGCAAATTAAAATGAGATCGCGAAAGTTGTCCGAAACGAACGAGAATTTGAATCTTTTTTTTGTCTTTCAAAAGAAAAGTACAGCCAACATTAAAGGTGGTTACCAAGGACAGGTCGTCCTGCCATCGTCATTCACTGGGGGGGCAGAACTGGTGAATTTGCTACCACCTCCACCAGCCATCGTGCCGGAAGTTTTAGAACAATGCAATAACAACAACGACGACGACGACGACAACAGAAACAGTTTTATGCCAAGACTTTAAAAAACACTCCCCATGTATCACAAAGAATGTACAAGACCACAAAACAGAAGAAAAAGAAAAGAAAACAAACAAACAGTGTAACAGCGATTTAAAAGTGAATTCATGAAACTGTTTAAACCATAACAAGTTTCGGTTAAATAGAATTACAGTGACATATCTCTGGGGTGGATGCGGCTGGGAAACCCAGTCTCTCTCTCTCCATCCATCTCTCGTTAAATTTTCCTTCTTTTTTTCCATTCGAATGTACAGATTCGATATCACTAAGTTCAAGCTCCTCTCCCTACCCCCCCATCCTTTGTTTTAATTAGACGGGATCTGAGGGGCCAGGCGGGATATAAGAGCAATGCACTGTCTACAGACATTGCGGACAAATACAGGACACTGCGGCTTAGAGCAGAGAACTTCGAGCGTCATCTTCATCTCGCTGAACAGCGTCCTGCAACGGAAAGAACAAACATTAAAGCAGCTAGCAAATTACACGAAGGGAGTCCACGTTTAACCATTAATTTTAAAAAGAGAGATGCCCCATCAATATAATTCTCAAGCTGATTAGGAGAATTGTCAAAACGTTCTTGCCAGCTGAGGAGGGCAACAACAACAACAAAAAAAAAACGCAGCTTCTGACTGGCACTTTGAGATCAGATGTCATGCATTCTCGGCCAGGTAATTACTTTTCACCTGTTTTATAGAATAAAGTTCAGTTCATCCACTGTTCAAAACTGCACCAATTTCAGTCTTCCCGCCACCTCTCTCCATAGGGTCCAATCGGGCTATGGTGAGGGGCCAGTCTCTCTCTCTCTCACTTCCCAGAATTGATTCTCTGCCAGTCTCCTCCCAAGCAGGAGAGTCTTAACAAGGTTCCCCTGATCTCGAAACTTGCCATTTGAGTTGTCTAGCTCACCGCTGTGTGCACTACCCGCCTCGTAATGATAATATATTGTAATATCCCATCTTCTGCTCGCTTTCGTTTGGATTTTACTTGCACTAGTGACAAATAAAAATTGTATTCTTACTACCTTAGTGCTAGTTTGAGCTTTCCACATCACCCCATCATTACCGATAATTACTGGTTTTTCAGGGTGCCAGGAAAAAATCCAAAAGAATGCAAAGTCAGCACCAACAAATAGCTCATCTTATCTTAAGACAATTCAACAAAACAACAGCACCTTGTTTAAATAGGAGACAGGCACAGATGGGCCCATTTCCATTGAAAAGAAAAGAGAATTGTTGAATCTTGGTGATTTGAAATCTGAAGAAGATGCGATCAGCATCTTGGCTTCATCCAAAAATGAATTTATGATTGGAATTTAAGAAAGAAAAAAAACAACAACAACGATGGCAGGCGCTGACTATGTCAACCAACACAGGGCGAATTGAAAACTGCTGTCATAACCAGGAAATTCATATAAACAGCTTTCTCTAAATAATATTAATGGGAAACCGTTTTAATTATCTAGTTTGGTTCAGGCCAAGGTGGTACGAAGAAATAGGGAGCCATCGCGGTTGGCAATAATCCAACATCTGCTCCAGAAGGGGTTGGTGGCTCAGAAATGTTAATGCGGGTCTTCCTGACTGACACTGAGATTTATATATATAATATGATATGTTATGTTTAACGATTACTGATGACACTATTCCACGCATCTAAAATCCTGTCAAATCATCCGACTTCACAGACGGTTCAGCGAACACGTAGTTCTAACTAGTGCACATTCCTCATTTCCTTGCAAACCCCAAAATCATTAGAACTGCTTCAAACTCTCGATAAGTTTAAATGCCCACGCACCGATTTCTCAAGCATTCACGAAGTCTAGCACCCACCCACCCCAACCCCCACTTAAAAAAAAAAAGCAGCCTTGCAAATAACTAAAACGGCCTGTCTTAGTGGCTGACTGTCGCAACTAGCCCTCTTTTCCTTAAAAGGGTCTCCAGGCCCAACCATCCCATCTGGTCCAATGTTCTTGAAATTTCTTTTCTTTCAGGTATGGAGAGATAGAGGGCTGCTGTGGGTATCAGGAGTACAATTCACGAAGACCAGCAACGGCTCCTGTAAATGTGCGTGCCTTACTTAGGTCAAATAAACTCCCGAGGTCCAGACGCCATTCTGACGATGCTACCTCAACGTGTACAGTATTTATAGACTGCTTCACTACAGGAAATCAGCCTGGAACCACCAGTCGGCGAGTCTCGTGGGGGCTGGAGGGACCTACGGATGTCGGTACAAGGATTGTGTTGTGCTGACGAGGAAGATACTATGGCTTGACTTGCAATACAGATGCGAGAGAGTCAGAGTGCTAAAGATGTCCTGCCACGGGTCGGGGGGAGGGGAGGGGAAAAGACCGACAACTTTACAGTAATAAGAAGCAAACATTATCCCCGCGTGGAAACGACGACGAGTCATTGCTCCTGAGACTGATCTTGATGTTTAGAAAATATCCATCTATGGACCATGCTAGGAGAAAGTCTTGTATCAGCAGCTTGCATAAATTATTGGTACAATACCCCTTTAGGTATGCAGCTCAGGCATGAAGGAACACACACACACACACACACATTACAACAAAGAATAAATAAAATTTCTGATGGTTTGCCAGAACGATTGGTAAAAGATAGAGAGGCTGCTTCGGTTGCCTTCGAAGGCCTTGTTTCCATGACGACGGGACTGAAGTCTTTCAAATTTCTTCTGGAAAGAAACGAGCAAGTTCAGACGCACTTTCCTTCTGTATACTGGTGGCAGCGATGCCAAATATTACCAGGGATAGGAAGAATAGGTAACGCGAGACATATCTGCATGATACATGCGCTTCAAGAACCTTCCTCCACCGCTCCAAACCAGGCAGTTTATAAAATGGCAGCAGTTTACAAGACAAATTATTCTCTGCCGCACGAGTACAGGACGGTTAGAGTCATCTAGGTTTTTGTTTTCAAAACATACGCCGTGCCAACCCGTGGCTCAGATCAGCTTTTGGACACAAAAAAATTACAAAACAGAGCGGGAGCCATGCATCCCACTGCTGAAAGAACAGCAAAAAGTACAATGTATTCGTGGCAGGAAAGGCGAATTACTAAACATAGGTGTAATGAAGACACACAATAAAAAATCAGATAAAAGCAGAGCTGGGAGGGTAATTAAAGGGAATAAAGTGATGGGAGATAATTATTTCATCATGGAGACGCCTGGTTTTACCATCTGTGATGAGATTTGAAAACATGGGTATGGATATAATTTCTGGCTCTTAGATGCTTAATGTTAAACACTTTTAGGTGAACTAAAAATTGCTTTATCACCTGGGGCCACCCCTCTGCCTAAAACTTTTATGGGGAGGGGAAGAACAGCTCCAAACTGCCAGGTAATCCACCCACCCTTGGATTAACATACTAAAAGAGGCGAAACAGTAAATGTGTAAACACACGCGTACACTAGCGGCCATAACTGTGAACACACCGGTGAAGCACAGATCCTACATCTTCAATTCAATTTATTAGAGCACGTATCAGGAATACTGTCATCGGAAAAAGTGAGCCAAAAACAAGTCACAACAAGCTCAAGTGACCCTGCTCAAGCATTTTTTTCCCATCAAGATCTCACTCTATATCCTTCTAAAACATCTCATTGGCAGGTCCACAATTATGGCCACTAGAATTAGGAGAGCAAGTGCGTAAACATTTAACCCTTGCAGGTAGCATGTGCACATATATTTATGAGTGAGTACTGATCACAACAGAGCAATCTCCATGTGTGTGTGTTTCTGAAGTTTTGTGGGCTGTAAAGAAAAACATACCCTGAGCACATACAAGCTGTCAAACCTTATATTTATGGAAATACTCTGTCAGGATCAATTGCACGTAAATATAAGGGCATACTCAAATGGTTAAACTGGTGTGGGAGGAATAAAAATATTTACTTTTCCATTTAGTTTAGAGTAGCATTGGTGCTGATGATGTTAAGTAAGTGGAGGAAGCATCGTATTTTGTGATAGTAAAATCACAGTACATGAAAATAGTCTTCCTGTAGTTAATTAGGAATCATTTTTAAAGATATTCTGCACATTCTAATGTTTTTGATATCCCTTTCTAGTACTGTGTACCCAAAATCAACATCATCATCATCAAATTTATTTTCCAGACCTTCAATGTTTGTACCTGCATTGCAAGTTGTCAGGGATGGATGGAGGCTCACTGTCAGAACAACAAGTACTGGCTAACAGAAGCAGTGGGGTTAACAGACTTTCACAAGTGTCTTGTTTATTTATCAATTAGCCCTGGTGTTTGTTTTGTTTCTACACCTCCCTCTCCTCCAACTAAAAAGATATCAGTATTGTGCGGCACACCAGCAGCAGACAGTAGTTCAGATACATTATGCCACTAAGTACTTTCTTCTAAAAGGGCAGCCCTTTAAGGTGAAAGAGGTGAGGGTGCTTTAACACACGATGCGCAAGCTTTTCGATCCAACCCCCACAAGCCAGTGTCGGATTAAAATTTAGAGAATGTTTCGCGAGATTATGGCACAGAGTTAGCAAACACAAAGCCTCCGAGCACAAGCAAAACTCCAGAGTCTGTCTGCCCATAAAGTATAGCTGCCGACTTCAGCTCGGTTGCTCAACAATGGAACCTTGTTAATCCATGTACATTATTATCTAATTCTTCACATTTTTCATTCCATATGTATGTAGTCATGAAAGAGAGTGGGGTAGACTTTTATATAATCCCATTAAACTATTCTGAGTGGATTTACAAAATAAGAATACAACATTTGATACTTGAGAGATCAAGTTAACGCAAACTATACAGGATTTTCTTTTGTCATTTATCACACCACCAAAAAAGAGTAAAGAATTTTTAAAATATACATATTTACTATCCAATAGTCTATGATTCATAAACTTAAAGAAAACTTCGCTATAAGAATAAGCTGCGTTTTTGTTTGTTTTTTTTCCCTTTCCATTAACCCTATTCAGTCTTCAGGCCAGATTTGTGGCCCATGCATGATTGGCTCTTTTAGAAGGAGGCGGCCATAAATAAGGCCCAAACAAAGAGTGTCAGTTTTGATTGATTTGATTAGCTTCATCTAACCACAATGCGGGCATTTATGAATAACCAGCTCGACGTAAGCCGGAAAACATTGTGGCATGAGTCTTCACTGCATTTTGATTCAGCCTGAACTAGGTTAAGCAGAGCTGAGCTTCCACAGGAATTCTGGAGAGTCTGAAACTCTGCTCAACCAGTAGCGTTCCATTCACAGATACATCCGCAATACGCATCCCTACCACCCAGCAATGAGATCTTCAGGAGAAAGACTCTGGTGTACGCGAGCAATAACGTCAACCAATCTCCGCAGGAGAATATAACTGTAAAGTCTGGTGGAACTAACTTAAACCAGCATCGTGAACCAATCACAGAGCTCAGCAAACAGCCACCAATCAGCTAAGTTAAACAGATACTTTTTCGTTTGCTTGGACTACCATTTATTTTAACGTATTAGAGTACTTCTAGAAATCTTACAGGGAATAAGGGTAAAGATGACGCTAGATGAATCAGGCTACTGCTATTAAATTTACATGAAACATACTCCTCCTCCTGCCCCAACCCAAACAGCAGTAAACCTGAAGGGCCAGCCACTCTGGAACCCTGCAGAGACCTTACAAGACTTAAATGTCATCATACTTAGCAAACTGTTGAGTTTTTTTTTCTTCTTCTTCAAACTTTTAAAGAGCATACAGCATTTAAAGAGTCAAAGCAACAAACTGGCGGGTATGGTGCTTAGTCAGCTGATAAGTGGCGGTAGCTAACAGTAAAAGCGAGCAAAGTGGTGGTGATGGCTTTCCACTCCACTTCCAAATAATCAAGATGGCAATTAAGAATACCTCGTAGTCGTACAATTGCCTGCCCGCCTTATTAAAAACTGGGAATGATTAACCACAAATTACACACTATAGTCTGGCTTCCATTTGCTTGTCGGTTCAGCAATTTAAGTGCTTCAAGATAGAAAAAAAAAACATCTTTACAGATAATATATTTTATAATGAAACCTCTCGGACAACCAATTACAGTCCCCTTCGGCCGCCTGTAGGTGCTGTGCAGTCCTACCAACCCAAGGCCTCAGAATCTCGCGCATTTCTACTGCACCAACTGCTGCAGATGGCTTTCTGCATCTGAGTAACATGAAACCACTTCGGGGATTCAAACCACCCCCCCCCACAAATGTCTGCGCAGTGGAGATAGCCAGCTTCGAGCATTCTTGATAAACTTGCACACATCACCCGATCCCTAATACTGGTTTGATCAGCGTATCATGAAATCTATTTTGAAATGGAAGACTGTTTGGCAGCTGGGTTCCCAATCAAACTTTTATCAAAACTAATTAACTTGCCAATAAATGTGGTCTTGGAATGGCAGCTTTTGAATAGAAGGCCCCTTTGCCCACCACAGCGTAACGAACCGTTAAGGTATTTCAAACTGACGAAAAGCAAGCAACTCTTAAAGAAGAAAATTCAGTCCTCTACCTTCAACACAAATTTTTTAAAGAGAAAGAAGAAAGTAACCGTCTAGATTGTTATTTTTGTAAGAAACAGAAATTACTACTATTTTTTTTTTACATAAGAACTGGTCTCATCACCCTAACCCTTCATGCTTCAATGCATACAGGTAGAAGAAATGACTTTTGCTAAATCCACACCCACCCACACCTCAAGTCTTCGCAGACATTCTTCAACAATTTTCGGGAATTATTTTCCCCTCACCTTGGATTTTAAGAAACCAAGTTTCTTTTATGCACTGGGCTAAGATAGACAATAATCATGGAGACGGCACCTAAAATGCTAAATAAACAATATGGCGTCTCTATTAACTGTGCCTACACATTCAAAGACTTTTGCATACTTGGTAACCAAATAACTCAAAGGTTTATCAAAAAAAAAAAACCGATAACAACTCCCACCCTGGAATACATCTGCTTCATCTTTCTGTGGCTGTTTCCACCTGGATGCACAATGCTTACCTGCAATAAGGATTTCTTCTGGAAGAATACCTTAGTACCAGGAAACGATGGTAGATTATTGGCAGAAATATAGATGCCTTACCCCTGCAAGACAAAGGGAAATCGTCATTATCATCAGTTGTTACATTACAGACACCAAACTTCCTTTCAACGATTTATGAAAGAATTTCTACAGATCTTTGTGAATGAAAATATCTACATTAACGACTGGGCCAAAAAATTTTTCTTCGACATCAAACCGTTCGAAGGGAAATAAGCCGTTATGTTAATAGTTTAAGATCTGATATTATCTCCCTTTAAAGATGCTTAAAAAAAAAGCAGATATTTCCAATCAACAATAAAAAGAATGTGGTTGAACAGACGCACATTTTGGAAATTTAAAGAATCATATTTCAAGGGAATTTATGCAACCCATTATAATAAAAGAAAGGGCAAATTTCGCGTTAAAGGCCAGATTATATCTGAAGTTAAAACTCCTTTCCTGGCAGTACACATGACGGGTGGCACTTGTTAGAAAACCACTTGATAATACTGAAAGCAGTACAGACGACGAGGAGAAAGAATGGTGAATCAGCTGGCAAATCCACTTTATTCCCAAGAGTGAAACACAAATAAAAGGCACCTCTAAACATTAAAAAAAAAAAAAAACAAAGAACATCTAGAATTTGTGGTAATTTGATACATTTCCAGATGGAACTCCTCTCTGGAAGAAATTTCTATTCCACAGTTTTCTTTTACTCTGATATGACAAGCTTGCTGAAATTTGAAAATTGCTAATTTCCTTTTCTGCGATAAATTACCAACTAAAATGCTGGCGGACATCGAAATAAGAAATTGACTTGTGGCTATTTGCTTTTCCTGTCTTGGAACACATCATTTCCGCACCAATTTGGTATTTTCTAGAGTCCGATGACAAAGGTACACGGTTTGTTAATGATCTCATGTCTTTGATGTCCCAATGCTCATCACCCGGTACGCAAAACAAACAAGAAGCGTCCGACTCTGAGGCCTGTGTGCACGTGGTTCACCTTATGAAATATATTCCGATGCCAAAATACACTTCCTCTGCAATAGCTTAAACTTACCGAAGCCAATGTGTGCGTAGCCTCCTGAGGTGAAGGGGGCATTTCTCAAACAAATAGATGAACTTTTCGCTCTGGCTTTCGGAATAAGCCAGAGAACACAACATTGACAGGTCGTACGTCATCACAGCACAGCAACGGCACCCGTCAAGAGAGTCTGCCTGCTGCTCTCGGTATAACATTGCAAACAGAATAGCACCTACTCGTTTAGAGATTCCCCTGACCAAGCTAATGTGTGATATGCGCCATTTCAATTTTTCATTCTAAATCTTTGCATAAGAGGAAAGAAAAGTTACGTTTCTGTATAACAGATTATCCACTCTTGCCAAAAAAATATAAATAAAAGATGGAATTTAAAAATTTGTTCGTTTATTTCTTTCCAACCTCCTTAATATAACAATAATAATAATAATAATGATCATAATAATAATAATAATAATATATAATAGTGTGTAATACCATATGGAGTAACGGAATGTTTGCCATAATCATGAATATTTGGCAGTAATCCTTGGAGTAGGAAAAATGGTCAGAGGTAAACAGGGTGTTTTTTAGCGGGATGTCTGTAGAAAGAGTTACTTACGAAAAAATCATAAAGATGATGGCAGGCATCAGAAATATCTCATTGCAGGCAACGAATCGTAAAATGTTAACCTGCTGGGCTTCTAGTTTGTTAATTGTGTTGTGAACAAACTGTAATGAGCTTGGTCCCATGATCTGAAATGTGAAAACAGGAGAAAAAATGTACAATTTCAAGTGGGTTTTCCCACAGCGCATTTAAACAGATAAAATACTTGAGCTGTGCCGGGAAGGAAGATTTCAAAATTTAATTTATTCCATGAAGCAGACAAGCAGTTTCGCTAGTCTTCTGGTAGAAAGATCCGCTTATCCCCTATACTGGCCTGACCGACCGGCTAGAATCACGCTCACAGTTTCTCCTCTACTGCGGAAAAACGGAACCAAGCGGGCGGCCAGATGAGAATTTCCGGGAGACACGTTTAAACGAAATTTTGAAAATAAATTCTGATAACAACCCGCTGAACTGATTTAGAAAGCAAGCTGAAAGAAAACGGCCATCAGCAGCCAGAGAGACCGTTAGATAAGGTCAGGAGGAGCAGTTAATGCGTGGTGGTCTCAAAATTCACCCTCTGACTCTGTTCAAACCTAGTCACAAAATTCACTAGAAACCACATATTTTCAACAGTTCTGTATATTTTACAGAAAGAAAATTTCAAAATCCAGCAATCCTTCCGACATTCAGAATAATTGTGCCAGAAATTAGCAGACTGACTTGACTCTTTTAAAAAAAAAATTTTCATAAACTACACTGTATTCCTACCTCAACTTATTACGAATTAAAAGAATGCATATAATGATAATTTCTTAAAGTGGTATAAGCTCAAGTATTGAAAGAGGGAGGGAATAATGTTAGAAGAATGGGTTAACAGGTAGTGGCCATTGCTCAGTATCTCAGAGCCCAGCTGTAGTCCACTGTTCAGCCTATTCTCTCTCGCCTTCTCTCTCAAACACCCCAACCTGGTGTACATGGATTTCCTCCAATTTCCAATAAAAAAACAGTACTAGCACCTGCTCCACCTGGTGTCCCATGGTCAGCTTATCTAATCATAAGTCTCATCAGAACCCAGGTTACCATAAATATCAAAGATCAGTATTGTGAAAAAAAAAATATAATCTAGGGGGGGATAACTTAGGTTTGCAAATCATGCAACCTTCCAATCTGCAACAATTAGTGAGTTTATACTTAATAACAAAAAAAAAAAAATAAAAAACCAGGAAAAGATTGCAAGCACTCAGGGTTAAATGCCAACAAATTCAAGGAAAATAAATAAATCAAAACAACAAAACTTAAGGATATAAATATAAAATAATTGTGTTTAACAATATATATATACAGCATCATTATTTTAGTCTAGTTTTAACAAATGCCATAAAAGTCAGAAATAGAACTTTTCTAAGAGAATGTGATTAGTGGTAATGTTCCCCATCCCCTGGTAAGCTAACACCTGGGTGTACACAAAACCGACAAATCCTAAGTCCTTAAGTGATCTGAGTCAGACTCAACGTATGTAATTTAAATAAATAATATGGCAGATGGTGAAGCAGCAGCATTTGTTACAGCTACAAAAGGTTTGCATTTGCCATAGACATTTTAAAACTGCTGTTGGCAGACCTATCCTTTGGGTAAAAACTATCAGAAGCGAACAATAACAAAAACCTGGTTGCTAGGCAACAGTGACATAAAACAATGAGATGTCACTAGATGATTTGTGAACAAGGGTCTGCACTTACTGAATACTTACATTAAGCAGGATCTTCGTATAGGAACAGGCATGAAGAAGGGAAAAAAGGAAAACTGGAGCCAAAGACACTGGATAGGCTAAGGAACAGAATTAAAACTCTTAAAAATACAATCAGTTACCAATCATCCAAGTATTTCAGCTGATCAGTTGTGCTTCTTAGCAACTTTTTATAACTAAAAACACATCACTCACTGATTCTTAGGTGCATACAGTATTGGAAATAATTAGGGAAACACACAAAATACGCATAAACATACAAAAACAGTGGAATGTTGTTCCAAATATCAGGCAGCACTTTCCACAAATTCATCCAAGGTGTTTGGCTGCCATTTGACTTTCTCAGTAGCTGTATAACCATTCACTGATCATCATATTGAGACCTGGTGCAGGCCAAGGCATCTTTGTGAGTGTTCTATCAGTTTCTTTAAGTTCCAGATAGTTTTTTTTTTTTTTTACATCATCATCATTTTGTAGATGAATCCCTTCCTACCCAATGAGATATCTTCCTGGGGAATGGCATGATGGATGAGAACTTGTTTTTACCCCTCAGCAATCAGTAGACCCTTGATTTTATGAGACTTCAACACCTTTAGCTGGGATCCAACCCATGATTCACTGTAGCATTTGTACACTCGGTGTTATACCGCTCCCCAGTCTGCCTTAAAAAGAAAAAACTGCCATTATTATTGCCAAAGGGACTCATCTATTAAGATCCACTTTTTTCAGGTTTGGTTGTCCATCCCACTGTCTCATTTCTGCGGCCCATTTCAGCCCTGCTGCTTGTTCGCCTTGACTCGTCAGATGTTTTAGGGCAGCCATGCATCCAATGAGACCACTTCGCAGTAATGTGGACTTACTGCTCAAAAAGAAATGCTAACACCCTGTTAACTTGGGGATGGATCATTTTGCAAAATCTGTACTCGCTCACTGTCCGTTATGTGGAGAATGTACTAAGGTACTTAACATCACTTTTGGAGAATTTGGGCCTTCTTCCTCGACCCCCACCTAGTGTGAACGGCACTGGTTTTTATGTACCTTCCTCAGCACTTTGCATGTTCCTCCTGAAACATGAAGTTGAGCTGCAGTCTGCTGCGTGTAGTAGTCTTCACTAGCTAAAACTTTGATTTCCATAAGCTTGGCATGCGATATTTCCTACCCACAAGCCATAGTATTCACAACACTATAATGTCGTCACTTACTATACTTTTATAGTCCTGCAGATGTGGTACCTTCTCATTGTTTGCAGGACAACCAATCAGTGAACCAGATCGACCCATTACTGTACTAAGGAGCATTTCATTTTTACTCAAGATGTGATTCTATCAAATGTTATTTGTATTTTAGTTCTTCCTCTGTTTCCATAATTATTTCCACACCAATGTTTCTGGAAAATAAGAACATTCGCAAAAAATTGCGCTTTGCTTTTTTTATGAGAAATAATTGGCAAACTAATAAACAGAGATACATGTTAACTATTATTAACCTTGATCTCTTGAGTTTTCCGTAGAAATACAATAATTAAGATAAACAGAAAATAGGGTGATCATCTATCCATTTTTCATCACCTTAATAGTATTAACTAGAGAGTCAGTCAACAGGATTTAAGAGAGACTTGATACTATTATAAAAGAAATTCAAACCTTGGAAGTTACTTTTGCATAAGTAAACTTAAAAACTGCCGGAAAACATCCGTTCAGATTACATACAAACATTCTTCTGGTTTCTCAATATAGGCATCCTGTCACATAATCACAGTACTGGCATATTTCAGCCTTTTCTGCCATGCAGTGAAACTATTCCTTCATGCTTAAATTATTAAATGAATAGCAGGGATACTTAGCAGGCTTTTCATTGGACAAGAGACCATGTGACAAAACAGAACAACAACAACAACAACAAAAAAGCCAGTCTCCCATTGGCTGTTATATTCATGTTTCTAATCAGTTTAAAATCTGCACGGACAAACAATTCTCCCAGCCTCGCTTGCATCATAATAACTTCACACTTCATTGCATCTACTTTATGGTGTCAAGCCAAAATAGGTAAAGGGTTAATATGCAAGGCAGGTGAAAATTAGCTCACTGCGCTTGCCGTAGTAGGCAGCTGCCCAATGGATCTGTTGTCTTGTCGACTGTATGTATTCTCTTGCTCTTCCATACTGGATCACTGGTGTGGGTGTATTCTGGTGTATTCCATCCAGTTTCCTCCAGAAGTTATATCGCCGAGGACTGCGCTATTACTTTCCTTGCTTTTGCATAATGGATGACTTTGCTAGGAGACACCCCTCCTCGGACAGACAATAAACAAGCCTATTCAGTCATGTGCAAATACAACAAAACCTGCAGGTGAATTAACATCAATATATGAAAATGTGTAACTGGAAAAAAAAGAAAGGTGTTAATACAATTTACTACAAAAAAAAAAAAAGGTCCACTGGACATTCGTCTCTATGATTCTAATGCGACCGATTCGCGGAATGCAACAACAAAGGATATTTGTGATGGGGTATGCGTTGATAAAGATTAATGAGAACAACAGGTAATGGCAGCTGTCCTCCATAAACAACAATGCAAAATACTGCCGGCTGATCTGGAAATTTGGCAAACGCTGGTGGAGGCGAAGTGCACTTGTTGCTGCATTGCTTATGAGTGCCCTCTGGTAGTAGCTGTAGGCAGTTCCACTGGAAAAAAAAAAGAACAGAAGAAAGCGAGTAATGAGAGCGTGCTGCTGCTGCTGCTCATGGTTCTGAAAAATACAACAGTCAGCTTTAAAATTTTGTAGTCAGGTTAATGCCAAACCATGTCTCCCGCCCCCAACATCTGTGGTCCACCTGCCACCATTGATTATCCTTAATCTCTTACAAGTGAGGTATAAAAGGTAATTCACATTTAAATCCTACACAGGCCCCTCTGTAACAGCATTCCACTCACTGCCTGTATTACACCTTTCTGTTTAAAACACAACAAGTTTTGACTCCTTTCACCATTCGCTCTACCACAGATGGGGCCACAGAAGAAACTTAGGAAAGCAGAGCGCGTGACTGGTTATCTCACTTTCACTGTAAGCAGTTTGATTCTATGCCACAAAAAAACACAATCCGTCTGTCTGAAATCAAGATGGCTTTAGTGTTTTCCCAGCACCTTATTAGTAGTAGCAGGACTGATGGACCAGGTTTTGGGGGATCTATTACTGCTAATCCAGATAAACTGCTTTAAATCCCCAACTTGTTCATTTTTTATGTAGTTTTTGACCAACACTTTTGCCCACCTGTACAGTTCAGTAAGTAAAGAATTCCCACTGCAAGAGCATTTTCCGCGACACCACACTTCGAAGAAGACCCTAACGGTGGCAGAGAGGACGACGACGACAGATTGCCAAAATGTCAGTTCATCAGTTAGCACCACCACTACTTTTCAAGTGACAGGAAAGGACCCAGCCAAATCCTGTTTTTCCGTAAATACTTCACCACCAACAATTTTGTTAACGGATAAAGAAAACATGAGTATTGGATGTACGGATTAAGCATAAGAAAAACGACAAAGGCACACGTCATAATAACTTGTTCATCAAAACAGCATAATCGTGACAACAAAAGTGAGTAAAACAGCACAGCAGCCTGATCGGTTTTAGGTTTTAAAACAAAAAAAAAATACTATTGCAGTTTGTTACTGGGATAATAAACTGTGGCCTCCCAACTGTTTGCATTGAGCAAACTAACTGAAGGGTAGACATTTTTGATTAACTCTGTAATCTGTCAGTTTTTTAAGAGGAGAATTTCACCAGCATTATCGCATTACATTAAACAATCTAACAGAGTGTAATTCCCTCAACTATGCAGAGAGGGAGCAAGGTCTTTCAGAAAGAGAAAAAGAAAGAAAGAAGCAAGTTTCAATTTTTGTTTACTTTCGTTTTCACTCGCTACACGTGTGTAATTAGTTTCCTGATATCAAGCCAAAGCAGAAACTTTTAGCTGGTTTACAATCAAGACGCCAAGTAGAAATAGCAAACTGGGGGCAACTAAATGGAGTTGTTACCGTTCATGTATTCAAAACCCTCCATTAGGTCACCTCGCACATTTAAAAACCCAAACTGAATAAACCTGTTGACATTAATCTTTATGCACATCCTAAACGAGTAAAACATTTAAAAAAGAGCCCAGAGAATCTAAGCTTTGATCTCACTTCTTAAATATGCACAACGTTATTCGAGCTGAGGACCTGCTCACAGAGTTTTACAAACTGAAATCACAGCAGCCTTTCCCTATAACACCCACAAATCATAAATCACACCGTATCTTTGGAGAGAAGAATACATAAACATGGACATACTTACCCAAACAATGGAACAAGAAAGAGAATAGTGTAGACTATAGTAAAGATACGTGTAAACCAGAGGAATGCTTCTATTTTGTTGGTCATCATATGGTTCTGGAACGAAGACAATAGAGGGATTAAAACTTCAAAGAAACTTAAGTTTTTAAAAAAAAAAAACAATAACAATTACATTGTTAACTCAAGGTTGTATAAACACACACCCCCCCTTGCAAATCTGTCTCCTATAAGCATTGTACCACTAACGACAAGAAAACCATCCCTGTTCATCAGATTAGATGAGAGGATGGCAATTTTATTTATAGAAGGAGAAACTAACCAGTCCCTGTGTGCTAGAAATTGCTAACATAAAATAGATCTTGATAACCAACATCCAATTAATTGTGGTAGCTAATCTAAATCCAAAAGAAATCCATATTAAATATTTTTAAAAGGCAGAAACACAACCGAAAAAGATCTTTCTTGAAGAAACCAAAACCCCTTTTTTTCTTCTTGTAAAATCCATGGGGAAATAAATTTACACGACAACAGTTTCCTGTCACATTTTAGCTACTAGTTCTGCAGACAACCAAATGGCATCGGTTGGCATGGACTTTTGTTCTTTTTTTAAAAATTTTTTTATAAAACTAATCAGTTGTCCATTTAAAAAAATTGTTTTCTGCATCCAAGTACAAAAACATAATACATTTTAATGTACAGGATCACTTTTTGAATTTAAGTGCAACCCAAGATCTACTAACATAGAATAAAGATTTTTAATCTATGCTATATAAATCTAAAACCAAGTATTTATAATTATGTATTTTATTCTTTAATTAACAAATCTCAGTACGACACCTGTGACTGGGCTGCTGTGAGGTGGTCACGATACTTGGATTTGATATCTTCATTTGGGAGAAGGCTGTTCTCACAGGTAAGTGGAACCAAAGCCAGCCTTCGGTTTAAAAAACACAAAATAATGGAATTGGGTACTTTTTTCTCATTTACCAATGGCCAGAAATAGCTGTCCTTTGATCTAACTTTAAGTTCAATATCATTTCACGTTGTAATTACTTCCATATCAACACTGCTTTGTAGATCTGCTAAACACCTGATGAAATTTGGTAGCCAACCCACCAATGTCCACTTCAAGGACTGGATTTGAGAAAAATGCAACGATTTGTTCCATCACGTCTAATTCCTGAAATCGCTTGTTTTCCTTTGCCTCTCATTTTTATTTTTCTAGTATTCTCTCCAGGCTGGAGAAGTGCAGCAATATTTCTATTCTTTAACCAGGACGACTACAGATCCAGTTTTTAATTTGAATGCACTGATCACGCATGTTAAGTTTGTCTTTCGCCTGCAGTTTGCAGTTCAGTTTTGGTGTTATCTCCATAAGAAAGCCGAAGTCTAGCAACCATGCCTCATTGCCCAACAGCTCACTGCATACTTCATTCTTTGATTTGAAGGTGGAAGCGATTTCAGGCATCACATCTAAAAATCTTAGCAGGGCCAAAACCACCCTCCAACAGTGTGGAGGGTTAGTTCACAGCAGGCAGCTTCAAGTTCGTCAAGTAAGGATTTAGACAAGAGCTGCTGCAGGGTTCTTGCTTGAATTGAGCTTACAATCTTGACGACAACTTCCACTACACGAGAAAAGTCCAAAACTTTACTCACCGATACTCGGTAGTGGATTATACAATGGTAATTAACAGAAGAGGGAGAATCAGGAACATTTCTACAAAATGCAAAAAAGCCAGCATTTGCACCAAATACAACTGGTCACTGATCAGTTGTGATGGAAGCCAGTTTCTTGAATGGAATGTTTTTCCCCCAAGCACGCACCTTTTGAATTTGTTGCAAGTATCCTCACCTCTTGCTCTCTCTCTATAAGGGGTGGAAAAGGTGAGAAGTTCCTCCTTAGTTGTCATGCTCTTAAAAACCACATGCACAAAAACAATCAACTGGACTGCATCGGTCATGTCAATGGATTCATCAAACTGCAGTGAGAAGCACACTCAGTCCTTCAATTCCTGCTGTAGTTGCTGAAAGATGTCTTTGGACAAAGGTTCCCCTTGTCTCGCTACTGAGTTACAAGCTCGGGGTTGCCATCATTACTTATTTCTTTTTAAAGTCGTTGAAAAGAGAGTCAGTGGACACAGTCACCACTTCCTTAATTACTTCGCCAGCATAAATGATTTCTCGCATTTTGCTAGACGGCTAACATGAAGTGATGCTTCAGTGCTAAGGCCTTACATTTTGCTGCTGGTTTTGAAAACAATCGTCGTCGAGCTTTCAGAATGGTCTTCAGGTAGTGAACTTTGTACGAAACATGCTGTCCAACAGAAAATCATCCTTGAACTTACCATGCACTGTTGCCTGGTGTCATTCCAAATTCTCCTTTTCCCTTATCAATATGCTTTGAATAAGACATGCACCCTCAGCTTTAAAAGTTGTGAACAGAAATTTGTTTTCCAATTCCGCATGGAGTTGCACGTTTTTAAATTTATTTTCAGATGGTCCAGATTTGTCAACCACTCATTATTGCTGGCCAGGGATGTAAGTAAAATGGCATTTAATTGGATTAACACCAATGTTTTAAACATGGATATGAAAGCCATCATGTGTCAACTTTTTTTATACTGAAAACAGTAATTAAAAAAATTTTTAACCAAAAAACTTAATTTTACATAGGTGATCAGAACAAATGCATTAGTGTCCCGGTCAGTCACCGGTGCTGGAGAGTCAAAATGGTGGCGATAGTGAAGAGAACGTGATGATATAGGTTGGTGCTCGTTACGTATCAAGCTAGGTAAGATTCTACAACTTTCAACTGACAGCCCTCCTAAGAAATTTGCAAGGAATAGTTTGAAGTTTGTAAGATCAGTTATTAGGGACTCTGTGATCTACGGGCCGCAGACCACTGTAATGTGTGATCCCACAGAGGAGGAATTGTGTGTTAAGACTTGAAACTCTTGGCTTGATGTCAAACCTTATTTTAGCCAACCCTGACTTACGACACCACCACAGCAGAGAGCCCACTGACCTGGTAAAATCACAATGCATTCATAAATGACATTTCTCAAAGTGCCTTTTGCATGCAAAATGGAATAAACCGTGTGTGTAAATTCTCTGCAGTTATAACCTCAGAGATCAATGAACAAAACAACATGGCAACGGAAAGCTGCGGGATGCAAAAGGAAAATAACACTAAGTAAATTATAAGTGACTAAATTGAAAGCAAAAAAATAACAGCAAATGTTGTGGAATCAAAGTCTCCTCCATAGTGAACGTTTTCTATAAACTGACGTGTATTAGTTAAAAACCAGAGATAAGTTCAGGCTTTTTCTATAATATAACCAACCAACCAACCGACCGACCGACATGCTTATCTAGTGGAAATCTCTTCCTGTCACCTATCACCAACATCAGTACCTGGTCCTCAGGACAGTTTTGGGTGTGCAATACTTATTTTCACAGATATTTTGTAGGAATGTGCTTTTGAACCAAGGAGATTTTTTAACAATGTTCTGGCACATTCTCCTACATCCACGAGAAAGATCTGCTTTAATTCAGTCATATTAATAGAATGTGGATGGCTTCCATAAGATTCATGCCAGGGTTTTCAGGTAACCATGGAGGACTGCTTTGTTTCTACCTTAAAACTGTAAACAAAACAAAAAAAAAAAGAAAAACGTGTGGCATGCTTTTATAAACACTAAACACCATGACACTCCAGCCTCCATATTGGGTTAGAGGCTAAAGGTTGAACCCAACTGTAACCTCTGGGCATGAATCAGCAAAGAACATGTGCCACCAATACTCAAGGGTCTTGTCAGACCATGTTCTCTAACCAGGTCATTTAAAGTGTTTTATTCCTACTTGAAGCGACCCTTTTACTTGCTTCACATCCTCTGTAGCTAGGTCAGTGGAGATGACACTAGACCATTTTGACACATCTGCAGATGGTGGCCTGGTGGCAGCAAGAATCGTGAGAGTGAATAACGGCACATTTTATCACTGTCAAAGGCCCTCCAGTCTTGATGAATTTAGTGATGGCCACAGATCCATGTCAATTACACTCTGAATGGTCCTATCACATGGCTTAAACAGAAATATCATGGGATTTACTTGTTTTTGGAATGGTGACAGAATTCGCCGGTTATCTGTCTGCCTAGACATTCAATATATACATAATCATACACTAGTTAGTACATGACAAACCGCAGTAGCAATGACAGTTAATGAGCATTTCACCTGTTCCTTGAAGCAGTTGCATTATTTGTTCATACCTTTAAGTGGTAGCACATTTGCACTTTACAAATATCTAGCTACCACTCTCTCAGTATTTTCAGGACTATTGGCAGTGTGATCACAGCATTGATACCATCATCTGTCAGACGTGTATGCATGTATATGTAAGTCAAACTGGTTACAGGAGTGTTTCCATGATAACAGGTAACACTTCATTTGAGATAATATACTTGTTCTCATTTATATCAGTCACATTGCCAATGGTTTACACAGATTACTACATTCCTAATCAGCCACAAGTAGGACAGGACATCATAGCATCAGCAGGCTTATTACCAACAAGGATACAAAAATTATGCTTCACAATGCACTCAGCCTTAGACAAATGTGATGCACACGTCAGCTTACACTCATTGGAAATACCCTTCAGTTTTGCAGGACCAGTAAATCGTGGCTGGATTGTGTCACCTGATGGCACTTGAAGACATTAGATCTGCAACCCAAGTGTTGCTTCCTCACTCATCTTATCACACCTACAGTGCCTGGTAGCTAGGAAGTTTATCTGATAATATCACAATGTAGTAAAAGAAAATCCTCTTTGAGTGTCTTTTGATTGCAGATTACATGTGTCACCATACATCGGTACATTGTATTTTTACAACAGACAGTACTGGTGTGAAGACTTGCACTATTTAGCCCAACATATGTTCGTAATGGTGTCATTCTCTTAAAAAGGGATTATTCTAAACACCAATTGCTTATTTAGAACTACACGTGTCTTTAGAAAAGTAAAGTTTTCTATCTGTTAGCTGAGACCACTTTTTATCTTGAAGACCAGATGTGAGATTTTGGTACAATGTACAAAAAAACAGTGGGGAAAATCTTTCTTATGATTTTTTTTTTTTTGTCAGCCATACTTCTCTAAATAACATTAGCTGATAAGTTATAACAATTTGTGGATATATACTGCACGCCCGAAGAACTCACTAATGGCAACAACTGGAAAGGGTCAGCAAAAATGTAGATTCAGATGCTAATATTAATATTAATGGACTAAAAGGCTTGAACGAATTCTTTGTCCTCAACAGACAGCGCCACCATGACGAACCCTTCGACTCGTATTTACCAAAATTCCACCTGCTCTTGTCTGCCTCTGACCACTGGTCTCGGTGCTAGTGGTTTCATTGCTGGCCATTATTCTAGAAAGAAAGAAAGAAAGAAAACTAAAATAAATACATAAATAACTAATTAAATTTTTTTTTTCTGAAAGTCTGGGAGGTTACACCTCACTGAAAGATACGCAGCAACATTTTATTATTGTGTGCCAACAAAGCTGACATTAGTACAACCGTATCGCAATCTGCTCGATTGTTTTTCATTTTTCTTTTAATTATTGAAAATTCAAACTCATGAACAACATCTGGAATCTACCTGTGCTGTCTACACCACAGACAGGATAGTTTTAAGCCATAGAAAAAGAACAACAAACCTTTGAAAGAGCAGCTGCCTCAATTTGGCACAGCTAAAGTGGCTATCAACTAGCTTTCCATTACTGTTAAAAGTTTGGCTTAGAAGCAAAAAAAATTTTCTATTTTGGTAATAACACGTGAAAAAAAAACAAAACAAGGGTTACATATATAAAACAAACCAGCACCCATTTAAAATATAGTTATTTGATCTACAATTTCAATATTTTAGGCACAGTAGTTTGTTATTTTAATTTTTGTGCCTCTGACTAAAAAACAAATACTGCCAACTGTTCAGGCTATTTGAAAAAGCAAGCATAAAAAGAGAGATACAATAGAAGACAGAAAAAACTGAGTGTAAAAGCAAGCTTATAATTAGTCATGTGTAGGTAAATTTAATCAAAATTATTACCAATATAGTGACAACCTATAGCCAGGTCTTAGTGCCTGTAAAGTAAACTTTATATCTTTATAGACTGACAAAGAATTTGAAGACCATCTTTGAATGTCACACAAATACCATGGTAAGATGGCCTGTACTTCCTTTATGTCAATCATTAAAAATACATTTAAGTGGTTGACATTAAAGACATACTATTCTGGAAAGGTTATCCCCTGATATGCCTTGCATGAGCTATCATGGTTTCTTGTTATCTTGTAAACATTATAATTGTTTTTTTCTTTAAATGTATTTTTACTTCCAACCTCTTGGTTCCTTTTAGCATCAAGTTCATAACAGGCTATCACCATACTCTTAAGGGGAAGCCTCCTTTCCATTGCTCATTGCAACCCAGTCTGGATCAAAAGGGGTGACTGTATCTGCAGGGAAATATCCACTACTAGCAGCCCTTTTAAGTGGGAGAAAACTCATGTGGCTAGCTGGTGCACAAAAGTGAAAGGAAATCATGCAAAGGAGATTCGCTATACTGTGCTGGTCCTGATTGGGATCTGAACTTGGGCTTCTAAACCATGACAGTACAGTAATCTACCCCCTGGACCTTTGGCCAGCCATACGATTTACCTTCAAACTAGAAAAGTAAGTACTATGCATAATGTAAATAAATAGTATAATAATATATGATTAAGGAGTGAAGCTGTAAATATATGGAAAAAAAAATTGTTTTAATGACAGCAGGCATACAAGAAACAATAAAATACAAAACAAAGGAAACTGCCTTTATTAGCATCAGTATGCCATCTAAATAAACATTAATCCATCTAATTCCCAGAAATTACATTAAAAAAAAGCTGGCCAATCTATTAAGGGAGTCCAGGACTCAAAATCCTAATTTATTTATTCTAGAAGATATCTGCATGAAGCCTGATGTGGTGGCCAAACCACTGCCATGGCAATGGTGACCACCTTGGATACTGGGGAGGATGATTTGCTACAGCCCCATGGTTAAAACGAGAGTATGTTCACCAAAAACTAACACATGAAGTTTGTCCGGGGGACGTAATTACTATAATTTTATGAGAAAACTTTATGGTGTAACTTTTCAGAAAGCACTCTCCCTCCAACTGATCCCTTCAAGAGTCAATATGACCTAAAATGTGTCATATTTCCAGTGGCACTGTTGTTCAAAGTTCATTAACCGTCCATCCTCAAAAGATTTACATGTACGTCCATCAAGCGAGTCATTTTCCGACCAGAGAGCTTCAAGCTCACACATCCCGTCCCGTCTATCTAGTCTCGTGTAACTGATACAGGGCACAAACTCTGCGAACAATCAGATGGAGCTTTCGTTTCAGTGTTCTTTGCCCTGGCAGTAGTATGCCCCGTATATCTGCCCAGACCGAATGCCATTGTGTTCAGTGTCAATGCAGGTAATGTCCTATACTGATCTGGGACAGCACCGCCATCAGCAGGAGACCGAACTAAATCACACCACACACACGGAAATTGTTCCCACCGTCCTTGTGCCCCCCCCCCCCCCAACCATCAGCCCCAGCGCAGGTTACAACTTGGGATGCTGACAAACCTGAGAATGACAAATTGGGGAAAATTACTTATTATTATTATAATATTATTATTATTATTTTTAATGGAGTTCGGAGAGAGGGGGGAGAGAGTTGCTGCTCATTCGTCCTGAACAACCCCCCCCCCCGTTCATGGAGGAGAAGCCAGTGTCAAGTTTAAACATTATATACAAGTACCCTAACCCCAACATCGACTAAATGGGGAAAAGGGAGTTTTCAAGCGTTCGGGGTGGGGCGGGGAAAGGGGTTTGGTGGTTGTTGTTGTTGTTTTTTAAAGCGGAACCCTTTCGATTTCTCAATTCCCGTCTCATCGCCAGAAATAACCGCTGTTCAGGGGCCCGAGGCCGAACCCGCGCGGCAGGGGGGGGGGGGGGAGAGAGAAATGCCGGACACGGATGGCTGGTCAGCACAAGGGGGGCCCGTTAACCAGCCCCAGGGGGAGAGGGAGAGAGGCAGCAGCAGCAGCAGCAGGGCCCCCCCCCAGCCTCTCCTCCTGAATCATCATCATCATCATCGCCGCCCTGAGACGACACCACCATCACCACCCCGGGGGGAGGGGGGGCGGGGATATACTTACGTTAGGCTGCCGACGGCGTTTCGGACTCGGACTCGGACTCGGGGAGGAGGGGTGCGGAAGAAATGTGGCCGTATTTTCGATTTAAAAAAAAGAGAGAGAGAGAAGGAAATTTCGAGAAACAAAACCTCACAAAGCGAGAGATGGACTACAACATTTTACCTTCTTTTTACAGATGAGCGGCGAAAAGTGAATTATCTCCCTTGATATATATATATATATATATTTTATTATTGTTAGTAATATTATTAATAAAACAGACAGACAACAATCCCGTCTTTTTCTTTTTTTTTTTTTTACAGCACAACAAATTAACCTTTTTTTAAAAATAAAACTTTGTGTCAGGGTTCAAAGAAGAAATAGGTATTAAACTGTTGCTTGTATATCTTTTTTTAAGTATCGTTCCTGAGATCTTTAAAACATTATTTGGGTTTTGGTTGCTATAATTTATTTTAATTCTGTTCATTTAAATGTGGAACTTTAATTTATTGTAACTTCTATGTACACAGGTCTAAAGAGTATTTAACTTTTAAAAAATTGCACATACACACAGAGAGAGAGAGAGAGGGAGTGATGAGAGTATATATATAGAGAGAGTGATGGAGAGTAATAAGACATATACAGACAGAGAGAGAGAGATGGTGAGTATATATATATACATACACACACAGAGAGAGAGAGAGAGAGGAGATGGATGTTGAGTATATATATATATATATATATCACACACACATAGAGAGAGAGAGATGGAGAGTATATATATATATATACATACATACAGAGAGAGAGAGATGTGAGTATATATATATATATACACATAGAGAGAGAGAGATGGAGAGTATATATATATATATACATACATACAGAGAGAGAGAGATGGTGAGTATATATATATATATACACATAGAGAGAGAGAGATGGAGAGTATATTATATTATACATACATACAGAGAGAGAGAGATGGTGAGTATATATATATATATATACACATAGAAGAGAGAGATGAAGAGTATATATATACATACATACAGAGAGAGAGAGATGGTGAGTGTATATATACATACATACAGAGAGAGAGAGAGATGGAGAGTATATATATATATATCTATAGAGAGAGAGGAGATGGAGAGGATATAGAGATAGAGAGAGAGACACCGAGGTAAAAACATTCATTGTAATTTATGCCGTTGACATAAGATAAAACTATCCAGGATAAGATAAACAGGTGTTGGTTTAGTCTGTGCATTAATTTCTTTCTCTTTCGGTTACAAACAAAAGGAATTAATAAAAAAACAACCAACAACATTTTAATAAATTTAAATACATTATTATTTCATTTACGCATAAATTCAGATAGACAGAAATAAAAAAAAATCTACAAAACTGTAAATAATTTGAAGTAAATTTCTACACGTGTTCTCATAGAATCATTCATTAACAAATTCTTTGTAACTGGTACATTATCAGTAAGAATACTATAAACGTAAGGTATGTTAATTGGTATTTACGGCAATAAAACTACTTAGGATAAATAAAAATCTAAAGGAAATGACTTAATTGAACTCGTCATTATCTATACCTTAAACATCAGATATATCTGATAATTTTGGACAGCCATTTTCAGATTCTTTAAGGCATGAAGAACCTACAGTGTAAAGTTTTTTTTCACTATTCGCTCTAAACTGGCTGTATCTTCAGTCAAAGCACAATACAAAACAATTGGAACGATATAAGCATCTGTAGTTACAAAGGATTGTTAGAATGACAAGGGAGGCACTCTATGGCTCTTCCCATTTGGTGTGCAGAGGGTTAAACCATTATTTATTTATTTTTTTTCCCTGAGCATTATTTTTATTTTAGTCAAGTATTATGTGCCCAACTGTGGAATTACTCCATGGAAATGAACAGTTTGTCAGTGATGGGATAGCATATACATAATAAAAAAAAAATTAACAGTATTATTATTACAAAAAACAATATAAAATTATAACCGAAACGAAATATAATCTAAGGGAGACAACTCAGTTTTATTTTGTAGTTCTGCAGATATTGTGGTGGCTCTGGCCTTGCTAATCTAAGAGAAGTCTCTGGTATATTTTGTAAATTTATAGTAATAATATAATTTCTATCTCTTCGAAATTTTCTTTTACACGTCATAAGCAGTAAATACGTTCACCTTGCCGTCAATTATGTTATGTTAACTTCGTGAACCCGCAGAAAATGTGCAATTTCTGTAATGTTTCCCCAGACAGATAAATACTTTATTCCCATACAGACATAGCCAGGTGGGGAAATATTTGATTGTTTTTGCTTTTGATTAGGCAAGTTGATACAGCAGCACCAGCAAATTCTAATTACAGCGTACAGGCGAGGCTCTAGTCAACATCATATCCCCTTTTGGCCTTTGGATCGAAAGTGAAAGTACATAACGCCGACTATACTTCATCATTACGCGGCCATACGACATCGATTGTAGCCTCATCCGCGTGTAAACATAGCACGTCGATTATAGCCTCGCCTATACGTCTAATTAGGAATTACTGGTGTGTTAACCCTGGTCAGAATTGATCAGAGAGAGAGATGCAAATTCATTGCAATATAAATCGTTGCGAGAGTACTAAGAGTAAGCTCCCTTATACCATCAACAATAACAATAGCAAAAAAAAAAAAAAAAACATTTTTATTTGAAAAATCTGTAAGGTAAATTGCTAGGAGTCGCGCTAAAGTAATAATGATAATGAAAAATAAGGGAGAACTATCTAGATTATGCTGAGAATGAACCAGTAACCATGACAGAAAGGGGATCGATCATCGATCGTCCACAAACTTTGTATTATTCGGGTAAACAAAACAAAACTTAAGTTCGATGACGTCATTCTGCTCGCGATGTCGGCTTACACACGTATCTGGGAACCGGGATTCATCCGATCCTCTTTTACTATCCCTTTTAGGGGGGGGAGGGGGCATGTTTGTGCATTAACTGGAAGTGGGTGTTACTGATCTTGGACGGAGTAATCCCTGCATGTACGTTATAAAGATCTCGCGGGCGCGCGCCTGTGGGACTACTCTGTCGAGATTAATACGGGACGCGGTCGTCAAAGGGTTAAAAAAACAGAAGACATCCTTCGAAGGGGATAAGTCATTCTGGGCGGTTTTAAGTTAGTACTATTTGGCTGAAACATAAAAAGCGGAATAAATGACCGATAAGCGTAATTAATAATAACGGTATTCACCAATTTAAGAATTATGCTGATGGCCGATACAGCTTCCCTTTTTCTGGGAACTCTCGTGGGAACTCTCGTGGGAACTCTCGTGGGAACCACGATGGCTTCCCTGCGTCCTCGTAATCAATAAACGGACCCAAAAAAACTTCTACTCATTTGATTTACTGTTCGTGGTTCTATCATCTTTGCTCGCTCCGACAACTGCCTGCAAAAGAGGCAAGGCGTGATGAGAAGCGATTTATTAACTTTTGTGTACACGTATTTATATCTACTAATAATCTGACATGAGGTGTTCCATTTGGTGAGTCTACAACTATGGCTGCTGCCTATATATATAATCTCCGTCCATTACATCGCCAAACCTTGCAAGAAATGCTGTTAAGTCGCATCTGAAAGATACTCTTCAGGGTTCCTCGTCTGAAGCAGAATTAACTCTCGACTTCGTATTTACTGCGAAGGCAAGTAAATGCCATCTGTACGCGACGCCTGTTTGCATTTACTGACGGAAATAACAGAGTTTACAATCGTTTACTTTACCGATGCAGTGAAGACGGGTTTCCAGGGAAAGAAGAGATTATCAGAGGAGGGGGGGGGGGGTTTCTCCTCTTTCTAAATATAAAAAGAATAAAGATTAGCGATTTTAAATGAAACAAAAAGAAAATTAAGTCTGAACTTCGTCTCCGTTTAACATTAAAGCTGTAAGCAGATTTCACCTGCGCATTTTAACGTAGGAGACCCTATAAACATTAAAAAAAAAAAACAACTTCCGGCCCTTCTGAATATGTTGTCCCGCCGTCAGGAAAGGGTTTTGTTTTTGTTTTTCCTATCAGCCTTCATCGATTTCCGTAATCATGGATGATTATCGAATACGGAACGTTTCGTCCCCGATCCGACCGTCAAGTTTTCAACACTACACATTCGTCTCTTCTCTCGATTTCCATTCCTCTCTACCGATTCCCCCTCCCTTTTCCATTTTAACTTTGTTTTATTCTTATTTATCTTTCCATAATCTCCATCAGCCTTTTTATGCCTTTGACCCGCAACAGAAGTCGTAAAACAAATAGGGGGCCCGTATCGCGAGGCCCGATAATCCGGTATCGAATTGTCGAGGAGACTTTCCGAAGAGCGCCACCCAGTCACGTCCAGGAGCAGCCCTGACTCCCCCACCCCCCCCTGCGGCAGCTAACGGTCAACGCTGATGACATTTTCTCGCACCAGATAGTTTCCATGGAAGCGACGAAAAACATTGCCCTCCATGGTAGCAGACGTCTTCCATTCGGTCGTATCTCTGACCCCGCGGATAACTTTTGATAGGTTTTACATCAACGGGGACCCGGAAATGAGAGGTTAAACTTTTGTTCACCAAGGTTTTTATTTGCTTTATTTCCCTCTGCTGCTGTTGATGATTGTGTGTGTGTGTGTGTGTATGTATGTGTGTGTATTTGTTTGTGTATATGTGTGTATGTGTATGTGTGTATGCATGTGTGTGTATATGTGTGTGTATTTGTTTGTGTATATGTGTGTGTGTTTTGTGTATATGTGTGTATGTGTATACGTGTTATTGTATGTGCGTATGTATGTGTGTGTGGGTGTATTTGTTTGTGTATATGTGTGTATGTGTATGTGTGTATGCATGTGTGTGTATATGTGTGTGTATTTGTTTGTGTATGTGTGTGTGTTTGTGTATATGTGTGTATGTGTATACGTGTTATTGTATGTGCGTATGTATGTGTGTGTGGGTGTATTTGTTTGTGTATATGTGTGTAAGTTGTGTGTATGTGTATATGTGGTGTGGTTGTGCATATGTGTGTATGTGTGTATGTGTGTATATATATGTGTGTGTATTTGTTTGTTATGTGTATATGTGTTTGTGTATGTGTGTATGTGGTGCGTGTGTGTGTATGTGTATATGTCTGTATGTATGTATGTGTATGTGTGTTTGCGTGATCGGTTTAAACAATTTTAAGATTTCAATGGCGGACAATAATTTGAACGGGTGGATTATAAGTCTCTTGATTTTCTTTCTTATAATTTAAAATTAACACGCGATTTATTTTACAACAGTGAAATTATAAGGGGACAAGGTTTCGTTCCCCTCATAGATGGGGCCAACTGAACGAAGGTGACGTCGTTTCAGAACCGATGAGTCATTCATGACGTGCAGCAGCACGTGGACCGTTGAGGTGGCGACGTTCTCTCGGACAGAGCCTTGGCAAGTTCTGCCCCTTAATGTTTAGTCCTTTCGCTCCGAGAGCCTCATTTTCGTTTCCAGCAGCCCTATCGCTAGAGGAAAGCCGGTAGAGTCCGGTTCGTTAAGCTTTGATGTCCAAAAACAGCGCCGGACGTGCTCGTGAAGTGTCCGGTGACGCGCGACTCCGGTTCTCGTTTGAATAATGGTCCGGGGTCCCTGTCGATTGTGGGACCTAAGGGAAAATGCGAAAACAAAAAGCAGATACACAGGGAAACCCTAACACTACGCCTATCCTCGACCCCGCATCGTCGTCGTCGGTGATGTTGTTGATATTATACATAGGCATATACTCTAAGCCTGGCGTTTCGCATGTAAATAAGGCGGTGATATACTGAGCGAAAGTCTCCGGTATTTACAACCCCACCTTTGATATCTAGGGATGTGTGGATTTATCGACTGTCTGTTGGCCTTTGCTGTTGCGAGACGTAGACGAAGCTATAACCACTGCGCTTCACAAGAGGGGTTGTGTGTGTGTGTGTGTGTGTGTGTTTGCGTGGAAGGCGATAGAATTCGTGTACGTGCTTCGTCTTCACCCTGAAGAGTTAGCTGAAGTAGAAAGTGCACCAGAACATTTATTTATAAGGTTTATCATCGTTGAAGGCGACGAGGGTAAATTTTTCTGGAGAGAGAGAGAGGGAGGGAGAGAAAAGAGAAAGATGGAGAGAGAGAGAGAGAGAAGAGAGAGAGAGAGAGAGAGAGAGAGAGAGAGAGAGAGAGAGAGATGGAAAATTGAGATGGAGAGAGAGAAAAGGAGAAAGATGGAGAGAAGGAGAGAGATGGAGAGAGAGAAAAGGAGAGAGATGGAGAAAGAGAGATGGAGAGAGAGAAGGAAAATGAGACAGATGGAGAGGGAAGAGAGAGCGAGAGGGAGGGAGAGGAAGAGAGAGAGATGGAGAAATTGCGATGGAGAGAGAGAAAAGGAGAGAGATGGAGAAAGAAGATGGAGAGAGAGAAAAGGAAAAGATGGAGAGGAAGGCGAGAGCGAGAGGGAGGGAGAGGAAGAGAGAGCGAGGAGAGAGAGAGATGGAGAAATTGAGATGGCGAAGAGAAACGGAGCAAGATGGAGCGGAAGAGAGAGAGAGAGATGGATTAGAGAGAAATGAGAAAGATGAGAGGGAAGAGAAAGAGAGATGGAGAGAGAGATGGAGAGCGCGAGAGAGCTCGAGCGAAGAGGAGAGAGAGAGAGAGAGAGAGAGATTTTTACGTTTTCTACCAGATCCAAAAGGTAAATAAAAAGCGATATTGACGATGATGACTTCAAAGCAAAACTTGCCAATGGTTTGTTTTTTGTTTTCCATAAATCTTCCGGTCGTAGATATTTGGAGGCCAGAGAACTATGGATAATTTGCATGTAAAAGGTTTGGCACAGGTCTATCTAAAAGAAACACAGTTTTAAAATAACTGCTTAATTTAAATATTTTTAAGAAATAACTTTGAAACACAAACATATAATTTGCAGAATTAAAATTAGAAATTCCGACGAACTGAAAATAAAAAAAAATTCATTTTGAAGTAAATTTGTTGTTGTTGTTATATTTTATTTTCAAAAGAGAAGAAAAATATTGATATCACAAATATATATATATATGTTTTTTTTTTTCACGGGTAACCAGCTATTTTAGGGGGAAAAAAAAATCAATCAATCAAAAGCTGACGACGGGTCGCTGCGAGTTATTCGAACTCCCTAACAATAAGATCCGACTCGTCAGGTACGTCAACGTGTCGTCGTCGTCGTCGTTGTTGTTGTTGTCCTTTTGCTTTTGTTCCCGCCGCTTTGAAGAGGCTCGCGCCAGTCCAAAGTTCATTTCATTGTTTCTCCTGATCAGACAGGGAGACCCACTCACCACCTTCGCTTTTCAGTCGGAGTCCTCCTCCCGCTCAGGTTAAGCAAGACCAGAAGCACACTTTTCTTCTTCTGGCGACTATTTATTTATTTACCACAATTGACTCTATTGTTTATTGTGGCCATTACGTACCCGAGTGGGCGGGCAGTCGGCTTAATAGCTGGCGAGTTCGTTAGCGGGTATGCTCACCAGATGGCGCCATTTGACCCTACGAGGACTACAGAATATACAAGAAAGGAAGTATTTGGAAATTTTAAAATATATTTAAATATACACATATAAAGTATCGAAAGTTTATTACTTTGAGTATGTCCACCTTAATGCCACCCCCTACATTTCTTTCAGAATTGACTATGTAAATTTTTGCAGAGAATATTCTCTTCGATTGTGTGTTTCCGTAGAGAGAGAGAGAGAGTGAACGAGTAATGCAGGTGCGAGACGTGCCGTCGTAAATACTTAATTGATCGCTGTAAACAGGGGCCAACCGACTTTTCAAACCCTCCTACAGCCCCCGTCCAAAAGTTTTGCATCGCCTGAGAATTCGTCTAATTCTGTTAGGCGAACTCGAATCCAAATCCGCTCAATCGGCGTCGGAAACCTGACACGGAAACTCTCGGTTTCCGGAAGGGCCTCGTCAATCGCGACGACGAAGTTGGAGGTGTTCGAAAGCCGAGATGCACGAAATAGCCAACGAGTGCGGCAGCACTGTCGAGCTGTCTGAGCCTGACCCGAAGATGGATTTTGCCATCGTTGCCTCTGGCGGCGGCGGTGGAAGGCTTTCGGCCTACTGCTGTATGTAGTTCGCTCGGCCCTGCGGCGCGTACGCCGACTATCTCTCCGCTTCCAGCCACCGAACGACTACTCCATAACTCTCGGTCCGAGATCGCCGCGATGCGACGTCACCCGCAAAAGTGGGATTTGTCGCCATTACGAGCTTGGTTATCACCAGTAAGCGTGGTACCGTACAAAATAAGATTCAGACCTGATACCCACCCCCCATCCCCACCCCCCTGCAAATCGTCGACGTCACCCACAATCTATGACTTGACGCCATTAGAGTCGGCGACGGCGACGCCCCACAACCGACGTCACCACACACTACGACTTGACGTCACTAGAGACACTACGCAGCCCATAACTGACGCCATTAGAGACCCTGTTTCACTGCGTGCCTGCCAATCGTCTTCCTATGTTCTCTCCCTTGATTCAAGACTCAGCAGCAAATATTAACCTCGCTTTAACTGGGCCACATCGCGGCGAGTATTATTATTATTATTATTATTATTATTATTATTATTATTATTCTTATGGGTATTCAGAAGATCAGGGCCGGTCTATCGAAGCTGTGGTTTTGTTAAGCAGACCATCGTTGGTGCAGCTCCCCCGCTGTCGTGTCCGCCCGCCGCGCCGTCTGCCGGCATTCGTGGGTGAATTCAGCAGCGATTCTAATTAAATACGAGCAGAACACCTTCTCCTCCCCGCTCTTCTCGGATGGGAACAGCCGTAAATCTCGTTTTTCCTGGCAAATCTCCTCGTCTCTGACGAGTAACAGAAAGATCTCGGTTATAAAGAGAACTCCACCAACCATACATCGCCGATTGTTGTTTTTCTTTTCTTTTATTATTCGCCAAATGGCTAAACATGTACCACTGCTGCCCCTGGAAATAAAACAAGTCTTTTGTGTGTGTTTTAAATATCATCTTCGTCACGTTAACCCTTCCAGATCACAGCCTGGTCCGTCTCTAGCCGTTTTTCCACACGTAAAAGGTTTGAGGTTCCCTTCTCTAAATAATAATAAAATAATAATAATAATAATAATAATAATAATAATAATAATAATAATATATTTTCACTAAACAATCAGATATTTGTGCTGTTTTTCCCTTCTCATAGCGTCCAGGCACATTTTCATTTCTCATCTATTCTGCTGCAGATTTCCCCACTGTGGGCAAATTCACGCTTCCGACGTCGCGTAAATTCCAATTAAATTCCACAAGCGAACGTTACGTAGAGTTTCTCTTAGCCAGTAAACACTAATAACTTTATGCGCGCTTCATCTTAAATGGAGATTGAGTACAGCGAATTATTTTAAGTGTCGCCCAGCACGGTGAACGAGTTTATAAAGGAAAAAGAAGGGGTTCCTACCGATCATCTTCGTTATACAGATGTGGAAGGAAACGGGTGAGTGCCCGGAGGAAAGAGACTGCGTGCGGCCAGGCTGACGTCAAACCGATTGAACTCGGGCCTCGACCTTGGTTGTCTTGTCGCATAGCCACCGTCCCGCTTCTGTAAATATCATCTAGACTATCTTCGTTTACATGACAATAATTTTTACGTGGATTCCATCTCTGCCAGTAAATGTCTTACAGAGTAAGTCTTAATAAGTAAATGCCTTTAGATTTCGCATAACCCCCCCATGTCTATTAGTAAAATAGCAGTGCATTTGGTGACTGTTGCAACAACTCCAGCAGTAAGTGCCATGGAAAGTAAAGTCCATCCTTATTCCGATACACTTCGTGAAAACATGAAGTGGACTTTGTCTTCACATCCTGAGCAGCTACGAGATGTTGTCTAGTGTTTTAAATCGATCATCTCTCATAGAAATCGAAGCGGAGTAAAGCTTGTCTTGTTAGGAATTCTTACGTTGTACGGTTTATTACTCAATGGTTAGCATTCCCGTGTATAATAATAATAATAATAATAATAATATAATAATAATAATAATAATAATAATAATAAGCAAACAAATCTTTCCTCAGTCTCACCTGCTGATGTTCTGCGGAAATTCTACATGGTTTCTAACTGGGCTGCTTTTAAGACAAACAAACAAAACCCGACTCAAATGTTTTATTCGTATATAACTCGCACCGGACACCGCCGAGAGGGGGCGCGCGGGGCTTATAAACCGATCGCTTGGCTAATTCCACTCTTTTCGCGTGTATAATGTGCTCTCGTTTCCACTTCCTGAACACGGAATGTTGTTCACAGGGATAACAAGGATCAGGCAGAGAGAAATAGGGTATCATCGCAGAAACTTTCCGCGTCGACGAGTTGACCGTCGCCCGGAGTTCTCTTAAGTAAAGAGCCGAATGGCCCACCGTTACTGGCGCGAACAAGAAGGAGAGATAGCCAGTGCGATTTTTACGGAAGAGCGTTGCTAAAGGAAGAAGAAGAAAAGTTACGACTCCTCCCCCTCTCCCAGCCACACACACACACAACACACACACACACACGCACAACTTAATTTCAAAGAATTATTTGTAACTCTGAATTCTGAATAGTTCAGGTGCAGCCTGATTGATCGGGAGTCATCGTTTTTCGCCGTCGGCAAACCACATTCTCTCTCTCTCCCTAATGGTTGCTTTCATCCTTCCACTGTATCTTCTCCAGAGCCTCTGTCTCTCCTCACTATCTGCACATGTGGTCTCCTCATGTTTGCGCCCTTGCCCGCGTAGAAAAAAAACCGACGGATTTCTCTCTTCAAAGAAAAGTTTCAATACAATGCGTATGAGGAAGGCGCACACGCAGATATAATAATAATAATAATAATAATAATAATAATAATAAGTACCCACAAATATTCAAACTTTGATTACACTAGACTTCATTTTTCATAAAAGTACCGTTTTCTATTTTCACCGGAGAGTCTATAATTATGACCGTCAGTGTATATATCGCGGAAACCGCTTTAGTGGCAAAATAAGTTAAAATATTTGTCTATAATGCTCCTGCTTTACCATGCATTTTAATGGCTAACTTATTTAGAATTTATATATATATATATATAATATATATATTATGTTTCTAGATGTTCGAGTATTTCCTAAGAGAGAAAACTCTGCGCCGAGCGAAAGCACCTGGGTAAATCCTACCTCTCTACCCACTGGGTGGAGATGGGTAGCCAGCCGGCTCATCTCAAATAGGAAAAAAAGACAATGCACTTTCTCAGGCGTAGAGAAGCCTCATACAAACAGCTACGGCGGCCGAACGTGGGGCCGATCTAGCCACACACACACACACACACACACACACACACACACACACAGCACACCCCAAAAAAGAAGAATCGAGACTATATATTTACCATTTCTTTTCTTATTATTATTAGCTTCTTTTTCTTTTTTTTTTGTCATTTAGAGAATTTCTAGACCAAGAACTAATTCTACATTGTCCATATAGTGGAAGTAGAGTAACCCTTTTATCTCGAAGATATTAACCCTAAATGAAATAGAATTAACCCTCCCTGTCACCTCTAATTCGTTCGGCCCTAACTCCCAGTGTCTCCGCCCCAGCCTATCGACCGTATAAATGCGTCGGTAACGTGGGCGCAACGCGGGGTCTTTCGCTTCCTATTATCTCGTCGCTTGGCAACATTAATTCTTCTTCATTTCGAACAATTGCTTTTTTACGAGTCCGATAAACAGCATTGTTCAGCGGCCCGGGGTTTTCCTTCCACACGCCATGTCCTTCAGATATATGCGCCCCGCATTTATTTCATCCACGCCAAAACGAATTTTAATTCCTTAATCGAGATTATCCAGATATCCTACAACTAGCGCCGATACTGTTCGTTCCTGTGGATTCCTCTCCCCCCCCTCCCAACACCCAATCCGCACGCGCTAGATCTGAGATCCCAGTCAGTCCCCGAGACCTTGGGCGCCTAGAAACTCGTGTCAGGGAACGGACTCTTCGCGGCCAGAGACGGAATGTCTCAGCTCGCGCCGTAATCTCGTCCTTCGAGATCGTGATTAATATGGCGGATAATGTGCGACTATGTCCTTCATGCCAGCCTTCGGTTGTATTTTACGACGGCAAGAGGGTTGGTCAGTGGGAGTCGAGAGGCCAAATCGCGGACAGCGCTGACCCCGGCTGGAAACGCCTTCAATTAGATGGATGGATCGTTCTCGCTCCTGCCACCCCGTCTTATCCACTGTTGTGACAATTACACTAACCATCACGCTCAGAAATGAATGATTCAGAAACAAAAGATGTCGGCGGTGGTGGGAGTTATTTATATTTGTCTGGGAGGTACTTGCTGGCGAGTGCGGGAGGCAAAGTTTTGCCTATAAGAAACAACAGCAACAGCAAAACACGAGAGAAAGAGAATTTTCTAAGATGTTCGCTGGAGGAAGCAAACTACGAAAAACTATTCTGCATCATTAGTTGTCGTCCCAATTGGCTCCATGATAACTGGAATAAAATTACCGGTAATAAAGGCGTCAGACTTAATTCGTCATGGCTTTCTTTTCTGTTTACCTTTACATACAATGCAAGCTCATATTTCAGAATGACAGAAAAGGCTATTCTTCCAAACGTTTCAAAAGACAATAAATCGGCTCTGTAAATAAACAGATTATCGGGAACAGCTGAGCGACTTGGCAACCACCGAGATAGCAAACCCCATTGTTTCTATAAATTGCATAGCACGGATTTATTTTAACCCCCCCCCGCCTTTTAAAATCGAAGCAGGTGCTCTGTCTGCTTAATTCATGCACCTTACGTCGGCAGAGCAGCCAGTCATGGACCGGACAGTAAGAAGCCCCATTAGAAGTTACGTTTTCTTATATAAACCTCTGGTCTTTCAATCCACATATTCGCTGCGCTGTTAAATAAAATAATGCCAGTACACTAGGTGTTCTCGCTACATGGGCGGGCTGTCTCTGCATTAACCACCTTAATGCCGAAAAGAAAATCGGACGGCCAGTGGTCCAGTGGTAGGCTGCTTGACATAGGATGGTTCGAATCCCGGTCTGGACCGGCTCGGTTTATCAAAATATGAGATAGAATCCCCCCCTGCTTGACGAAATAGGTCCGATTTAAAAACGGTTTCGAAGATAATTGCTGCAGTCTCAACAAGCAAAATAAATATCTGGAAGTGAATGTGGCCGACTGCGTTTGTAGATGCCGTGCTGAATCGACCCTTTGAAATATTATACCGCCGTCGTTATCGCGAACGCCGTTATTGTACTTCCGTTTGTCAGGCTATCGTCGGTCTTCCCCGCGGCTTATGCACGTGTACCCCGACGAGAGAGCGCGGAAGCAGCTCTAATCTATGCTAAGATAAGAATGCGCGACAAATTTTACTGTTTTCTAACAGAAGATTTGCGTGTTCTCTTTAAAATGGGAAAACACCACACACACACAACACAAAACAGAGACGAGATAGAGAGAGAGAGAGAGAGAGAGAGATGGAGAGCGAGATGGAGATGGAGAGAGAGAGGGGGGGAGGAGAGAGAGAGAGAGAGATGGAGAGAGAGAGATGGAGAGACGAGATGGAGATGGAGAGAGAGAGAGGGGGGAGGGAGAGAGGAGAGAGATGGAGAGAGAGGATGGGAGAGATGGAGAGAGAGAGAGGGGGGAGGGAGAGCGAGAGAGACAGGAGGAGAGAGAGATTGCTTGTAAGCGATCAGTGATGGGGGAAAAGCGTAAACACGTGGTAAGTAGCACGCTCGCTTGTTGTGGCTGCTGCAGGTCCACCAATCCAGGGGACGACGGTCTTCCCTAAACAAGCCCGTTACGTACGGCTATGCCATGGATCCACTGATGCGCATGCCCGGAACGTGGGGCGGGATGAAAACAATCTTTTATTAATCTCTGGTCGCTCCTGTGCCTACTAAAAGGAGAGGAAGGGACTTCGTGGTAGCCATTTCGGTACCGCGTCTCTAGTATTTAGAATTTTCTTTTTTGGTAAATTAGTTTATTTTGTAAATATCCCGGAAGTTACCCGCCGATGCCACATAAAGGCGCCCCCCCCCGACACGTGCAGCGGTGTTTCGAGGAACATCGATCACAAGACTCGTCCCGGTTTTCCTTCGCGCCAGATGTGCCGGAATCGGCACGTGACGTGTCGTCCGCTCAGCTGATTCATTGCGCCGCCATATGCTGAGATGATTTATTCCGAAAACGAGGCAGGCTGTCCTGTCGCGGATGACGGGCGAGATGAGGCGGCGGACGGGAATATTATCGCATTAAAGATGGCGCAGCTTGATGGACTGGGTTTCTTTTTAGATTACGCCCCGCTGATTTTCTTCCCTCCCCACCGGCCTCAATCCTCTCTCTCTCTCTTTCTCACCCTTTCAAATGGCCGTCTTCGAAACCCGAACGCCCGCACGTGCCCTCCCTCCCCCCCCCATTTTAGCGCCTTGCGTTTTCATTAAATTCGATGTTGTCAGGTCGGGTTCGACGGAGCTGCGCGGTCGCCCAGTGGAAGTCAGGGCGCAGGCGACACGCCCCGACCAGCCGCCGTGTCCGCGAGAAAACCGGTCAGCTGACCAGCCGCCAGCGTCTCTCCTTCCGCTCGGTATCTCGTTAGCGCCACGAATCTTCCCGTCGGTCCGCGAGCAAATTGCGATTTCATTACGATGTTGCCGCTTTAATTGAGTGTTTCGGAGGGCGCCTGCTTCTTTTACGATGGTCGACGTCGGCGCATCTAAGCAAAGTCCACTTTTCCCATGACATTTGCTGCGGGATATCTCGCGTACAAGGCAAAGTTACGGTCTTTGTTTAGTCACGAGTTATCTCCGCTTTTCTTCGCAGACTTTACGCTATTTCTCCTCTTCTGGCCCCGTAAATCGCCTTACAAGCAAGGACATGTCGAGATAGGTCATAAGATATTTATCCCGTACCCTAACACGTTCTACGGCGAATGCTTCTCGTAGTTTGTTTAAAATCTGAGGACACGAGTAAGAGGGGGAAAAAAAACTAAGACATATTAACTAAAAGATGTCGCGACACACACACACACACACAAGGATGGCTCCGTCTGAAAATCGGTTTACCACCCTATTCAGAGTTATTCGTATTTGTTTACCTTTAACAAAGCCCCGGGTAGTGTGAACTCTTGGTCATACCGTCCGAGCAGAAATACGATGTTACAACTTTAAGATATTAATGTCGTATTACGTTCTCTGTTATAACGCGAGAAGAAGCAGAATTTTGAGGGGTTTCTATGACACCTGACTTTTGACTGTAGCCATTAACCCTAAAATAAAAATTTTAAAAAAAAAAAAGAAAAAGAAACTTAAGAGTAGAATTGTATAAAATTACACAATGGCATTTTTGATGCCACTATATCGATGATAGAGCATCTTTGCTCATAAGAGAACAGGTAAAATACAGCATATAGGTAGGTGTTATATTCCATTTTGTGTTCATTTCATGTTAGACAGTAACGAGCAGAAGAAGCCAAATTATAAAATAAACGAAACCTGGCATCTTTAATTTCGATGCATCAAACGGGGAGAGATTCTTAACCTTATCGATTTAAAAACAGAAAAGTCCTTTTCTCCCCCTCCACCCCCGTTGTCTTTAACTTGAGGAGAACGACCATAAGTCAAATTATACGATTAATCCGAAGTTACAGCTTTAATATGTTATTCGATACACGGTATTTCTGGTCGTATGCCCAATCAGTCACGATGTAATTACTCCGAGATTATCTAATTCAATTTCGCCTTGGAAAAACACCAGGCGTATCAGCCGGGGTAACTGAGCCAAACCCGAGTTCGGTTGTCGTTAATTGGCCTCTTGCCAGCTCCTATAACTAACGGAGCATTAGATTCCAGTAGGACACGAGCCACGATACACAATCTGGCGGTACTATCCGATGGTGACACACTGACAAGTGTCATTTGTCAAGTCGGTATGGAAATATTAAGTTTTTCGCCCAGACGCTGTGCATTATATTACTCAAGAATAAAAGCGAAAGTCGGTATATATATATATATATATTCTGAATAGGGGAAGAAAACAATGAAGAATGTAAGACCGTGTGCATTATATGTATGTGTGTCTGATTACCCGTGAGAGACCAAGGTTACTTATATTACACATCAAATCTATTAACCGCATTTAATAATAATAATCATAATAATAAGAAGAGACTTAATAATTGAGATGAACGCATACGAGTTCAGACTTTCTTCCGTACCTTTTGATTTATGTAAACAGTATCTTACAGAACTTGCGTTTGTGCGGGTGAAATAAGGCGACATCTTTAATCCGATTATCACGAGCTATATATATATATTGTCGGTTTTTATATTATGTTAATTTGGGGTTCACTTTTTGCATACTCGTGAAGGTGTATGTAGATAAGCTACATACCGTTCTGTAGCTGTGCTTTGGCACACGTTATGATAAACCTACCTTTTTTATTGTTTCAGGGTTCTTAGTGAAGCGGGGATAGAAAAGCTTTTCTTGCCATTTTGCTTCACGAGTTCAAGCCGGGCCCCAGAGAGAGGGAGGCGACTCGTGACATCAAGCGGGCACGGGGCGAGGACACAGCGAGTGAGCTCACAGTACAACGATGGTTTGCAAAGTTTCGATCAGGAGATGTCAGCCTCGAAGATAAGGAAGGTAGCGGACGTCCTTCCAGCTGTGGTGACGACCGTCTGACTGCCTCAGCTGAAGCCGATCCAAGGAAGACAGTGCGAGAAACTCCTGGAGAGCTCGACGGAAGCACTGCGACTGTTTCCCGGCATCTCGAGGCAATCGGGGAAAGTGAAGAGGCTTGATGGGTGGGTGGCTCACGAGTTGGATAAACAACAACAAAATCGTCTGGTGAACAGCAGCCGGCGTCAACCACGATAACTTCTCGCAACCCGGCCAAACCATCACAGCCGAAAGGTACCGTCGTGAATTAGACGCTGTCCATCAGAAACTCTCCCAACGACAGCCGCCATCGGTGAATCGAAGAGGCCAAAAATCCCGCTCCACGACATGGTCGTCCTCGTGACTCTTCAGAAACTGAACCCGTTGGGGTAGAAGTTCTCCCTCACCCAGCCTATTCACCAGACCTTTCTCCCCAAACCATCACACCCACCACCTCTTAAAACCCCCAACAGCTTCCTCCCTCCGTATGATCCTTCTCCAACCAGCAGCAATGGAAACTGCCTTCCGGCAGTTTATCGGCTCCAGAAATCGAGTTTTTTTTTAAAAAAAATGGTATAAATGCGCTTGTACCTCGTTGGCAGAAGTGTATCGATTGTAATGGTACTGACTGTGATTGATGACCTTCGCATTCAGCAAAGATATGAAGCCTCTTTGTTGCCGCGGGGAATACATATATCCAAGGGAGACGACTCGCGATGACAGTCGCTAATTTAGGCTGTTCGTAGTACCGACTTAATTGAGCCAAGGAGTAAATCGCAGACTCCGAAATAATCGGGTACAGCGTGTATGTATGAAGAAATATGGCCGAGTCTGTCACCCGTGTTCTCTGTGGAAAGAGTGTAGTAAAGCGCAGTGGTTACAAGGAAACTGAATGCATAGGCTGGGATAGATAAGTCCATAAGTTTCAGATGTGTCTGTTGATAATAGATTATAAGGGTAAAAGGGGGAGAAGGAAAGCCACTGTGGTTTATGCAAGAACTCTAGGTTCGAGAAAGAGAGTTGTGTAATTCAGTTTTAAGATATCGTAATGAAAACGTTATCGCCACATCTACTGGACCATTGAAATGGTCTTTGATCGCATCAGCAAATCAAACAAAAGCACAAGCATTTTTGTAATTAACAACGTGCTTATAAAAGAAAAGAAAATCGCTATATATGAAAATATCGGTTTATTTAAACTGACTTTTTAAAAAAAAATTAAAGGAGTAAGATCTTATTTGACGTCGTTAGAAGGTCATGTCCGCATATCGGAAATCACTTAGAACATGGTGGCAGGGTTATCATCCGAAGGGGCCGTCTAAGATCCTTTAAAAAAGCAGGGGACGTTTACGTACTTTGCAAGATGATGATAGCATCTGAATACTAAACCTTGGGATTATCAATCTTGTTTGAAAAATCCATAACTATCCAGGTCCGTGTCGCATTAACCCCCTCAAATTTAAAATCTTCATGTAAAACGTTTCAGACAAATTTTTTAAGGTTAATAAATTTTCCTCTCCCCTCCCTATTTATAGACTGCGATCGGGGGAGATGCCCATCACTTGTTATGCTACTGTGTTTAGTAGTACTGGTAGTGCACTATAGATAGGTTATGTAGATACTAAACCTATGGCCGGATGGACCTGAATCCGTCTATCTCTTAGTAGTAAGCTAGCTAACGAAGAACAGCTTCTCTCTCTCTCTCTCTCTCTCTCTCTGTGTACTGACATCATCGTCATCATCTCTCTCTCTCTCTCTCTCTGTGTACTGACATCATCGTCATCATCTCTCTCTCTCTCTCTCTCTGTGTGTACTGACATCATCGTCATCATCTCTCTCTCTCTCTCTCTGTGTGTACTGACATCATCGTCATCATCTCTCTCTCTCTCTCTCTCTCTCTCTCTGTTCTGACATCATCGTCATCATCATCTCTCACTCTCTCTCTGTTCTGACATCATCGTCATCATCTCTCTCTCTCTCTCTCTGTTCTGACATCATCATCTCTCTCTGTTCTGACATCATCATCTCTCTCTCTCTCTCTGTTCTGACATCATCGTCATCATCATCTCTCTCTGTCTCTCTCTCTGTTCTGACATCATCGTCATCATCTCTCTCTCTCTCTGTTCTGACATCATCGTCATCATCTCTCTCACTCTCTCTCTCTGTTCTGACATCATCGTCATCATCATCTCTCACTCTCTCTCTCTCTGTTCTGACATCATCGTCATCATCTCTCTCACTCTCTCTCTCTCTGTTCTGACATCATCGTCATCATCATCTCTCACTCTCTCTCTCTGTTCTGACATCATCGTCATCATCATCTCTCACTCTCTCTCTCTCTCTGTTCTGACATCATCGTCATCATCATCTCTCTCTCTCTCTGTTCTGACATCATCGTCATCATCTCTCTCTCTCTCTTTCTCTCTGTTCTGACATCATCGTCATCATCTATCTCACTCTCTCTCTGTTCTGACATCATCGTCATCATCTATCTCACTCTCTCTCTGTTCTGACATTATCGTCATCATCTCTCTCTCTCTCTGTTCTGACATCATCGTCATCATCTATCTCACTCTCTCTCTCTCTCTGTTCTGACATCATCGTCATCATCCCTCTCACTCTCTCTCTCTGTTCTGACATCATCGTCATCATCATCTCTCACTCTCGTTTAAATAGACTTATGACGCAACACCCCCTTTGTGATGTAATTTAACTTATCATCACATATCTAGGTACACTTGAATGTCTTTACTCTCGACACTAAGCGTAACGTATACATTTATGTTACAATAAGAGTGTAAAATTGGCACGACCTTAGAATTATACTGGATCATCTTTGCAGCTATATTGTCATTTTTGTCAGTTAAAGCGCGCAGTGAGACCTTCCGCAAACGTATCGACTGGACCAGAAATTATGCGCAAATACTGAATTCACCCCCACCGGCTTATTGATAATTACAGGACGGGCGCGGCGGACTGGACTGCAAAGGCTGAGGGCTCGAGTTTGAGTCCCGATCGGTACCCTCTCGTTTTGGCCATACCCTCCTGGGTTTCACAGGGTAAGGGTTAGCATCTTCCATATCTGTGAAGTGAAGGGTTCTAGTGGGGGGACATTTTGAAGTAGGCGTATAGGGGGCTAAACTTCCCCCCTGTCTGGCCTTCTTTCCGCCTGATCTAGAAAACTGCTCTGTATGTTTGGGTGTTTTGAGACCCCTGTTGTTTGTTTGTTTGTTTTTTTTAAATAAAAGATCAGCAACTGAAGATCCTTCTTTCTTTTTTTTTCAAAATAAGTTATTATATGTACTTATTCGTCTACCTATCAACGCCCCCTTTGTCGTTTGGAGATGTTCCCTTACGTGAATTATTCTCTGGCGTTTCAAGCCGGGGTCATCTCAGGCGGACCAAATTCCGGCACCGGGGCTTTTTCTTTTTCTTTTTTTCCTATAAACAGAAGGGGGGCCATGTGTTTTCCTTGGAGGAACCGCTTAAAACAACGATTTTACTTCCTGTCTCGTGATTGTTTGGCACACTGTCATTTAAGAGGGCAGGCTCCCCGACCCGAAGGGGACACCGGCTCCCATTTATCACCTGCCGATTGGCGGTAGCCCCCCCAACCTTCTGGAAAAAAAAAAAGAAAGAAAAAGGGAAAGGGCATCGCCGCCGAAAAAGAAGAGAAAAGAAATAACAAGTCTGTTCCCTCCCGCTAACTGGTGAGTAAGTCGCCCGCTAGTCTGGAGTCGTTTGGATCGGCTCTCGGCGTTTCTCGATGACATCACGAGTGACGAGATCAGCGGATGATGGCGCCGATAGTTCAGAAGACTCTCTCTCTGTCCTTCCCTCTGACGTCATGTTTGTCTCTCTCTCTCTCTCTGTCCTTCCCTCTGACGTCATATTTGTCTCTCTCTCTCTGTCCTTCCCTCTGACGTCATGTTTGTCTCTCTCTCTCTCTCTCTCTGTCCTTCCCTCTGACGTCATGTTTGTCTCTCTCTCTCCTTCCCTCTGACGTCATGTTTGTCTCTCTCTCTGTCCTTCCCTCTGACGTCATGTTTGTCTCTCTCTCTCTCTCTGTCCTTCCCTCTGACGTCATATTTGTCTCTCTCTCTCTGTCCTTCCCTCTGACGTCATGTTTGTCTCTCCTCTCTCTCTCTCTCTCTCTCTCTCTCTCTCTAGTTCTGGTACTGACATCATCATTCATCATTCATCATCATCTCTCTCTCTCTCTCTCTCTATTTTTAAACATTCTTCGTTCATTAGGGGTGGGGGGGGAGAAAAAAGGGTCAGCCACAGTGAAAGGCCATTGGCTGCTCGGTCTGTCCTCGTTGACTATATTCATATATCTTTCTCGTCGTTCAGAGAAAAGAGAATATATATATATATATATGTGCACTAAATCTAGTAAATATGAACAATTTAATGTCTTGTTTATTATGCCGCCGCGCGGGAAAACTTTAATTGGGTTTTTATTTCGTTTATGGAATTTGGTTAGTACAATATAATAATAATAATAATAATAATAATAATAATAATAATAATAATACTAATAATGATGAAGGAAAGAATGACAAATGAAATCAGTAAATTAGAGCACAGTTGTATAATAGTAATAATAATAATAATTAAAAAATCCTTTTTCCATCTTTAATTGTTATTCTTTCCCTTTGAAGATGACGAACAAGGATGGAAATATAAACTCCCTTCTCTTTGATTGCGCCCTTATTTTGAAGTAGTACAAATTCCATTTTCTTTGTTTAGATTGTCTCTAAAACCTTATTATCGGTGTTAGAGTAGACTGCAGCTCGGTCTGCCATTTTCTGCTCACAAGGCAGCTGATAACTGACGAGGTGGAACAAACGAATTGGCAAAGATACAAATAAATTAATTTAAATTAAAAAAATATTTTTAAAAAAAAAAACTTATCGCACTAATTTTGAAAAAAAGATCTATGATAAAAAAAAAAACCTCCCAGAGTTTCAGCTGCTCTACATCATCACCGATCTTTATTTATCTATTTACCTCGTCATTTCTTAAAGTATTCATTAGTTGATTCGTTTGATTATCAAGTTATCGACTTTGCCATTTCCTCGGGATTTTTTCTCTCCTTTCCTTCTTCATTAATTTTAAATGAATTTCTTTATTAATAAATTTTAAAAAAATACATAAGAAATAATATATAACAGTGGAGCAGAAGCCGCCTCGCGAGTATTATACAGCTCACGCACCGAAACTTTTTGTTACTTTCTTTCTTTCTTTTTTGCTTTAGTTTTTTGTTGTTTTTCTTTTTTTTTTTTTGTGAAGTATAAACGCAAACATCCAAGCAGGTGCTCGGAGAGCCGATCGGCCGGTCTCTGGAAGGTCTCGAAGAGAGTATTCTCGCGACCGTTGTGATAAACCAATGATTGATGGTTCTTTTCAGGTTGGTTTGGCGTGCGGGGGGAAACTCTTGAGGAGCGGGGCTGGGGTGGGAGGGGAGAGAGGGGGAGGGGGGAGGGAGGGAGAGAGAGAGAGAGAGAGAGAGAGAGAGATAGCGAAAAGAGATGTAGAGAGAGAGAGAGTGGCGAAAGAGAGATGTAGAGAGAGAGAGATGGCGAAAGAGAGATGTAGAGAGAGAGAGATGGCGAAAGAAGAGAGATGGAGAAAGATGGAGAGAGATGTAGAGAGAGAGAGATGGAGAGGACGCGCGCGTCACACACACACACACACACATTCTTCTACCCCTAATAACTCATCCGCCAGCGTTCATTTGCAACTCGCTATGGCGCAATCGAAGAAGAAGAAGAAGAAGCTATGGGCGAGCGCGCTGACTTTGACAGCCACCAGATTCAAGTGTTGTAGACCTATTAGCGGCGGCCAGAATGATTTATAAACAACCTTCACATCTTGTCAGCTGCCACAGTGCAGACTCCGGCGGCAGTCGAGAGTCTGAGGAGGGCAAGAAGAAGGAGAAGAGTAAGCTGCACCGAAATAATGTGCGCTCAGGTAAGACAACCGTTGCGCACAGTTGCCACGGCGACGTTCCGTCTTGGAAACATGTCGCTTGCATCATCAAAATGTCGACGTTCACTTTTCTTCTTCTACTTATCTGTTCCGTGTCTAATTACCACAATAAAAAATCCATTCAAAACCTCCCTATATATCCTGAAAACGCCGTGTTTTTGTCAGAATAGTCTTTTAAGCCCTTCCTGCTTGAAATGATCTGATGTTAATTTATCTCAATGACATCACGTTTCGAAACTGCCTCTCACAAACGACATACGTAGGTTACCTTTCTAATACGCGAGTTGTAGACCATGAAGAGAAACAAATACATGTTAGAACCATTCGATATAAATACAATATATAATAAATGTATTTATTTCCTTCTTTACTCTTCATTGTTATTAACTGTTTTATTATAATATGTATTTCTCTTCGTGCCCCACCTCTATTATCCTAGGACGGATGTAGACGTTAATTTTTTGGAAAGTACCTTTCTTACTACAATGGTACGTTCCAAACAGAAATTTAAAAAAACAAAACATGTGCATTCTGCATAAATTGGTAAGAGAGAGAGAGAGGGAGAGAGATGGAGAGAGAGAGAGATGGAGAGAGAGAGAGAGAGAGAGATGGAGAGAGGGAGAGAGATGGATGAGAGAGAGAGAGAGAGAGAGGAGATGGAGAGAGAGATGGAGAGAGAGGATGGAGAGAGGGAGAGAGAGAGGGAGAGAGAGAAAGAGAGATGGCTGGAGAGAGAGAGAGAGAGAGAGAGTGAGAGAGATGGAGAGAGATGGAGAGAGATGGGTAGAGAGAGAGAGTGAGAGAGATGGAGAGAGAGAGAGGATGGATGATTGAGCAGGATAAGTTTGGAAGTGTAAAGCTACTGCCTGGAATAGAAAACTTCGTAAGAACAAATAGAAAAACGCGAGTATGGGAGCGATTATTTAAAATTAACAGAAACGAATGATGTAACAACTTTATTTCTCGCCATAACACATTGAACGTAATATTCAATACCCGTATACCAAAATAAAAAAAGATGCCCATTTTCAATAATGTTTGACTTAAAATTTTTGTTTCATTAAAATGTTCGCTCTTTGTGCTTCAGAACACGGATATTAAAAGTAATCTGGAAGTAGACTACACTCGTAAATATGTGACGTGATATCAGTGGATGGGAAATCGGCCAACAGAATAATGCCACGTGTCACAGAGCATTGTAAATCTCGAACGGGTATTTCTAAATCTCAAAGGAGTCGCAACTATTGAAGGCTACGATTGTTAAAATTTTTTTATTTTTTGTTGTCCGGTTGGCAAAAAACGGAATAGGATTAATCTCGGGACGCGATCAGCTATTTGTACTCTGAGAAAGGGAGGCCCGACAGAAAGAGAGGTTGCCAAGAAAGTTGGAATTTCCAACAAAGGGCGTTCGCCCACACACACACAACATACACACACACACACACCACACACACACATACACACATACACACATCACATACACACCACACACACAAACACACACACATACACACCACAACAAACACACACACACACACACACAACACACATAGACACATCTCACATACACACACAACACCACACATATACACACACCACAACATACATACACACACACAACACAAACACACACACACATACACACATATACACACATACACACATATACACACCACATACACACACGCACAGGCACACACATACACACTTACACACATAATCATACATAACACAAATACACACAAAAAACACCACATACACACCACACGAACACATACACACATACATACACACCACACACCACACACAAAACACACACACATACACACACACGCACACACTGCAAAGATTCCGAAATGTTGGAGCAATACAGATAGAAAAAACACGGGAAGAGATCCAGAGGGAAAGACGAAAACATATTACGATGATGAGGAAACAGGATAGAAGACTTACACAGATGAATAGCGCAAAACAAAATCGGCATCTCTGTCAGAAGTAAAAAGTAGATAATCTTAAAACTGCCAGCGGTCGTGTGGCTGTGGGGAAGGGAAAAACAAAAAAAAAAAAACACTTCTTAGGTTTTCTAATAAAGCGAAAAGGTTTCGATAAGCAGAACTACACAAATATTCAACTATAGATGACTGGAGTAAACTGTTATGCACCGATGAGTCAGAATGTTGGAGTGTTCGGATCCAAACGCGTCGATTGTTCAGGCACAGGGAAGTTGGAGAACGCTTGTCAGAACATTGTATTTATTGCTTCTACAGCGGGGGGGGGGCAGGATAATGGTAATTGGGGCTGCTTTGGAACTATCGCAATTGGTGGTCCTTGTACAATTGATGGAACATCGACAAAAGATCCCTACCACAGCGGGTTGCGAAAACAGGGAATTCCTTCTGGCGGTCGACTAACAGGTGCAGGGTTCATTCCGATAAAGGGATAATGACCCCTCCCCTAACTACTCTTCCAAATTGTGAAGACAACGCGTGGGGGGAAAAGAAGGGCAGGATGCCTCTCCGGTTACCTGAATTATCATCCAACGAACTCCTATAGGACAAACTCGACAGAAATGCCGGAGAAGTGATGCTGCATAACACAATACAGTTATGGCGGATACGTCTATCGTGATGGAGCTCAGTAGAACTGACTATTTGGCAAAGCCAGTTGACGGGAAGAGCCCCAACACGAGCGGCCTCTTCCACATTTTGAAAAATTGTTTTTAACAATATACATACATACATACATACATACATACATACATACAGATATCGAATCAGGAACAGAAGAAACATTTAAACCTCATATTAGTCATGCACACAGCTAAATAAACCATACCTTTTTCAAAGGATACAATGAAATTTTGGAGAATATCACTAGCGTACGAAGGTAGCATCATACGTTTGTAATGTTTTCGTATTTCGTAATTTCTGTCTGTCTGCCTGTATATATGCAGATTCTGTACACGACATGTCTTAACTCGGTGTCGTATATCGTATCAATGTAATTATAGGATGCATATACAAACAAACCTAACAATCTTACCATTATTTGTACTGGTAAGACCGTTTTTATTCGGACGAATTCTGAAGCTGAAGTAGAAAGTTGAAAAAAACAAAGACTATAGATTTGCCAGTTAGTCCTGCTAATACATCGATGAGAGCAAAGTAACTTCCAGTCGCTGAAACAGCAGTTTTTCTTTTATATCGACCAAGTAAACGTTTCGTTCGATCCGAGTGTCTAATAACATGCAGCGGGGTTACATCTTCAGTCTGTTGTAGATTTATTTGTAAATAATTTATTTTTTAAATTTCTTTCTGTTTGTTCTCTCTCTCTCTTCATCTCCATCTCTTCTCCTCTCCATCTCCATCCCTGTCTCTCTCTTCTCTCTTCATCTCTCTCCATCCTGTCTCTCTCTCTCTCTCCATCTCCATCTCTCTCTCTCTCTCTTCATCTCTTTCCATCCCTGTCTATCTCTCTCTCTCCATCTCCATCTCTCTCTCTCTTCATCTCCATCCCTGTCTCTCTCTCTCTCTCTCATCTCCCTCCCTGTCTCTCTCTCTCTTCATCTCTCTCCATCTCCATCTCTCTCTCTCTCTTCATCTCTTCCATCCCTGTCTATCTCTCTCTCTCCATCTCTCTCTCTCTTTTCATCTCCATCCCTGTCTCTCTCTCTCTCTCTCTCTCATCTCCATCCCCCTCACACTCTCTCTCTCTCTCTTAAAACCTTTCGTTTTCATTCCGACTCAGAAAGCAGTAGTAAGTGAGTAACATTTCACAATTCATTTCAGGACTTTTCAGTTTTAAAAAGACCTGAAAAGTAGGATGAACCATTCCTGATATACTACTTTTGGTATTATTATTATTTTTTAGAAAAACAAAGTAAAATGAAATAAAAGAATAAAAGAATGATAATTAAACTTCTTTTATGAAGAAACCTTGATCTTCTTTGTAGCGTCGCTTATGGGTGAGACACGAAAAACAATGTCGAACTAAAAGCATTGTTTACAAATAATAATAATTTTTTTAAAAAACAAAAATTAATTAATTACGACCTGTGTGCATCTCTTTTATTCAAATTTTCTGTCGTTAAAGGTTGCGCAATACATTTTAAAAAATGTTTACATAATATTTCTATTTCTTCTAATTTGACTTGATATCTGCTGTTATTTAATAGGTACAAAAAGGGTCCGGAGTACAAATTCCTACATCACTTATTCAATTAAATCTTTTTTACATTTATTTTACCAGAATTTATTCGTCCCCTTAATTTCAGATTTACAGACCTAGCTACATGATTTTGAATCCCACTGTGTGTGTGTATTTGGTCTCTCTCTCTCTCTCCCTCTCTCTCTCTGTGTATTTTTTTGTCTTATCACACTGCAGCATTCTCAAATATATGTGATTCTTGGATACTCCCAATAAACACGAAGAAGTTTATTATGAATCCCGCTCCCTTCTCCGTACTAGTTCCTCCTTAGGCCCTATCATTGCGAGGCCCCCATCCATCTCTTTTGATATCTGGCTCGTAAACTCTCGCCCATCTGACTGATCCCCGGACCAAACAATTATTCGCCATCTTCATGAATTACATTGCCAATAACGGGTGCGGTATGAAATCCGAAACCCCGGCACGAAACAGCAGACGGAATGTCGCCATTTTGTTGATACGTTTTCGCTTTTGTGCGAATCATACGTTAAAGAGAGAGAGAGAGAGAGATGCCTGTGATGGCTAGGAGAGGTTTTTATACGACAGAACTGCAACGTTTTCCTGAAATGCCTTGAGTGTGAACTGAAAAAGTTTCTTTAATTACTCTTTAAAAAAAAATTCTTTTTTTGTAGCACTATTATGGAGATTATATATGGTGTGTGTGTGTGTGTATAATATTTCAGTTATGGGATGAAAAAACAAAAAAGACTAATCATTTATGTGCGAGTGTGAGAACTGGAGTAGGTAAAGAAAAGAATTCCTGTCAGATATGCCGTGATATGTGTATATATATATATATAGATGCCACAATGTTCTCTTCAGGGAAGGGGAGCATCCCTGATTTATTTCGTTCGTTGCTTTCCTTTTTGCATTTTGTTTACTCTTTATTGAGCAGAAAGACGGGAAGCATAGGAGAAAGGAGGAAATGAGTGAGTATGAGAGAAGTGATGCATTCCGTTGATACTTTCTTTGACTTCCAGTCTGCGCTTGTTTTCTTTTACTCTTCTTGTTCATAATATAAATAATCTCTCTCTCTACTGACGTCATCTCTCTCTCTGTACTGATATCATCTCTCTACAGACGTCATCCCTCTCCCTCTGTACTGACGTCATCTCTCTACAGACGTCATCCCTTTCTCTCTGTACTGACGTCATATCTCTCTCTGCTACTGATATCATCTCTCTACAGACGTCATCTCTCTACAGACGTCATCCCTCTCTCTCTGTACTGACGTCATCTCTCTCTGAACTGACGTCATCCCTCTCTCTCTGTACTGATATCATCTCTCTACAGACGTCATCCCTCTCTCTCTGTACTGACGTCATCTCTCTCTCTGTACTGATAGCATCTCTCTACAGACGTCATCTCTCTACAGACGTCATCCCTCTCTCTCTCTCCTGACGTCATATCTCTATAGACGTCATCTGTCTATAGACATCATCTCTCTCTCCTGACGTCATCTCTCTCTGTACTGATATCATCTCTCTACAGACGTCATCCCTCTCTCTGTGTACTGACGTCATCTCTCTCTGTACTGACATCATCTCTCTACAGACGTCATCCCTCTCTCTCTCTCTCTCTCTCTGATACCCCCATTGGTTTAAAATCTGTTTTTTTTGTTATGGGGTTTGCTTTTTTATTTACAATTATCTTTTCGCATGGAAAGAAAAGAAAGAAAAGTTTAACCATTTCACGACCAATTGTGCTAGTTTTACTACTCGCCACTTTTACGTAGTTTTCTTCCAATATTTATCCTTAAAAACGTCGCACGACAGAAACACCTACGACGAGAACAGTAGCTGTCGACCACTCATTAACGATTCGGTGTGCGCGCCCCCCCACCTCTGGGTTATTCATTATCTGCTGGCCGACATCCGCGAGTTGTCGATGGCCCGATTGGGAACTCGGGTAATTCCTTCGATAAAGGAACTTCACCGCGCAAGCCAAGTATACTGTCCACTGCTTAGCAGTCTACACACATGCGAGTATGGCTGCCAATCTTTGGAGAACCAGGCGAGCCGGTGCTTTTCCTTCTTCTTCTACTTTTTACCGGGGAGATTCTAAAACGAGAGCCCTGTTTTGCTGGCGTTGCTTTGTGAAAACGAACGCTTCCTCTCGCAGCTAACCCGACAAACGAGTGCTCCTTCGACCGGAAGCGACGCGGAATAGCCGCACGAGAAAGTGTATGCCGCAGCGACATCTATTGGCGAGATTCGGGGCAGCAGAGAAAGTTCCAATGGATAAGTGGGTCGGTTTCCGTTTATAGTTGAGGTAATTATTCTTTCCGTCGGCGCGATCCCGGGGATAGGGACATCTCCCTTGCAAGACACTACTCGCCGCCTGTTTGTGGTCCCGGTCCCGCCCGCGTCCCCTTGTTTTCCTTGTGTCATATCGACGAAACATTGTTTTCAAAACACTGCTCTTAGAAAAGAGCGCCTCCAGTCTCCGTACACCTTACATCGCAGGAAAACGAGAACAGATAAACCAAGAGAGCCTTTTTACTGTCGTGTTCTCCCTGCTAAAGTCAAATCCAGGCGCTGTTTAAGAAATTATGGTGGTGGGAAGGGGCTCACGAAAATCCGAAAAATGGCAGTGCGACCCCTAATCGAACAAATCCGTGCTTCTCCAGTAAGTAGGGATCTTTGCCCACTGTTTTAGTGCCTCGAGAGTTCTTCGGGTGTGTCCCCGTATTAGATAAAACGGCAGAGCTTTATACTTCCACAAGCGACCTACAGTCCCTTAAATGCTTTTGTAACCGGTTTGGGGTGGGCGGGGTCTAGACGATCGTTCGCTGCTTGGTCGTCGGCAGTGGGGTGGGGGAGGGCTTCCAGCCGTATAAACCGAGCCGGCTCTGTTTTAGTCTATTTATTGAATTATTCATCGCTTATCATCTTTGTTTACGACGCGGGTTTGTGTAAAGTCTTTCTCCCTCCCGGATTTTGTTGGTGGCGCGGCGATAGGTTACAATATCTAAGCCAGCGGAGTTGTCTGGAATACCGGAAGTAGCCTTGAGCGGAATCTGCACTGTACATCTTTTGCGAGCCCCGGAAGCGACGGTGTTAGAGGTCAGATGCGCGGTCGTCCTCCAACCCCCCTCCCCCCCCTCGCGCAACAAGCCATGTGTATCGTATCAGCCCCGGCGCACATTGCCCGTGTGCGCCATTCCTTAAAATTATTCCCCGAGAGTTCCAAAGCGAAGAGACCCGAAGTCATAGCCGCCGCCAACGCGAAGAAAATGGTGGCGCGACCCCGACTGATTCCACCGGGGTTTAAGCAGATTTAGTCTTGGGAAGACCCCCCCCCAAATTGCGGAAGTCTTGTTTTTATCTTCGCTCTATATGTTTACGCAGTCGCCTGCCCCGACACCATCAGTGCACATCTCTTACACAGGGTAAACGGCGTATCGCGTCTTTGGGTGGCGTGGCGAAATACTTCCTGTTCGACTGCGCAGTCAACACACTATACATTTGTGGTTGTTTTAATCCACTCACCATCTGTCGGGGAAATAACCTGATGCTTTGGTTTTATCACCGCGAGTCTAATCGTTCTTGCTATTAGCGGAAAGACGACCTCGTGTCTTAGTTCTCTCACCACGAAGCTAATCATTCTTGTTATTACTGGAAAGATGACCTCGTGTCTTAGTTCTCTCACCACGAAGCTAATCATTCTTGTTATTACTGGAAAGATGACCTCGTGTCTTAGTTCTCTCACCACGAAGCTAATCATTCTTGTTATTACTGGAAAGACGACCTCGTCTTTTAGTTCTCTCACCACGAAGCTAATCATTCTTGTTATTACTGGAAAGACGACCTCGTCTCTTAGTTCTCTCACCACGAAGCTAATCACTCTTGTTATTAATGGAAAGACGACCTCGCGTCTTAGTTCTCTCACCACGAAGCTAATCATTCTTGTTATTACTGGAAAGACGACCTCGTCTTTCAGTTCTCTCACCACGAAGCTAATCATTCTTGTTATTACTGGAAAGATGACCTCGCGTCTTAGTTCTCTCACCACGAAGCTAATCATTCTTGTTATTACTGGAAAGACGACCTCGCGTCTTAGTTCTCTCACCACGAAGCTAATCATTCTTGTTATTACTGGAAAGACGACCTCGTCTTTTAGTTCTCTCACCACGAAGCTAATCATTCTTGTTATTACTGGAAAGACGACCTCGCGTCTTAGTTCTCTCACCACGAAGCTAATCATTCTTGTTATTACTGGAAAGATCACCTCGTGTCTTAGTTCTCTCACAACGAAGCTAAACTATTAATGGAAAGATCACCTCGCGTCTTAGTTCTCCCACCATGAAAATAATCGTTTTTTTATTATCGTCAACTGATGTCTTGATTCATTCCTTTACGGCAACCAAGTCCCGAATTTTTTTGCTTTATATCGGTGGCACATCTCATCCTTTGAAAGATGAAAGACCCCTTCTAGATCGTTTCTGATCACGTAGGAGTCGTTAAAAAAAAAGAGCAACATCCAGTAAAAAGCCAAGATGGCTTGAGTGCGATTCATAAGTGTAAATTACATTTTTTAAAGTAATTACAAAGTAAATTTTTACCACCCAACTAAATTTTGTCTTTATAGGGCGTCTATAAATATTTTCTTTTAAAAGACTTTCTTCATCGCCGTCACTAAGCGACATGAAGCCCTAACGGTTACACGGAGTGTGGTAGCACATAGAGGGAGCTGCGGCAAACCTCACTGATAGAAAAACCAACAAGAGCAAATAACTTGAACATGACGCAGTAAGTCAACTGCTTACAAGTTTCCGAGAGGAAGGCTAAGTATTTACGCCAAATTAGGTTCTAACTATGACAGAACCAGTCTCTGGCTATCAGTGATTCATGCAGCATCTGCGTCGTTAGTGCCTAGAAACTCACGATGGCTGTAACAGATAAAGAACGAAAAAGGAAATCACGTAATCAGACTACAAAGGTCGGCTCCCGTTTGTTACCGCGCAGGGATCTGCTTCGCTCTCTACGGCCAATTTGCTACCCCCCAGTTACCAAAGCAACGCTTTATCCGCGCCGGAATTTGTCTCAATTCAAGCGGCACCAAGAAGCGAAGTTGGCTTCATGAGGAGGATAAGAGCGCCAAGATGAATCGATGAAACTGCCATGATATGGATCAGGTGTCGCGGACGATAATTAGCCACGATGCTGTTACAGGACTAATGATGAAATGCTGCTGTATCATTTCTTTATCTATGCGAACATCATTTCCAGTTAATGAATATTTAAATACACTACGTGCAAAAGCAGATAAACGAGAACAGACAAATTCCGCAAAGTAACTACTGACTGAACCGTTCAGAGTAGGTGGCAGTTTTTTGTCACTCATCGCTTGTTAATTCTTTCTACCACCGCCAGGCGTCGCGACTCCCGTCAGCGCCATCCTGGCTAATTTACGTTGACTACTGTGGCGGGGGGGGGGAGATGCCGCGTCACAGGGTCATTGGACTGGGACACCGGAGGGATCCAGCAGGACAAGCCCCTCCCCCCACCCTGAATACAATTTGCTAACACTTGGAAAGAACGCGCGCTTTACTAGATATGACTCCGAGACGGCTGTCGTGTGCCGATCCTTACGTGGGAAACAGCCCCGCGGTTATCGCCCCATAACTCCGCGCCACTAGGTGCGTGGGGGGAGCGGCGCTGCCGACTCCTCCACCAGACTCTCTTGTTTGTCTTTAAGTCTTTTGGAAGAAACCTACGCCACCGAGGTACGTAAAAGGAGATCGAACTTGGGGCTCTCAATCTCGGCAGTCCAGCGGCCTAACCAATGGACCACCAGCCGACAAGCCTACTCTAGGATTTGCATATGCAGTGTACAGTACCGTGCAAAAGTCTTAGGGTTATCTACATTTGTATTTGTAAATTCAACGCTAGAGAGCAATGGAAAGAAGAAAAAAAATAACTAACGACACCCACAAGCGAATATTTTCGCAGTAGACAAGATGAAAACTGTGAAATAAAGATTATGTGTACTAATCTAGCAGTCCAGTCTGCCTTCTTTTGTGTCGGATGTTTTGACAACATCAGCAGCAGGCTTTAAGGCTTTGTAATGTTGAAATACGAGTGCAAAGGGGATAGCGGTGGAATAGTGAGGTGGATCTCCGCCGTGCTTTACTATAGGCTGAAGACACATTTATTACGCTATTCTCCTTACATCCGACTTTCTCTTAGATCCAAAAATTTCAAACTTTGATTCTTCTGACTGAAAAAAAAAAACAACTTTTGCCCCATTGTTTTTGTGTCCAGTTTCACTCGTATTTCAGTCTCTTATCCTGATTCCCTTCACGGAAAAATGGTTTCTTGATTGCCACCTGTTTTTTAAGTCTACTTCCTCCAAAAAATCTTCGTACTGTAGAATCATGAACCCGAACACCTAACGATCCTGCCAGATCTTGCTCTAGATCCTTGCTGGACGTCTTTCCAGCCCTCAGAGAGCAGCACGCCTTCTCCTATCAGAAACCGAACCAACGGCTTTAAATGTTTCGATAATTTCCTGAATTGAACATCTTGAAATTCGGGTTATGCTACTTAAATTCTGGATTTTACGCTGTTCGTGGAGAAATTATAATTTTACTTTTACTAGCAATTGATATCTTTGCCGTTGTTATTCAGCTCCTTTTCTGAAAGGAAACAAAAAGAACCATTAGTATTTTTTCAAGGTCGCCTAAGACTTCCCCACAGTACTGTATATTTCGGACTGTCAAACGCCGACACGGGTAATGGTTGACAGAAACTCGGAATAGCAGGACATCAGAAGCTAGAACCGACCCCTACCTTACTAATTCATTGTTAATAATATGGAGTTTCATAGTAGATTTACTTATAGAAATCTAATAGCAATCGCGCCAAGATTACTCTTTTCTGTTAATCCGTTATTAGTGGATAGATGGTAGGACTGTAGACTTCCCATGTTCGACCCACCAATCCAACCACCTGCTTACTTGTACAATGGAAAAACACACACATACACACACACACACACACATATCAACAGACAAATAACCTAATATGATTTTAAAAACGAAACGAAAAGTAAAGTCGTGATGGAAGGGACAAAACTCTGGTTATTTCTCTCCATGTTAGAAAATAAGGGAGAATTAATTAAATAAATTTCTCGAACGTTCCTCACCTCACCAGATACAAATGAACGAAAACTTATCGTCAAGAAGCAGAAATGTACGTGACATTAAATATATGATACAGCAGATCTTATATAAATGCCATGCAAAAAAAAAAAAGAAAAAAGAAGACAGCGTTTCGGTTTTTTTAATGACAGCCATTAAAGATGAAGTATAGGTGAAGTTCCTTCCAGTGAAATGCCTAGTTACGTATGTTGTTATTAATTTGTTTAAAAAAAAAAAAAAAAATTGAAATGCCAAACGCTCTTCTTTTCCTGACACGAACATACCATTAAAGTTACACTATCATCCTGGCCAGCGAAGCTGAAGAGCGAGATGACAGTTCTCTGTTTCGTTCCGCCACCGCAAGCCAGCCGCAAGTCTAAACGGTCCCTGTCGTTAGCCCGATAGGAATAAATGTCAAATTACTTTGCGCCACGTTTTAAGGAGAGATAATCTAAAACTAATGTTCTGAGTCTCTGATATGTAATGTATATATTCGTTTTAGAGAGAGAGAGGGAGATTTTTTTAAAAAAAGGAAAGAAACGGAGCTATTTTCTAGGAGCGGAGGACGTAATTCAGCCTGACGAGGCGAAAGGTGATGTGGCCGCCATATCGAAATATCTTTCTTCTAGGCGTCCGCGCGTCGGCCGCGATTAGCTTAAAAGTTAAACATCTTGTCAGGAAAATAATGATCTGAGCTTGATCGGGTTATGCGGTACTGCAGCAGCGTACGAGGGAGGGGGAGAAGCGGCTATTATAATTTGTTACTCGTTCATCATTACCCAGGTCCGTACGGAATTTCCCGAACTGTTCGCGTAAGATTATGGTTAAATCGGGGAGGGGAGGTAATTCTCCCCCCTCCCTTCCAGGTCGGCGCTGCGAGCCGTTTCTTCTTGGCTGACAAACAAAGCTTACTAAAATGTATGGAAGCTAAAGAAACAAACAGAAAACAAGAAATTAAGGGAACAGGTTCGGTCTGAGTTACTATCTCTATCGGTGTTTCGTTCCAAAACTTTCCGCCAAATACGGGGACTCAAGCCTCGGTTTGGTTATCGTTGAACCAAATTGGGAAAGGGCTTCTCCAAACTGGACCTTCCACAATACGGGCGGGCATGTTATTATATAAAGTGGGCCGACCTTAAAAAAATAATGTAGCAATAGAAATAAATATAGGTGAATGAGAGAGATTGGCAGTTATAGCTTAGAAATCAGTACGCAGTTGTTTTCTCCGAGGGAATTGCATAATAATGAGCCGAAATGGCTTTCCGATTTCCCTATCTCAGTTCTCTGCACGAGAGACTCAACGTGGTCTCGAGTGTTAAAGACGATAGCGAATGCAGAGAGATGCAGGCGACCCCTATTATGGTTTTTCTGACTTAGCCGTGAGGACAAATCGGAGTACCCGGAGAAAACCAACTCAGACCAGCTGGTCGCCAAATCTGAAAATCGGAGCTGGAAAGAAATACGTTGGAAAATGATAAAAATACATAGAAATTGCTTAAAAGAGTAAAAATTTGCATTAAAGAAACATGTGAGAATATTTTAAACAAGGAATTAGAGATTACGAGTAAACGTTTGGAAAAGAAAAGAAAGAGAGAGCGAGAGTGAAAGGCAAGAGAAATGGCAAAGGAAGGGAAGACTGATTTGTCAAGTGTAAAATTACAAGCGAATTAAAGTTTCTACAAATGTGAGAGATGCTAAATAGAGATAAAGAGCAATGATAACAAACGTTCGACTTTGCATGATTCTTTCCTACAAAGTTTACAAACGTGCAACCGTCAGTGACGTGCAAGACATCAAAGAACCGGATTCCCTTTGGATCGTTTGTACATTTATAAATTTTAAATATAATCTGTGTATTATCACTGCTGAATTGCAAATCTTGTTGCAGTCTTATGAGGTGAGCGAGTCGTCTCCCATACCCTAAAACTTGCATCGTTCTTACACGAGAAACAATAACGTGAAAGATAACTATCGACCTTTTCTTTTTTCTCTTTCCACTTTTCTAATGTTCACCTTGTTGGAATGTTGTGATAAATCCCCGCTACTCTGTTTTCCTTGAAGCGTGTTTTTATTTCGCTTTTTTTAAAAAAAATAAAGAATCTTTGATAAATGGCTGAAAGCCGTGCTTTCCTTGTGGCTGCCCCAGTTTTTTTGAAAAAAGAAAAAAGAAGGGTTAAATCTTAATTTTTTTAATTGTCTGAAATTCGGTTCATTCCCATATTTTCTCTCCCTTCTATTTACAAGATCTCGCTATTCAGAGAAAAACGGGAGAATATTGGATTGTTAAATATATAAATAGGTGGTAGACTGCTGGGCTGCTAAGGTCGAGCGACCCACGTTCGATTGCCGCATTGGGAATGGCCGGATCGCTTTGGCGATTTTCTGTGGCAGGGCTTCTTCATCTCCAGCCGACCGAGTGGGTTTCTCCCGGAGATTCCGGTTTCCTGCCACTTTAAAAAAAAAAAAAAAAAAAAATCACGAACGATTTTTTTTTTTTTTCAACCGGGGACCATCAGTCGTGGCCACTTACGCTGGGAAGCGATCGTGCAACGGCGTATGTTAGCACCCGAATCTGATGGCTCAGCTAGGGACCCGTAATCGGGAAACGTGCGACGGGCGGATAAATGATCCGTGAAGAATGTACTTCTGGTAACCCGGAACCTGACTTCACGGGAAAGTACTGCAGAACTAATACTACTACTACTACTACTACTACTACTACTATACTACTAATAATAATAATAATAATAATAATAATAATAATAATAATAATAAAGCCAGGAAAATGATTTTTACCAGACCGCGGTTATTGCTAATAAATTCTATATAACAAAGAAGAGTTACCTCCCTGCGGATCACCAGTAGGACTGCGTAATTGCCAGATTGCGTGGAAAAGTAGCGAAGGGAAAGTCTTTAATCAAGCGATATGACGGTTGTTAATGCTAATGCAATGCTCAACGGTGGCAATATCGTCTGCCCCACACGTCTGGAGCCCCGGTTACCTATCATGTGGTAGGATTAAAGAAATGATATATCGCTAGCAGAAATGAAATAGAAGTTCTGCGGCAGCAAATGGAAAGTGATGATATTTATATTTAAAAAAAAAACAATTAAGAGAAGAATATTTATCGTGCCCAACACAAATTTTAATATAAAAAGATAATAATAATAATAAAGCTGTCTACTATATTAACGATGTCGTGTTGCTCGAGTACAGTAAAAAAAAAGAAGAAGATATAACATGTTACGTACAAGTTCTCCTCTCGATATGTTATTCATAGCCTAAGGGAAATAACCTATTGCGCGTACTACCCAATAGCCGTGAGTATTGCCAGACGCTAGAATTTTTACAATTTTACTGTTGTGATTTGCATAACAATGTTACATTGACATACTAAAGTGCACACCGTTCTAAAAATCTTGAGCCGTGGGAAGGGAACAACGATGGAGAAGATGAAGGAATATTTTGCCAGCGGTCACTTTCATGACTAGCGGCGGAGAGAGAGAGAGATGGAGATGGAGAGGAGAGAGGAGAGAGGAGAGAGAGAGAGAGAGAGAGAGAGAGAGGAGAGAAGAGAGATGGGGGGAGAGAGAGAGATGGAGAGAGAGAGAGATGGAGGGAAGAGAGAGATGAGAGAGATGGAGAGAGAGAGAGGAGAGAGAGAGAGAGAGGAGAGCGAGAGAGAGAAAATCTCCATCAAAAACCGGGGCCGGCGGCGGGGGTTATGTCCTAGAGAACCGCCAGCTAGTTGGTGGTAGGCGTGTGGGGGGGGGGGAGATAACATCAAGTCGATGTCAAAACATGCCAGGCGCACCGCACCGACTCTCCTCTCCGCGAGTCGGTGGTGGCTGTGGTCGGACGTGCAAATTGTCTCCGCGTGGTGTTTCCGAATCTCGCTCCCGACGATTGCTTGTTAACTCACGGTGGCCGCTGAGTAGAAGACGCGCTCAGGAGAGTTCAGATCGGAGCCGGAAGTAAATGGGAGCGGAGGGAAAGCGCCGCCCGACGACAGAATTCGGAATGTGATATTCCAGTGATTATAGTAAAAACAACAACAACAATAACAAAGAACAGCCTCTCACACACTAGCGATTTATCCTTGAAGTAATTAATGGAAATTGAAGGATAATAAGGCTTTTGTCCCATCGCCGATTAGTAATGGATTATTTCCCCCTGTCACCGTCTATCGTAAAATATCACGTTTTTCAAGTACACGTACATACACCCTTACCTACGTACAGCGGTGTCCCAAGCTATTGCAGGCATTAATATTTATCTTATTCTCCGTACTAACACCCCCCCACTTCTTCTCCTTCGTCCTTATCCGGCGCCCAGAACGTTCTTTCCAAACAAGCAAGAAAAATCGCAGCCCTCCCACCTGGCTGATAGTTGGTGCGCGCTATTCCCCCTTTAACTTCTCCTGCAGTTTATAATAACGACGCTCATTACCTGTTGTAATTATATCAACCCGAGACCCATCTGTTACAAGGATAATAGAACTGGCTAGAAAAACGCATTATCTGTCCTTAAGGCTATTTAAATAAACTTTAAAAAAAAACAACAACAACAACAAAAAAACTCGATTGTTTGGACGAGGTATTTAAAAGTAACAGTAATCAATCTTACCTGTAATTACCGTACGGCGATCTTAAAATAAAAAAAAAACAACAAAAACAATAGACACACCTTGGGTTATGGCGGCTGTGTGAATTACAAACCTACATCATTTCCTCTTTTTTTTATTTGTTTACAGTTCAGACGCGAGGAAGCGATCAATCTAAACCCACCTGAGGTGGGGTGGGGGACCTGATAACCAGATTTGCCGAGTTTGTTGCAGGGCACGCGAATAGCGATCAAGCTCACGTGGTTGGAACGGGTAGCGACTTACCCCGATGGTTATAGTCTTCTTCGTTTCGGTTGTTTTAAATAATGCAACCTCCTTAGGCATTCGTTGCCGTTATACTGTATATATATGGCGGCGGATTAGTTAGTGGTGGGGGGAAGGGGGAGAGACTGCCTCCGTCGCCAGGATCGTCGCGGGTGCGAGTTCCGGTCGAATAGCCGAGATTTCGTGAGTGTCACGTGGCTTGCGGCCTCTTTTTTTCACCCCCCCCGAACTGTCCGTGTCCGTGTGCGTTGGTGTGGCTCGGGAGGAGGGAGGCGGGTATAAATCGTTCGATCACTTAGGTTACCTGTCACCCTTTAATCAACGCTTCTGCTAGGAAAAAAAAACACACACACACAGAGAGAGAGAGAGAGAGAGAGAGGAGAGAGATGGAGAAAGAGAGAGAGATGGGAGAGAGAGAGATGGAGAGAGAGAGAGATGTAGATGAAGAGAGATGGAGATGGAGAGAGATGGAGATGGAGAAGGGATAGAGAGAGAGAAGATGGAGAGAGGAGATGGAGAGAGAGAGATGTAGATGAAGAGAGATGGAGATGGAGAAAGAGAGAGAGATGGAGAGGAGAGATGGAGAGAGAGATGGAGAGATAGATAGAGAGAGAGAGAGAGAGAGAGAGAGAGACTAAAAAAAAAGATGTCTTCTTGGGGAAGTCTTTCCAAATTTCTTTGGCTGACGTCATCTACGCGGTATTGAAAGGGTTAAAATCTGCGAAGTCCTACTACCGCGAAGCACCGCTTAAAGACGCACAAAGCAAAACAAAACAAAAACAACACCCGCCTGGCACAAGGGAAGGTCCGTGGGAGAATCTCAAAGTTTCGAGAAGATGGGGGCGCAAAACGGTGTCGTCGATTTCAAATATGGCCGAGGCGAGCGCCTCTGGCATTCTGCTCGGACAACAGGTCAAGGTGTGTGCGCTGAGAAGTTCATACGTCGGGGGACACAGTTTGGGGACTCGAGTGGATCTGCGATCCGAAGAGAGGGAGGCTCTCGAAATCCCCTTTTTGTGTCGACTGAGTCGGGTGACGATGGAATCTGGCGGAATTAGCAGGCCAAACTCTTGGGGAGGAAGGCTGACGTCGTGTTCAAATAAAGTCAACCGAAGGTGCGCATCGATTACCAGGAGATCTGAGCGCACCAACTGATGCGGGTGGGTGTGGGTGGGTGCGGGTCTCGGCAGAGCAATCGAAAAAGCGGAACGAAAACCGAATTCCGACCGTCATTTCGAGAAGCAGGGCCGAGTGTAAAATTCCAGCACACCAGCGGGGCCGCCCCTTTGTTTAGGCTCAACGGCTCAGCGAGTCGTGAAATCAGTTTCTTTCGGTCGGGTGAACAAGGAGGCGTGAAGAAAGCGATTGCACCACTGCGGAGAGCGGGGATGCTGTCGACGGTTCTGAAGACGAACTGACCCCCCCAAAGTCTTCGAGATCAGTGGTCACGGAATTGGATCGAGATGAGACAAAAGTGCAGGAAGTTTCTTCTTCAGGCTTTGGCGTGGAAAGTTATGTCTCCAGTCGAAGTGAAATCAAGACGTGACTCCGTCGACGAAAAATTCAGAAGAATAAAAAAAAGTATAGATTTTTCTTTATGATACCGAAAAATCTTATAGGTTGCATTTTAGTGTAACTAACCAAGTTACAGATTTGGGACTTACCAGTCAAATTAATGTGTTCTTGCGTGCATTCTACTCTCTCTGTTACCAGTAAAAGAATCTAATAACCTTTGTGGGATTCTCCCCCATGTCTATTTCGAAGTACTCTGCCTACGGCATGTCGACATAATACGAATTAGAAATGCTTCTCCCTCGGAATTCTTCTAGAGTGTCGGCGGTGGGAGGCGCAAAGAGCTGTAGCCACCACGAACGACTTGCCAGTTGGAGAGAGAGAGAGAGAGAGAGAGAGAGAGAGAGAGAGAGAGAGAGAGAAGAGAGAGATGGAGATGAAGAGAGGGGAGAGAGAGAGAGAGAGAGAGAGATGGAGATGAAGAGAGAGAGATGGAAGAGAGAGAGGAGAGAGAGAGATAGAGAGAGAGAGAAACACAGAGAGAGAGAGAGAGATGATTACATCATCACACACAGAGAGGGATGATTGCATCATTACACACACAAAGAGAGATGATTACATCATCGCAGGCAGAGGGTGATTGCATCATCACACACAGAGAGAGATGATTACATCATCACACAGAGAGAGGTATTTGAGAATGATTACATCATCACGTAGAGAGTGATTACATCATCACACGTAGAGAGAGAGGTGATTACATCATCTCATGTAGAGAGAGATGATTACATCATCACGTAGAGAATGATTACATCATCACGTAGAGAATGATTACATCATCACGTAGAGTGATTACATCATCTCACGTAGAGAGAGATGATTACATCATCACGTAGAGTGATTACATCATCTCACGTAGAGAGAGATGATTACATCATCAGACAGAGAGAGAGAGAGATTATGGGGAGGTAACTCCCAGAGGGGCTATATAAACGCTGTTATACGAGATGTTAGCTTTAAAATAATGCGTATCAACCCAATTATAATTCAACTTCGCAAACGGCACATTAATATTTAAGTATTATTATCACTTCAGGTGCAGGAACAGTTACTGATAGATGACAAATCCTATAATGCGGTTGATGGTAAATAAAAAAAGATGTCTTTATGATGAAACCATTTTGTAATCAAGTGACACTCCTCGGCAAGAAAAATAAATCAATTTTTTTTCCTTTTTTTTACTTATATAAACAAACGAAAGTTGAGTATTTGACAAATAAATAACTGCATATAAATATGACCGAAAAAAAGCGAGGGGTTGTATTTTTTTTACATTTCTAGATTTGGATCTTTATCATCATAACATCATTACCACAAATTTAAATGAACAAACAAAAACTAGACTTTCTTGGTCATGTGATTTAAAAGTCCATCTTCATCGGTGATCAGTAAATATCACATGTCCCATATCCTCATTAGTAATTGTCAGTAAAGCCAAATATAGTCCATCTTTATCAGTACACGTCATATGAAGTTTCTTTATCACCAACTGCGATTTAAGAGTCCATAAGTGGCATGCAGAGGTTTTGTTTTTTTGTTTTAAATCAAGAAACGTTGTGAGTAATCTCTATTTTTTTTATCACCGAATGCCGGTAAAACCACGATCCATCTTTATCAGTAAATTTAAGTGTGGTATGCAAACGTTTTGATTTTATTGGTAAATGTCAGCAAATGACGTAAGACGGTCCACGCTTATCTCTAGTAGGTTAGTAAAAACATGATTTTGACTGGGTGTTTGTATTTATTTTCCGGTACATTTATTAAGAACACGAAAAATTAATTGCGATTTACTCTCCCCCCTCTCTCTCTCCTCCCATCTCTCTCTCTCTCCCTCCCCATCTCTCTCCTCCCCCATATCTCTCTCTCTCTCCATCCCCCATCTCTCTCTCCTCCTCCCATCTCTCTCTTTAAAATAAAACATAAATCCAAATAAAAAAAGCAACGAGAAAAGCATATTATATATCTTGTTATTTCGTTAAACATATAGGCTTCCATATTTCCTTTCTTTAGAGTTTTTAGGAATTATTTGTTTGGTATTAACGGCACTGGAACACGTAGACACGGTATACTGTGTTTGTGTGGATGCGCTCCCCTTAAAATATGCATGCGTTTACATAATTAAGATTTTTACGTGTAGTTCTCTCTGTAAGTTAGAAGAACACAAACGCACAGAGGTAATTATATAAAAGGTTGGTTTTTTTTTTTAAATATTTAACATGATTTGGTGCACGATTTAAGCGACTTTGTAGAACCAGAAAACCCGAGGACGAGCCCTAAGTATAACGATATAACGAAGCACCGATTAGAGAGAGAGAGAGAGAGATGGGAGGAGAATTTTTTTTTTCCGATTCCTCCAGGCCAAACCGGAACCGCTACGCGCCGTTACTGCGGGACGAAACGGAAGTGACGTAACTCAATTCCGCAGCCAAAACCGAGATGTCAAAAAAGCTCGGGCGGTCGTGGCGACGAGTTCCGTGTTTCTATAGGCAGAGAAAAGAAATTATTAAAGATTTAGGTCGGTTCATTTCCAATCGTTAATTCTCTAAACCCCAACCCCACCTCTCTCTCTCTCTCTCTCTGGTAACTGGGGGTTTGAAATGAGAACAAACACCCTGCTAAACTTTGTTCTTAACTACGGCGGGGCGATCGATCGCATATCCCGGAAATCGATAACACTCCGTCATTGAGACCGATCCAATATTCCTTAATAACAGTGTTCAGTAGTGACAGGATGTATACCTAGATGTCTGTAGTACGAGGAGGAATATTAGTTGCAATATATTATTTGATAAGAATTTTTTTTTTTTTTTTTACAAACAGAAATTTATTTACCTTCTTTTGTTGGGAGGGAGAAACTGGACAAACATTTTTATCTATAAAAAAAAAAATAATAATAATAGATAAATAGGCAGAATCGGAGTGTCTTTGATGTCATCATTCAAATTCTTAAACAGTAATTCTTCCCAAGTATTTTATATTAATTTTACTATTCCTTTGCATATTTGTAATTATCGGCCGTAACCACTCTTTATCTTCCCACTTCTATATTACCGTAAGCATCTCTCTCTCATCCCCTGAGCATGGGCGTGTACCGATGGGCCATCCATCTCCTATTCGTAATCAATTTTTTATCTTTGACAATTTGCATATCTAAATGTATGTCCCCTACACACACACACACACACACACACCACAGAAATTGTTCAATGTCAACGCCTGGTTATGGGATACAGACAAAAACATCTAGCATTCGAAGCTCGAAACTCACATTAAACGGGATCGGGTGGACCTCGCCTGTCTCGACACTACAATCGGCATGACGTCACACCGCGAGATGGGGGAAGGGGGTACGCACTCCACACCCCTTCCTCTGTATCCGATAACTCCGTCGTTGTCTGTCACATTATTTTTACCCCCGTATCGCCTTCGCGACATTCGCATTTAAAGAGGAGAGAAAAACGCCAACCTCTCTCTCTAATAATAATAATAATAATAATAATAATAATAATATCTGTCTATAAACGTGTGCAATTTTATTACAAATCCCTATTCCCCTCTCCTCTCCCCCCCCCCAATCCCCGGACCCGATAGTCCGCGAGCTTTAATCAAACTATAGCTAGAAATTTGCCCGCGCCAGCATCCGACAGGCGACGCTGTGTCTGCAGAATATCGTGTGCCTGCCTATCTGTTGTGTGAGCCAGATTTGTGAGCGATCTAAACTTGGAAATCGCTAGGGTACATAGACCGCAAAAACCCAAGGTGATTTACACTCGGTCCCGAAACCCGATAGACCTAAATGAATGTTTCCATCTCCTCTCTCTCCATCTCTCTCTCTCTCTCTATTGCCGCATAGCTATTGAACATATATATATTCTCTCTCCTCTCTCCATCTCTCTCTATTGCCGCATAGCTATTGAACATATATATATTCTCTCTCCTCTCTCCATCTCCTCTCTCTCTTCTCTCTCCATCTCTCTCTCTCTCTTCTCTCTCATCTCTCTCTATTGCCGCATAGCTATTGAACATATATATATTCTCTCTCCTCTCTCCATCTCTCTTCTTGTCAACATAGCTATTGAATAATATATATATTCTCTCTCCTCTCTCCATCTCTCTCTCTCTCTCTCTTCTCTCTCCATCTCTCTCTATTGCCGCATAGCTATTGAACGGATATATATATATATTATATATATCGTTCTATAAATAATAAATAAATGGAAATGGCTTCCTAAATTATCTCCTGAGGTTACCTTCTTTTTCCTGGCGAAATACAAAATGGAAGAGAGAAACGTTTTCCAGCGTGTGTGTGTGTGTGTGTATGGGGGGGTCTTTACAAAGAAACCGATCTCGTAAGTTAATTGCGTTAACACAGTCATCGTGCAATTGGATAATTGTTTCTGGATGCATTAGAATAAATGCAATCACGAATGTTATTTGAATTTATCAAATTTAATTGCGATTTTCGGGAATATTCTGCGACAGCTGTAGGGGTGGGGCGGTATAAAAGGCGAACCAGACAGTTTCATAATCTTTGATGCTTCCGTTAATCAAAAGTTAATGCATTTTTTTTTTTTTTTTCGCTGCATGAGAGAGACAATTACTTTGGTAAAATAAATGCGTTGTGTAGGCTCTTTATTGAGATTTATAATTCCCTCCCCTCCGTCCAAAGAAACACTCCGGAGTAGCGCATGGGATAGAGACGTCAGGTTTGTGACGTACCTACATGTAGGCGTAGATTTATAACAAGAGGCACAGCTGGAATTGCTGGTATCCGACTTGAAACAAACGGAAACTGATCATGGCTCGTTTGCCTAAGCGGGGTGGTGAGGGGGGGGGGGAGAAAGAGATGCTAAAATGTCAGTTTTCGGCCGAACAGAAATCAAAATTTATAAAAACTTACCGCATGTTAGGAAAAATCGAGAGAATTTCAGGCAACGTGATAATCTTCTACACTTTCTATACTACGAATGGACGAATGAAGAGCTCTCCTACCATGAAGATTACAAACAACTTCGGGTGCGTCATGGAGAGAACTCATTACAAGTATAAAGGAAGCAAAGTTGATTGTTTGACATCATTGTTATTATTATTATTATTATTATTATTATTATTATTATCATCATCATCACGTGTTCTTGTTCTGAAGAACAATTTTAGAATTATACGTTAAAATGAGAGAGAGACTAGACCAACCAGCAATTCTAAGCCCCACCCCCACCAACCATCTTCGTCAGGCTTTTCATCTTCATCGCTAGGGGGCGGTAGCCGCACGTGGACTTCCGGGGAGATAATAAACCGCGTCGCGCGGACCCCTATTTTGTCGAAAACCAAAATTAAACGCGTCCGCAAATCGTGCAGGAATGTCATATCGAATTTGTCTTGCTGCAGACGACATCTCCCCAGCGCGAGCCATCTGGTGCCGAGCATAAAGAATCTGAACATTAGGCGAGAATCGTTTCCGGAAATTGGAAGCTATGCATCGGGTTCAGAGGTCACGCCCTGCACTCGGTAACACGGTACGGATATTTCATGTTTCATAAACGATCGCCTAGTTACTTCGTATTTCATCAGGCAATAAAAATTTGAGTTTTACCAATAACCCAAATTTTCTCGTGTATTTTTTTTTTTTGAATAATTATTTTATGAGAGACTTTACCAATATATATTATATATATGTATATGTATATATACACTCACACACACAGATAGACGACGCCAAATGACCGGATTTCCCTCACATATTTTTCGGTACTTGATAATCTCCTCCTCCCTGACTCCAGAATTCGCGTCAATTCCGGTTTTCTTTTTCATATTTAAGAGACACATTAAATAGTCAGAATTATCCATTAAATTACAAACCGTGTACACGAGAGAGGGGTGGTGTTTCTTCGCGTTTTCGGTTCTCCTTCCTCCTCCCCATCCTGGTCTCTGTCTGGCAGGAATCCCTGCTAGTTCTCGACCGTGGAATACCGCCAGATTCCACAAAAAAAAAAAACAAAAAAAAAAACTCCCATGGTTCTCTTTAAGTCGGCAGTGCATTTTTACGAGCCCCTGCTTTTTCTTTTTCTTTTTTTTTTTAACGTATTAATTACTTTGTAGATTAAGTAGATTGTCTGGCTGCCGAGAACCTGTACAGTTATATGTATTTGCTTACCGTTTTGCAGCCATAGGACGAAGTGTCTGACTAGTCCAGTGCTAAGTCAAAATACTTCAGAACGCCACGAATCCATGGACTTTACACGTGACCGACAGCGCTTAAGTCAGGTGATTATCCTCTGTAAAGTCGAGGGTTCCGGTCGGCAAGGGTTGGCTCGGTTTGGCGACCCTGCCCCTCTTGACAAATAACATAGCTTCGACAACCATCCACGTGGTTTTCCTGCTACATCTGGAAATGAAGGGTTCTAATGATATTCCGAGGTGGCAGAGGACGGCCTTGCGATGCCATGTTGATTATCCCCCCCTAATCATGGCGACATGTTTGGCAACTTTCGGATTCGAGTACTATAAATGGTGACTGCGGTACTTGATCATAAAAGAAATGCATCTGAATGAACACGTGTGCCTGCCTGCATGCCTGTCAATCTTCAGAAGTCTGGAGTCCGAACTGGATATGGCTAATGATTTAAATGGTTTTTCTAGAACACTAGCCCTTTACCAATACTTTAAAATTCTTTCCAAGAATGGCCTCTACGCCAGCACAGCAGCCGTTCCAGATGAAACCGGCGCCAATTCCTAAGATTGCGTTGGCTCTTTTAGAAAGGCAGAATTCATTATTACTTTGAATGACGACTGCTCTCGATGAGAAGCTCGAGTTCGAATCTCGGTTTGACGTACCACTCCCTCCATCCTAGCAAGGGTTTCTTCTCTCCCTCCTTAACCAGCCGACCGCAAGAGTTCCCACCATGCATTCGGGGATGAAGAGTTCTTCCGGTATGGGTTTTCCGGGTACGTGTGGTGAGAACTCGACGGCAAAGTCTCACACACCACACACACACACACACACACACACCCACTCCCCCCCAGAGTAGCTCAAAAGATTCGAGACGTCCTCAGGTCTCGAAAGTCCGGACAGGGGTTCGTGTGTTCTTCTTCAAGAATGATGATGATGATTCACGAGCTGAAACAAAATTCTATTACTAAAATCAAATTTTATTTTTCGGCTTTTAAATGTTTTTAACTTAAAAAAAAAAAAATTCTGTACTCGGTTACCTGCTTCTCCCAGAAGACATTTTCATTCTTCGAAACCTTGCCTTGTCAGTCACCACTAACACAAAACAACAAGAACAACAACAAGAACCTGATAGCAATGATGAATACTTCTCGAAATCCTGACAAGGAGAAAGGTTATATTTCCTCTTTGACAGGTTTCGGACTCCGGACGATGATTTGAGTGAAGAGCCCAGAACTCTCATTCACTTCATCTAGCAGATGAAACGATGCCGCGTGTATGACGTCATCATGTCGGGATATTTGTGGCCTGGCTTTGAAGTGGGTGATTTACACTCTCCGACCATTCGTGACTCGACGAGTTCTTCAGGTGGCAAGTCTAAAGCACGTTTCAAAAACATGAACCCATACTGCGCGTGTAAATGCGTGCGAGCATACATTCCCTAGCCAACGTATAGAAACGTTAAAAATTCCCCGAGTCTGCAATGTATGCTGATGGCAGTGACTATGCACGCGTGTAAGCCGAGCGAGACTTGAATGCCAACGGTCGACCGCTAACCAAAGGGTCCGTCCATAAAGTCGTCCCCCCAGGGCGCTGTTTGCCGGACCGGCCATGTTTACGGAAAAACTACTTCCGGGAAGCACCTCATCCCCCCCTCCCTCGACAGATCGAGCCACAGACACGCGTCGTGTGTTTTGGGTAAGTAACGGGATGTGCTACAGCGGCGCGAGTTAGAGAAACTTTTAACAAGACAGAGCCTGTCTTCGAGTCGAGCAAAGGCTTCGGTCGCCAGGGTCAGTGCCTGATCCTCTTTAACGAGGAACTGGAAAATCGACCAATGAAAGAAGGCTTCCCCGACCAACTGCTCCTGGTGGCTCCCGGACGAACTGATGCAAATACAAAATATTGTCTTTTGACTTCTTGTGGAATGCCGTCCACGACGATCTGGTTCATACTTGAAGCCACTCAATATTAAAGAGTTTCTCCAAGCTTTTAGCCAGGAAAGGTATACACGGAAGGAATTGCGCAAATTGTTTATTTAGAACAAATTTTGGTTACCAATGCACTTAAAATGCAAAAATATAGTGTGTGCGCGTATAGAGACGCGCGCATGGAGCCAAATATGAAAAAGGTAAATATGTTATATAATGCATATACAGTTAAATAGGTGTGGTTTTTGGTTTTTTTGCATGATTCTTTATGGATGATTTTTTTTTTTAAATTAGTGTTGCTGTTATAGATTACTTTAAATCGATATGTATTGATTTGCGTTCCGTTCTGCTGTTTGATTGAACACTTGCAGTCGTAGTCATAAGAGACGGTACTGAATTTCCGTGCACCATTCGATACCTACTAACTTTCCTCGCTTTTATCGTTTTATATTATTATTATTAAAGTCTCAATCTCTATTTTTTTTTCTTCTCTCTCTCGCTTCCTTGATCATCGTCATTGTTCTCCGAAATAGTTTTTTTGGCAGCCATCTGTAAAGTACGGAGGAAAAATTTAATGAGAGCAAAAGGGAGGGAATCGAGTTTGTAGAAAATTAAAGCTTGTAAATGATATGGCGCCGATCGTTTGTCAATCGTAAGTAGAAAAGATAATTTAGGTAATTTAGTGAGAAATTCGATACAGGAAAGTAAGTTTATTAGAAAATACAAGATGGGGAAGTAAAAGATGAAAAGTTCAGTTTTTTTTTTAAAAAAAGGAATGAAAAGGGGAGATAATAAAGTTTATTGAGTAATATATAGTAGTGGAACCGAAGCTATTTCTTGAAAGAGCTAAGAGAGAAAATCATCAAATTTCTATTACAGTTAATCATTCTGAATATAAATCAGAATTAATTATCAGGTGGAAATCTTTTAATTTCAAATTTTAAAATTGTTTATTTAAAAAAAAACTTAGATTTTATAACGCATAAGATCCAGTTCCGGTGTTAAAACTCTTTCTCTCAGCCCTTAAGACATCTCGCAACAGGGGGGTGGCTAGAAGAGAGGTCAGATGACGAGGGCAAGCCTCGGTGGCCGAGGAACTTACCCAGGTGTTCTTAAGCGGTGGTCGAAGTGCGACCCGGTCAGCCGCAGACCGGCTGGCACAGGAACGACAGGAGGAAACCGTGTTGCGGAAATTCGAATAATGGGAGTTTCTTTTCCTTTACAGTCCCGGGGACGACGATAAGTTTACCCTTGTGGAAAGATTCCCGGTTAAGAGAATAGTCCTGGAAGTACGCCACGTTCGGCCTAGCGATAGCGCCATCTTGGATCTTTCTGATGCTGTACATAATACGCTCCCGCATCTCTCTACATCGGAAGTGAAAAGCTGACAATTAGCGCCCCCCTCGGTAGCCCTTCCCCCTGCTCAGAGATAACGGTGATTTTGTAGGATGTGAAGAGCACGCGATACCGCGGATTGCGGGGCTGTCTGCGCACCGGCAGGCAGAAGGATACTTACTGCCGACTTCACTGTGGGTACTGACATGTTGAAAGCCTTTTTGATCAAGAAAACCGTAGCACCCCGAGTAAATCTACGCAAAATTATGGGGGGGTTCACAAAAATGCGAGAGAAACTACAAGAACTAGACACCAACAAACGCAGTTCAAACCTACTGCTACCATTCGCTACCTAATTAGACGCTATCCAGATATATCGTGAACGCTGTATTGTTTGCTACCCAAAATTCTTGGGGTGCAGCAAAAAAAAAAAAAAAAAAAACGTTCGTTCGTAACACGTATTTCTAAATTTGCAGAGTTTAGATTACCGAAATATTTCTTTGGCTTGTTTAATGATGAAAGGGAGATAACTTTGCTGTAAAAAAAACAAAAAAAACAACAATTATCTAGACTGTAAGCGGCCAGGAAATGATGAATTAGCAAGACACAACACTGCGCGATAGCTATTTTTTTGTATATTTAATTGGGGGGGTCTAAAATGGTGCTGAGCATTCAAATATAATAGTTGATCAACTCCCGGAAATAGGGGTTTATGCTTAATATTAGGTGCTAGGTCGAGATAGATCCCCCCAAAAAATTTCCGCTCCTCTAGCAGACTCAGCGGTCCCTTCTCGTCCCTCTCGGAAATATCGCCCAAACAAGTACATATACCAAAACCAGCGCACAGTCTCTAAACTATCCTTTAATATAAATTTACATAGTGGATCATTAAATTAATAAAATTTGAGATTTTTCAGTCCTTAAAACGACAATTTTTTTTTTTTCTTTCTACCCAGATAAAATTATAAACATCACAGAAAACTCCCGTCTTCTTCTCTCGGGTTCTTTTTTACTCGTCCTCTGGATATTCAGCAGCTTACCTACGAAATCTGCCTCGGGTATCGTCTAACACGTGCTGGCAGTCATAAATTTCATGGTCGATTACTACTTTCGATTTGCCTGACCGGAGGAATCACCCGGAAACCTTTGCGCATTTCCGTGGGAAGACGTCGGCGGGCTACGGCTTGAGGGGGGGGCGCGCATCATCAACCAGATGCATTTCAGACCTTTTGCCTCGCTCATCCTGTCCTGGCATTGTCTCTTTTTTTTTGTCACAACTCGTGGAAGCAAAGCTGCCACCAGAGGGGGGAGGCGCTGTTTTAGATAATCACAGACCGAAAGGTGTCAGGTGCTTTGCGTGGTAGGGACAGTAGATTACGTCGTTAGATTTATTATTATTGGTATTAGTATTTACTTCTAAAATTTAGGTAGATCCCTTTAAGGGGGAATTAAAGCCGCAAAAAAAGTTCGATGTTTAAGTTATCGTATAGATAGATAGATTACATGTGTAATTCACTACTCCGAAATAGTCAGGCAGACAGATTGTCAAAAAAAAAAACAACAACAACAACCCCCCCACTTCTTAATTAGTTTAGTTTCCGGCGGATAGAGATGTTTACCCATTTCCAAGAATGGAGGCAAATGCGTTTTCCTTTTGCAGTTATACGTGGAAGTGGTAACTGTTGAAAACGATTATTCAGGTCGTGTCAAAAGTTTACACCGCGACACCTATTGACACGATTTTTTGCAACCCGGTCCGAAACGAAATCCAAAAAATGTATCATTCTCTCCTACTCTCTCTCCATCTCTCGCCTACTCTCCCTCTCTCTCTCTCCATCTCTCCTACTCATCTCTCTCCTATTCTCGCTCGCTCTCTCCCGGACTCTCCTAATCTCTCATCTCTCTCCTACCTCCTCCATCTCTCCTACTCTCTCTCTCTCTCAATCTCTCTCCCTCCATCTCTCCGACTCTCCTCTCATCTCTCTCCGACTCTCCTCCATCTCCTACCTCTCTCCATCTCTCCCTCCAGCTCTCCTAACTCCCTCTCTCCGCCAGCTCCTACTCTCTCTCTCCTATTCTCCCTCCTCTCTCTCATCTCTCCGACTCCTCAATCTCTCTCCTACGCTCCCTCCATCTCTCCTCTCTCTCAATCCTACTCTCTCTCTCTCATCGCTCTCCTCCATCTCTCTCTCTCTCTCTCTCTTCTCATCTCTCCTACTCTCCGCTCTCATCTCCGACTCCGCTCATCCATCTCTCCTCGCATCTCTCTACTCCCTCGCTCCCGCCATCCCTACTCTCTCTCCATCTCTACCCTCCATCTCTCCTACTCTCCCGCCATCTCTCTACTCTCAATCGCATCTCATACTCTCCCGCTCTCCATCTCTCTCCTCTCCTACTCTCCCTCCTCGCTCTCTCTCTCTCATCTCTCCTACTCTCTCTCAATCTCTCTCCTACGCTCCTCTCTCTCCTCCATCTCTACGCTCTCCTCCCATCTCTCCTCGCTCTCTCCCTCCATCTCTCCTACTCTCTCTCTCTCAATCTCTCTCCTACTCTCCGCTCTCCATCTCTCTCCCTCTCTCCTACTCTCTCGCTACTCTCTCTCATCCATGACTCGCTCTCTCTCTCGCCTCTCCATCTCTCGCTCTCAATCTCTCTCCCCTCATCTCTCCTACTCTCTCCTTCCATAGCTCCTACTCTCTCTCTCCACTCTTTCCTACTCTCCATCTCTATCCCTCCATCTCTCCCTATTCTCTCTCTCCATCTCTCTCCCTCCTCTCTCTCAATCTCCTCCCTCCATCTCTCCTACTCTCTCTCTCCATCTCTCTCTCCTACTCTTCCCGCTCTCTCTCTGCTACACTCAAGCACACGAAACAAAAACCAAACCATCCAAACTTACTAAGAAATCAAACAAAGGCGAAGAAATCTTTGGATATGTTTAATTTCTGATTTATATATACACAGAAGACAATATTATTTCTCCTTTTTTTTTAATAAACAATTGGAGAAGTTCCAGTCTCTCAAATACTATATACGGTTTTTTTACAAACCAATTAATAAATATTTTAAATTGACTTTTAGTTCATTTAACTTCTTTTTTCGGCTTCCCCAGTCCATAGAATGCCAGAAATGTTTAAAAAAACAACAAAAGTAGAAATAATAATATAATAATAATAATAATAATAATAATAATAATAATAGTCATTAATGTTGGTCATCAGCGAATAAAAAACTTTCAACTCTGTCGCCTTATCGTCCTCTAATCTCTCTCATCAGACCTTTAGGGAAAAGAAAAGATCCGTTGGTCGATCGATAATAGATTCGTGTTCGTTATTTAAAACGTTGTTGTTATCTCTCTTTTTCTTTTTTTTTTAGCATCCCTGGGAGGCTGGGAGATGTTATGCCGTGCGCACAGACCGACCGACCGTTGTTATTATGGCCGGTGTCGTACGTCGCGAGTAGATGTCCTCGCCGTCGGCCGGGTGAGGTCCTGTGAAGGTCCGACCAGGTATCCGATCCGACGCACGCGCACCTGGAGGGCTTGATAGGGCGGTGGAAGGCGGGGGGCGAGGTAAGGATGGGGGAGTCCGGGAGGGGGGGGGGAGAGATAATTCGCGGCTCGACTCTTGAAATTTATCGGCCTTTCCCCTCGCTTTCTCCCAGCGCCCCCCCCTCTCTCCGACAACAGACAAGTGGCTCAGGAATATTCGGGCCGCGTCGAGTCTAATTCGCTTAGGCCGTCGTCGTACACTAACCACACGGCTCGTAATTCGATTTTAGAGACTTTTTCCAATTTGGCGGGGCCCCCTCCCCTCCCCTCCGAGGAAGCGGCGAACTGACGAAGACCGACGCGGAGGTTTTTTTTTTTATTATTATTTTATACCAGCGGCCCCGCCCCGTTTACGGGAAAGATGACATTACAGCGACGATTCCGTCAATTGGCTCGGTGATTAACGCCATTAGGACGGAGCCGTAATTACAATGAATCAAACGACTAACCATCTCTGTCACGGCGACAGGGTTCAATTTCGCGGGCCCCCCCTTATTTCTTTCTCTGTACAGACGTCCGTCATCTCTCCATCTCTCTCTCTCTCCCTCCCTCTCCATCTCTCTCCCCCTCTCTCTCTCTCTCCATCTCTCTCCCCCTCTCTCTCCATTCTCCCTCCTCTCCATCTCTCTCCCCCTCTCTCTCTCCATCTCCTCTCTCTCCCCCCTCTCTCTCTCCATCTCTCTCTCTCCATCTCTCTCTCCCTTCCCTCTCCATCTCCTCTCCTCTCCCTCTCTCCTCCCTCCATCTCTTTCCCCCTCTCTCTCTCTCCCCCCTCTCGCTCTCCTCCCTCCCTCTCCACTCTCTCCCCCCTCTCTCTCTCTCTGCTCCTCCCTCTCCATCTCTTTTCCCCTCTCTCTCTATCTCTCCATCTCTCTCTCTCTCTCTCTCTCTCCTCTCTCTCTCTCTCTCTCTTCTCTCTCTCATATCTCTCTCTCTCTTAACTCCGGGCTTCCGTCAAAAATCGGGGCCGCCCGCCGCGGCGGAGAGGACGACGATGCGATTTAGTTTTTGTCGTACCATGAATGTAAAGAAAATTGCGAAAAACGAACAACAGGAGCCCGGGAAGGAGGTGAGTATTAGTAGTAGTAGCAGCAGCAGCAGCTAGGCTATGTCTAAAAAAAACTCACTTGATGTTGTTAACTGAAATGGGTCAGCAGCTGCCATCCAAATGAACTAGCTATCTAGCGGCCATGCAATTGTATTCAGAGAGAGAGAGAGAGAGAGAGAGAGAGAGAGAGCAGAAGTCCATCTCGAACAAGAAACAGCAACGAAAACATATCTATAATAATAAGAGAAGATAAATCCAACCGCCTGTTTCATTGGACACAAGGATTGTGAAAATGCGGAACTGTTTCAGAAACGAAGCGGCTTCTATCAGAGAGAGAGAGAGATGGGAGGGAGAGAGAGACTACTTAGTTTAGCTATCCGGCCGGGTGTCCATTTCTATCCTGGACTTTTTCTTTTCATTCAGTGTGTCGTTGATAATCTAGGGAGTTTCCTCTATCGACGCCAGCCGGGGTCCTCTTGTACAACGTCCCAGGTAGACGAGGGCCGAGGCTCCCAGCCCCACCATCGATCGGACAACGCGCAGAATCCGGCTGAATCCTTACTTTTTTTGTTGTTGTCAGACCTTTCCACATCGGCGGAAGTGGGGTGTTGGTGGGAGGGGGGGATAACGGACGGACCCGGTGTTTTTTCCCCCCCGGGCCGCAAGAAGATCAAAGGGGTTCTATGAAGCCATCAACTACAGGAGATACTAGAGAAGCTGCCGGTTGATGAGGCTGGCTGGCATTCCGCGGCCTGGCTCCCCCAAACAATGAGCAAAGTAGCGGCCGATAGTCGAGGAATGCGCAAGAGTGGTCGTGTCCCCTGATTACAGGTGGGAGAGAATGGCGGGGCGCGCTCTCAAACACCGGCAGAGATATTAAGAAAAAAAAAAGATAAATAAATAAATAAATACAGTTTCCGTGCGCAATAATTTATGTCCCCTTTTTTTCCAGAGGGAGGGGAAAGGTGTTCGTTCGCTGGCCCGTCCCAGTCGCCGCCATTCCAGTTCCTTATCCGTTACCAGTCATAAAAGTAAGAAGAGCGCCTCCTCCCACACCCATAGCCCCCTCCCAACCCCACTTCGGTGTCCCTTAAATCTGCAGCAATCTCCCGTCATTTCGTGACGTCTGGATTTATGTGGCAGCAGAAGACGGCTATGAAGATAGTGAAGGATATCAGCGAGAAACTCCATATCAGCTCACCCCGGATGGATGTAAGCGGCCTCACAGTATATATATATAAGCGGCCATCGATAGCATGGAGGCGTAAACAGGCCGCCAGTAAGTTAGAGAGACTCCGGTGTTGTGCATCGGTCTGATTCAAAGATGGTGATGAAAACGAGCGGGAGCAGCAAGATCACGATAACATCGACAAAAGAGACTCGGAGGAGAGATTTTTAAAAATATAATAATAATAATAATAATAATAATAATAAATAATTGAAAAAAAAAAGAAAGTTCTCTCTTTCTTTTCCGTTTCGTTTTCTAAATAAACTCGTTAATTACTGTCGCCGTCGTGTTGAGTTCTGATGCCCACACGTGCTGAGGCCAAACGGTCCGACCTTTCCCCTTCTTGTCCGAATAGTCGGCTGGGATGGCGTCGTTATCCTGGAAGAATAAAAAAAAAAAAAAAGAAGAAAAAAAACAACACCGTGTATAAGAATACAGAGACGAAGAGGGAAATCAAAATTACGTAGCCGGTTTACGGCACAAGCAATCAGACAGGTAAGGTAGGTAAGTGCACGCGATTACAGGTGATGGATAAATGTAAAACAATTACAAAGTGTTTTTGTAAAACAGTTGGCACTGAATTTGGTAAATTAGTTCGTTGCGAGTGATGATGATCAAGAAGGATAACAAAGGAGATTAGTCTTAGATTTACACCTGTGCGTGTTGTGTTGGAAAATACCAGCTTGATAACCCGATTGGTATATGTACCCCAGGTCTAAACGCTGTAATAGGCGCTGGTTGCTGCAATTACTGCGTTCGGTATAGTATTAGCATCTTCCGGACCATGGCTACGACTTGCCGCCAGACGACAAGGGAAAGGTGCGAATAATGAGCATTGAGCAAGTTACTTCCAACCTCTCACAAATGATGTGGAGCACATTTCTTTCTATTAAATAAAAGTGTATTTTTTGTTATCTAACGCATAATGTTATTGAAATATAGAATTTGCAGGGGGTGGGTGTGGCTCCGCGAGGGTACTTACTTTCTTGTCCGGCCCGAAGGCAGGTAACATTTACCAAACGACTGGGCAACTGGATGGAAAACTCCGGAGGGACCGAGATATCGAACAGTTTCTCGAGCACCCACCTCCTTAATCTAATTCCGCTTAACGCAGCTAAAGAATCCAGTCTCGAGCCGCCCCTCGCGAAATTCTCGGTTCTCGCGGCTGTTTTCGTCTTTTGCCGGTTTTTAATCCCGCCCCCCCCCCCGGGGGGGGACTTCCCTTAAAACGAAGGAAAAATAAAATTCTGATAACACAACGGGGATAAGATTCATCCCCACACTCCCTCTCCCCAAACCGTCGGCTCCCTTCCACGCCTTAACATATCATTCCGCTGACGCCATTGGCATTTCTGTTTTCTCTCTCCGCACCCCTAACCTCTCCCGGGAGGGGAGGTGTGTGTGTGTGGGGGGGGGGGGTGACAGCGGGGGTTTTTAACCGTACCGGCAGCCCCTTTTACTGGGTGAAACTGATTTATTTCGATTCTTTCTAAATCCGCCAGCGACTCCCCGATGGTTTCCTCTCCAACCATCGCTGGATCGGCGTTTCGCTCCCTAATTACCTATAACTGCTCGGTTAATTGCCAAAATCAAGAAATGGAAATCAAAACAGATTATTTTAGCTTTAGCCCCGCAAAATCTTATTTATTTATTCGTCCATTTGGACTTCCACGTAAGGCCGCAGTTACTATTATTCCCGCGTGGTCAAGCTAACCGAGTCGCTGCTGCTGCTGCTGGGTGGGGCGTCGTGTCCCCTTTTATCAGGAACACTAGCCCGCCAAAGAAAGGGGGGGCGAGGCGTGCCACCGAAGACCGTGACCAGCGCGAAAGTAGCTGGGGTGCTCCCTCCCGACCTAACTAACGAACAGTCGCAACTAAAGGGTCTTTGATGTTGGTGGGGTGAAACCGCAGACTCCGGAGAAACCAACTCGGCCCGTCCGGCGAGTAAGGACGTGGGGTGGGGGGGGGATAAAAAAACAAACTTTACTATACTATTATTCGATAGAGATGTTGCCGGACGATACCCCCCCCCGGGGTGGGGGCTAACCCGTCGATCTGGTATATATTAGATCTTATTTCTTTCAGTAACCAAAAAAAAAAATGGGGGGGGGGGGCTCGGTTGCCATTGTTACTCACGCCTCGTGTTGTTGTTGTTTTTTTTTAACAGAGAGCAAACGAAACTCCCTGTAAAACCCCGTATGGAATTTCCTGCCCCCGAATCTCCATCGGCATCCAAGAACTCAATACCCCGTCGTAACCCGACCGTTCCAAAGATTGTCGCAGGTCCCACGATCTCGCGGGCAATAGCACCCTTTTTTTTTTGTTGCCTCTGTGTGTGTGTTTTTAAATGTCTTTATTTACTCCCTCCCTCCTCCCCCCCATCAACCATCTGTCTGTCAGTCGCACGTGTGAATCTCCGTCTCCCACACACACACACACCACACCCCCCACCCCTTTAGGTACCGCACACAATCCGATTTCACGCACCTGCGTAAATCACGCGGCCGTTAATGCAATAAATATTTTCGTTCCTCGTTCTTTGGTGCTCGTACGTATTGGCTAAAAGCTTGGATATCCGAAGTCGAATTAGTCTACGATGCCCACACGTGGAGTATAACAAACTCAAACCCCCCCCAGCTCCCTCCCTCTCTTTTCTTTTTTTCAGTTTGGTTTTATAATAACCTCGGGGTCTCTTTCCTCCATCCCCTAATTCACCGCGTGGTCTGGCCAAAAGCTATTTAACTCCTGACGTCACTTACACCGAAGCGAATTGATATAATAGCCCAAGGATGCGGCTTATCGTTGTCAAGCAACGAGAAGTGATGCGGAAGTGACGAAGCCGGCGATGGAGCCTCATTTCCGACAACAAAAAGGTGGTGGTGTATCTCACCACCCACACATTTATCAGGATAATTTTTTTAAAAAGTCAATTTATCCACACGAATCCATTCTAGAGCCATGGGGAGAACTACGAAAGTGTTTTACTGAACAAGTTAAGATGAACACACAAACACAAAAGGAGTTTGTACGCGAAGCTGACTCGGAAAGCCTTCAAATCCGGCGACTTCCGCTCCACACGTAAACAATGGTGCGACTAGGGAAACAGTACACGTATAAAAAAAAACAGCTTAAAAGTTTTATTTTAATTCACAGCTTGAGAATGAAATATCCAGCGTTAGTTATTCTGTTTATCCATTGATCTGCGTACCCTGCTGCTGAAGCGAAGTCGGTTACTGCAGTAAAAATCGGAGTTTAGAACGCATCACGAGTGAATCCAAAGCCCGAAAAACTCCATCAGGGATTCTGTGAAGAAGGTAAAAGGGACCGGTTGGGTTTATGATGGGAAACCAACCCTCTGGTTGACCAGATACTACCGCCGGTCTGCTGTTGAAGAGGTACTCTTCCAAGAATCCGGAGTGGAAATCGCTTCGCTCTGACTCACAAGAACTGAACACTCGTCTTTCAACAGTCGGTAAGGTTGTCTAGGTAATGTTGCACCAACTAAAGCAGTTATCAGCCACATCGCGCCCAAAAAAGCTGGAGAATTGTGTTCAAGGCATCGGCAAATAAGACTGAACTCCGTACCACCAAGGAGGACTAGCTACGCAGAAGTTTATGGATTGGTCCCTGCATCATCACACTAAAACATTCAAGCCCACGGCTCTGTAATAGATTTTGCTTTGCTGTTATTATAACTGTTGTACAGCGGTAGATTTAACAAAGTTTAAATTCAGGCCGCCGTCCTAACTCAGGAACCTGTGCTACGGTGATTTAAACGTTCTTTAAAAATGTACAGTTATATGGAAACTTTTTTTAAATATTGATTTATTACATACAAATTTTCCTGTATGAAAAATAGCTAAGCTTGTATTACTTAGTTTATTAAAGCTGATTAGTGCCGGAATTGTTCATAATGGAGCAGTGTGTTACTTTGTTTATTAAAGCTGATTAGTGCCAGAATTGTTCATAATGGGGCAGTTTGTTACTTAGTTTATTAAAGCTGATTAGTGCCAGAATTGTTCATAATGGGGCAGTTTGTTACTTAGTTTATTAAAGCTGATTAGTGCCAGAATTGTTCATAATGGGGCAGTTTGTTACTTAGTTTATTAAAGCTGATTAGTGCCGGAATTGTTCATAATGGGGCAGTTTGTTACTTAGTTTATTAAAGCTGATTAGTGCCAGAATTGTTCATAATGGGGCAGTTTGTTACTTAGTTTATTAAAGCTGATTAGTGCCAGAATTGTTCATAATGGGGCAGTTTGTTACTTAGTTTATTAAAGCTGATTTGTGCCAGAATTGTTCATAATGGGGCAGTTTGTTAGTAGTTTATTAAAGCTGATTTGTGCCAGAATTGTTCATAATGGGGCAGTTTGTTACTTAGTTTATTAAAGCTGATTAGTGCCAGAATTGTTCATAATGGGGCAGTTTGTTTTTGTTTTGTTTTTGTTTTTTTTTTTTTTTAAAAAAAGAAACAAGCAGAACTTTGGACTCCCCGCGCCTAGACTAAATAAATTTTTGGATCGGTTTGGAGCTACATACAACCAGATTTTCTACCACATAACGATATTTTCTGCTTTAACAGCCCCATTAAAGATGCTGATTCTTTATTGCCTGCTACATGAAAGTAATTGACGACAGGCCAGGTATCAGATGGCCTCGGCTGTTTGTAAACGTGGCGAAGTTTTATAGATGGACTGACCCCAACCGCATTGCAATCAATGGCCCTCTTTTTTTTTTGTTGTTGTTGTTGTCTCGTTCTCTCGAGATCTCGTTCGTCCCACCCATCATTAAATCTCGCGCAACGAGACCTGTTACGCGTTTTACAAAAAAAAAAGAGAGAGAGAGAAAGTGGGGTTAGGGGGGGAGGAGTGAGTCTGTGCACATTGTAGATAAGTTCCTGCGGGGGGAGGGGTTTAATCGTAAAAAAAACAACAACCACAACAAAAGACATGGGGCGCGATAGCGGGACTGATTACTTAAGTTACCGGCTAAGAACAGGCTGGAATGGCATGCAAAAATGCGCGAGGTTTGATTCTACGGCGGAGGAGGACGGAACTAGGGGTAGATTACTCCCGATTGCGTATCTTCAGAGGCCAGCAGCTTCCGACCGGGCGAGTCTCTGCGTAGTGTCTGGCCAGACTCTGCTGATCCACTCACCGCGGCGCGGTTCGCCGAACCCCGGGAAAAGCATCATTCGAGATCGGAGATACACATCGGTGACGAACTTAGCGAAAGCTTGTCAGGCGTATCACCTCACATCGCGCTCGCTCCTTTCTTATCGGGAACATCGGTCCCGAATTACCAATTCTCGGTATTTTCGTGCATTTCCGTAATGCTAGTAATAATAGAGACGCGTTAGCATTTTCAGTGATGCAGCAGCAACCGCTGTATACACACATATTCTTTGTTTTGAATTTAGTTAATTTTTGCGACATCCTAAAAAAGAGAGAGAGAGAGAGAGAGAGAGAGAAGAGAGAGAGAGAGATGACGTCTACAGAGAGGGAGGGAGAGAGAGAGAGACAGAGAGAGAGATGACGTCAGTAACGCAAGAGAGGAGAGAGAGAGAGAGAGAGAGAGCCGAGAGAGAGAGAGATGACGTCAGTACAGAGAGGGAGGGAGAGAGAGCGAGACAGAGAGAGAGATGACGTCAGTACAGAAGAGAGAGAGAGGAGAGAGAGAGAGAGAATGATCGGTCATGTTCGGAATGGTTCGAAGCTGCTACCATTCGGGTTTTTTCCGCCACATAACGATATCTTTCGTATTACAGAGACATTTAATATTAGAACAAAAGCAAGCTAATCCGCTTCAAATATTGGTTTCAAGATTAAAACTAGTCACATTCATCGATAATCAATTATGATATTATAGAAACGCAATATTATGGTGGGTAGATACACTATAAAATTCAATGACAAAAATATTTATATTACAATCTACCTAATTCAAGCTTTATTTAAAATACAGAAAAAAGTGTAAACAAACAAAAACAAATGAAGTTACCAATAATTCAGAAGCAGTTAGAACATAATACATTGTACGGAAACTCGTTCTAGGTTACATTAAATTTTACTTTGTTGTTTATATTCAGAATTAATCAAACACCACCTTCAAACTGTACATACATAAATGACTGCATATTACGTATCTGTGCGTGCGTGTATAATAGGTGTGTGTATATATATATTATAAATAGATTACATATATATTACACATAACTGTGCGATATAGATTACATATATATTACATATAACAATGTGTGTGCAATAGATGTATATATGTAATATAGATGGATTACGTGTGTAGGAATAGACAGATCATGTAATAATTCTAAATGAAATTCCATCAAAGATGTTGGTTCGATTATAACAACAACAACAACAAAAAGATGAGGGGCTCTCTCTTTAAAATCTCGTTCATATCCGTACTTTCTCCCCCCACCTCCCGTTTTTTTTTGTTTTTTTTTTTTTTACTTTCCTTTTCCCCCTTTTTCAGTCACCGTTATTTATTATGATTTTCCTTCCTCCTCTGCGCTCGCGCCGTACATCGAGTGTCCAAAGAGCCCGCTGTTTCCGGCGGCCTGGTCCAGACTGGATTGGGGTCCGAGCCGAACGGCCACTCTCCGCTACGTACGAGATACCGGAACTACTTTCCTTTAGGGGGGTGGAGGGGGCTCCCCCACCCCACGACAGAGCAGCCGGGGTTTTTGCGTAAAAAGAAAAAGACGAAGGTTGGGGGGGGAGGGTGGAAACAGAACAGAACAGAACTCGTTAAACGTCAATTAATGGCGACGACAATAGAAGAACTGCGGTGACGTGATGGCGCTGATGCATGCTGGGTGTCCGAGAGCCGACGGAGCGGCACCGGCGTGGGATTTTGCCAGGGGAGGTTATCTCGCAATTTCCTGCAGTCAGTCATCTCATGCAAAAAAACAAAATAACAACAACATGGCGACGCCGTGCAGGAACAGAGCGGGCGCTGTTTCGTTGGTTTTGTTTTTGTTGTTTTTTTTTAAATAGACCCCCGTTTCCACGAGTTTATGCAGCCGGCCGAGCCCCAACTCCCCTCCCCCTTCACTTCTTATAAACAAACATGTGACGAAAGAAAGCGGAATCTGGCAAGAATTAGCTTCAGTTGTCGGTTTGAGTATTTAGCTATCAGTCGTGCGAGAGATGGATGATGATGCTTCGTCTGCCGGGGGGGGAAAAAAGGAGAGTTTGAGGGAGCTGGGCGGAGGGAAGGGGTTTTCATCAACAGCAAAATTTACAAATTTATTTCGGGCAAAGAATTAATAAATCACGGTAGACCGACGATTCTCCCTTCCCCTCGAAGTGTACTCAAGTTCTGAAACGGTATAGACGGATAATTATATTTTGTTTGTTCGCATAACAAAGCTACAGCTGAGCGGCGGAAAACAAAGCTAAGATATCTTTTTAGACATATTTAGAATACGACTTTCGTTTTCCTATTCTTAGGTAAAAAAAATATTATCGATATAGTTTATTCCTGAGCATTGTAGCTTACCATATACCATCGTATCGTTCAGTAGTACAATTCTTTATGTTGTTTACTTCTCATTCATTGGCGTTATATTGTAGTCCTTTCCTTTTCGATTTATATATTTCTCCCCATCTCTCTCTCTCTCCCTCTCTTTCCCCATCTCTCTCCCCTCTTCTCCCTCTCTCTCTGCCTATTCTTCTCATTTCTCTCCCTCTTCTTCCCATCTCTCTGTGCCTCTTCTTCTCATCTCTCCCTCTCTTTTCCCCCCTCTTCTCTCTCTCTGCCTATTCTTCTCATTTCTCTCCCTCTTCTCCCATCTCTCTGTGCCTCTTCTTCATCTCTCTCCCTCTTTTCCCCCTCTTTTCCCTATCTCTCTCTCTGCCTATTCTTCTCATTTCTCTCCCTCTTCTCCCCATCTCCTGTGCCGCTTCTCATCTCTCTCCCTCTCTCCCCCACTCTCTCCCGATCTCTCTCGCCTATTCTTCTCATTTTCTTCCCCCTCTTCTCCCTATCTCCTCTCTCTCTCTGCCTATTCTTCTCATTTCTCCCCTCTCTTTCCCTATCTTCTCGCTGGCTCTCTCGCTGCCTATTCTTCTCATTTCTCTCCCTCATTCTCCCATCTCTCTCTCTCTCTCTCCTCCCTCTCCTCCTCGCCTCTCATCTCCATCCTCTCTCTCTCTCCGCTCTTCTTCTCTCCTCTCTCTGCCTCTCTTCTCATTCCTCTCCTCCTTTCTCCTCTCCCCTCTTCCTCTTCCTCCCCATCTCTCTCTCCATCGCTCCCCATCTCACCCGCCCACCCAACCCCACCTCCCCAGCTCTCTCCCCCTTCTGCGTAAAAAAAAAAATGGATGTATTCGATTATCATTAGTGTAACTCAACAACCCTACAATCACTCATCAGTACAGCTAGTTCGTCTTGGGGAATTACGCTGGTACATCGATGGGAAAGAAAAAGTAAAAATGAGAAAATTGATTTCGGTGCCCGATCTTATAATATACATTTCTATTGGTAAAATAGTTTTAAAAAAACAATTATTTCTCTCACTGTTTTTAAGACGGGCAAATCATAAAAATAAAAACAATAAACCCGTGAAAAGAAAAAGCAACAAATGAATCTGGAGAACGTAAACGAAATAGGAAGAAAATGAGAGATTTAAGAAAATACAAAGAAAGAAAGAAAAATGTACACCATGATGGAGAAAAAACATGGAATTTTGTTATTCTGTTCACGCGTTGAGAATCATTATTAATTTTGTGTATAAGTCATATACAGCAGAGAGAGATGGGGAGAAGAGGGGGAGAGATGAGAAGAAGAGGCACCGAGAGAGAGAGAGAGAGAGGAGAGAGGAGAGAAGGAGAGAGGAGAGAGAGAGGAGGAGAGAGAGCGAGAGAGGGAGAGGGAGGGGGGGGAGGAGAGGGCGAGAGAGAGCGAGGCGGAGAGAGGAGAGAGAGATGGGGAGAGCGGGGGAGAGGGAGAAGAAGAGAAGAGGGGGAGAGAGAGGAGAGATGAGGAGAGGGAGGCAGAGAGAGAGAGAGAGGAGAGCGAGAGAGAGAGAGAGAGATGGGGAGGAAGAGGGGCAGAGATGGAGAGAGGAAGAGCGGGAGAGAGAGCGGACGGAGAGAGAGAGAGCGAGAGAGAGGAGAGAGAGATTTAGCGTTGTTATGGCGGCCTCGGCCGAGAATATCAACGTCAACAAAATATTCTTCTCCGCAAAACTCCGCCGATTCCGCATCAGTTTGTATGTGTGTGGTAAGACCGAAAAAATGTCCAAGGTTCCTCCGTCCCGTCCGCCGTCCACCCGATTCCATTACTTCTATTCGCCGGTTTTCGTTCAGCAGGTGGGCTCACCGTAAAAAAACGCCAAAATAGAAATCGGCACGGGAACGTCGTCACGGAATACGAGAAGTTCCGGCTCAAAACAAACAAATTCCCCCCCTTTATGCTATTCGTAAATCACAAGTACTTCTTTTTTTTTTTTTAAAAAAGGCGACTCAAATCTACAATAAATAAGTAAAACAAATACGTTTGTTCGCTTCCTAGAAAGAGTAAAAATGAATGGTGACTGTAGGTCAGTCATGTTCGTTCATAAGTGAAAGCAACATCTTTCTCCTGGATTTACGGCAGTATTTTGGACCCCTGTATTATAACTTTTAAATTTACATCGGTCTAAGGTTTTTTCCATTTTTTTTGCCGAATTCTAAAACGGTTCACCTCTTGTTCTTACGATTTAGAGGATACGGTTCCTGTCTTCTTTCTGGAATGGCCCGGCAGCTCGTACAGGTATGTTATATATTTTTACAAGTAAACTGGATACACAGGTGGCCATAATTATCGACTCATCAATGAAATAAACCCTATTTCGCAAATAATCAAAATTATTATCGCGCAAAATCCCATGTATATCATAATATGACTATATATATATATATATATATATGACAAGTTTATACTCGAAAATATGGTCACGCAAGAGTATTTTTTTTAATGAATATATTCCCTCCTGGGATAGATGCGTATTTTTTTAATCTTCTAACGTGAGAATAGCGTACGAACCCACGTAGCCCAATTATTAACCCTCTTCCCGCCATCATTTATTATTGTTTTCATTTGTCCGAGTGGGTGTGTACTGACTGTTGCTAGTCGCATTAACAGCCGCTTCGCCGTTACAATACTAACAAAATTAGAAAGAAGCAAGAATTTTGGCTTCACATGTCTCTACTATCGCATTGAATGCGCATTATTATTATTATTATTATTATTATTATTATTATTATTATCCACAACCGATGTCGTGTCAACAAACTAAGCGCGACTGTAAAAAATTCGTTAAGCTAAGTTCCTTTACCCCAAAACACCAAAACGAAACAAAAGGGTGGTAACTAACAGAGAATAATCTGGGGTCGGGGGGGGTCAGGGAAATGAAGAAAACAAGAATTCCACCGAATTCTTTCTAAAATTAACAACTTTGATGCGTCATTTTCGCTTTACAAATGAACTGGTGCTTTCAATCGATTGTCTGAAGTCCGGTGTTAAATGTAACATCTGTTTGTTTATTGTCCATATTTCAAACCGTTTCCTTCTTCTGTTTATATTTCGTCTCTGGACAGCAACTCGGCAGAGTCGCGTCCATCTCCTCCACCCGTCAGTATATGCGAGTAAATGCCATGTTTAACGCGGACTGACTGTCACGTACCGTCCTTTCAGATAAGAACCCACCGACTCTCTAATCAAAAAAGTCTTTTATTTTCCTCTCATTTTTTTTTCCCACTTTTTTTGTTTTCATCTCTCGTATTCACCTTCTCTGTTCTCGTCGTTAACTCTTCACTTCTTTCTATTTCCATTCTTCGTCCCCTTTCATCGTTTCACGCCATCTTTCCTTTTTTTTTTTTCCTTTCCATCTTTTATCTTCCCTTAATCCTCATCTCTCTATTCTCATCTCCGTTTCCCCTTCTCGCCTCGCGATTCTCTTCCCAGGTTTAACCCTATTTTGTCTTCATTCCGTTTTTTTTTCTTTCTCTCAGGTTCCCATTTTCGTTTAAACTGTCGTTCCTTCTCCTCATCGTTATCGCCATCATCATCCTTTTGCGTCTTACTCTATTCTTCTTCCTTTCCAAACAATCAAACAAACATCAGCATTCTCTGACCAAGCAGACTGCAGGGCTAGGGGCTGGCTGCCCCCTTCTCAGCCACATAGAGACCCACGTGTTTATAAATTATTTCTGATAGTCGCACCTCATTTTATCCCTAGTTTTGATTACTTTTCCCTGTATAATTCTTTCGTTCCTACAACTTTCCAAAATCTCTATTTTTATGCAATAAATTTCAATATATATATAATTTATACAGTATAAAGTTTCTAATTTCGTCTTTATTGAATTATTTGCACATATTATTTATTTTCTCAGGTTGCAGCTGATAATTTTTCTTTTAAAATTTTTTGTCGTGTCTCTCCGTTAAACTAAAATTTTACAAAACAGACCGGCGGATGATATTCGCACAAATTAGAACATCTGAAAATACCAATTAGAGAGAGGGAGCGAGAGGAGAGCGAGGAGAGAGCGAGAGGGGGGGGAGAGGGAGAAAGAGAGAGAGAGATGGAGAGAGATAAGTAGAGAGCGAGTGGGGAGAGAGGGCGGAGAGGGAGAGAGAGAGAGAGAGAGGGGGGGAGCGGGGAGAAAGAAGAGAGAGAGAGAGATGGAGAGAGATAAGTAGAGAGAGAGGGGGAGAGAGGGAGGGGAGGGAGAGAGAGAGAGAGAGAGAGAGAGAGAGAGATTTCTGGGAGCGCACCTCCCCCACCTGCCAGTTGGTGAACCCCAGTGCGAATAACGGTCAACTCCACTGAAACCTAACTTTTAAACGTACACAGGTTTGGAGTCGCACAGGAATATTTCTTGGGTTCACACCCTCATTCTCGAGAAAAGAAAAAAGCTTCCATGTTTCAACACGCAATCACATGGTAGAGTCCATCTGCAAAGACCACGTGCTGCCACAAGTGGAGCAACAGTGAAGGATACGATTAATGCTAATGAGTAAACGCAACATCATATTTTTGAATAAAATCACAGGTTTGTAGAAATACTAGTTTTTGTCATTATTTGGGAATCATTATATTCAGTACATCCCTTGCGTTGATGTTGTTGATTATCATCATCAAAGAGTGAAGTGATAAATCAAAAAGTACAAATTTAAACTTTTTTTTAATATTAAAATTTCTTTTCTCAGTGGTAGTTATCTCCCTTGTCGTAACTCTTTAGAGTAGATGGAAACTTTTGTCTTGCCGATCTATGACGCACCCGCAGTTGTTCGTGGTCTTATTGACAGGAGAACCACATACGGCATCGACCACTTATGTCTTGAAAGCGTCGGGAGTTCGATCTGACTGAAATATCATCGCAATTAACTATCCAGATTAATCTTTCCATCAACAACAGCAAAAAGAAATGTTCCTGGTTATAAGCAGTCGTATGGATGTCACCTCTCACGGCGATAGATTGAAGGTGCGAGTATTGCTCGAAACTTAATACTACTGCGATAAAGAAATTAACTCTTTGTTTATTATCAGGCTTATGCGATCCATTTAGTGCTAAAAAGGAGGGATATATATCGAGTCGTATTGTTATCCATTTTTTTCTTAATTCATCTACCGCTCTCCTTGCGATAAACGAAACAGACAAACCTAAGATAATTCGTGTTGTGACTGCCCCGTAACATAGAGAAAATTACGAGTGCCGGCCTTGTAGGTATTTCACAGCTTCATTTCTGTTTCAGCAGTCGATTTTATTCTCTTTTATATTTCTCGGTACAATTTTCGCGTAAATGTTTTGGCAACCAACAACCCTTTTAGTTTAATACCTTTTTTTCCCCCAATTTTGATACGCGTATATAATTTTTGAAACTTCTGCAATCCAAAATCCTCTCCTCGCTCCGATCCGAATTTTGATTTCTCAAAAACCCAAAATGGCGGATGCGGATTGATTCAGGCCGGAACCGTATAACAAAACTACTCGTTTTATTCAGGTCGGCATTATTATTATTATTATTATTATTATTATTATTATTTCCTTTCGGATGTTCAAGATTGGCGTTTTCCGAATTTCGTCAAATTATTTTGGTAGCGTTTCCTCAAATGCAGCCAACGTATGGCCGCTATTTCGTTTGATGGAAACGTTTCCAGAACATTTTGACAATGAATGCTCCTTTCAAAATCCATGAAAAGTTTAATGGGATATTTCCCCAAAATAAAAGAGTAAATAAATAAGTAGCCGGGCATCAGGCGAGGAGAGAGAGAGGGAGACGAATTGAAAAGAAAAATCGAAAACAAGAAAACCAGTTGTCAAGTTTTTCGTTTGCGCTGCATTGTGGGAAGGCTTTCTGCGCATGTCTTTGTGTGTGTTTTAAACTTCGGTTTTTCAACCGATGGATCCGCTGTTTCAGTCCTTATTCGTAGCTGCTTTAACGTCGAGAACTTACACCTCCCAGAACTCACCTCATCAAAGAAGCTTTCCAAACGAAGATTTTCCTTTGAGCTGCAAGACCTGCATACAGCACCAAGTTGGGTGGAAAATATATTTTTGATATGCATCAGAAGGCACCCGAGTATTCAATGCGGAAATCGCGGCTTAGGGAGCTTCACTTTCAATTTATAATAAGCAAAACGTTACTGACATTTATGCAAACAAAGATTACGGCTTGTTTCCAACAGGTGCTTTCTTTGACTTATCGCGCGTCTGCCACTACCAGCCATGTCTCTCTGTACTGACGTCATCTCTCTCTCTCTCTCATCCTTCACATCTCTCTCTCTCTTCATCTCTCTCTGTACTGACGTCATCTCTCTCTCTCCATTTCTCTCTCTCTCTCTCTCCTTCACATCTCTCTCTCTCTTCATCTCTCTCCCCCCCCACAAACACACACACAGGTCCTTTTCCGTCTATCCCGACTCGTCGGCTCGGCCTTATCGATCACGAACATTTGCCGAGACCCAGAAATCTGCTGTTCTGTCGTATTCCACTAATTCGATTCCCCTTGTGTTTCCTTTGTTAGACAATTGCCAAAATCAATTTGGGGAAGAGAAAATGGAAGTCATTCTGAACCAGTGCACAACACCCCTGAGAAAAGACTTTCGAAACCTTATTTGCCTCTCTCCATCTCTCTCTCCCTCTCTCTCCATCTCTCTCAACTCCCATCTGCTCGCTCTCCATCTCTCTCTACTTTCTCCCTCCCTCTCTTCTTCCATCCTCTCCTCTCTCTCCTACTTTCTTCCTCTACATCTTTCTCCCCCTCCCTCCCTCCCATCTCTCACTCTCTCCATCTCTCTCTACGTTCTCCCTCTCTCTTCCCCTCTCTCCATCTCTCTCTTTCTCTCTCTCATTAGTTTATCTTCCAAAACAAAAAGGCAGCTTAAACCGTAGAAAGCGTTCGCCCCGACGTCAGCCATTAACAGGCCTAAAACCCATCTCGCTTCTCTTTCCCCGTATTGCGTGGTTTCCACAAAAGCCGAGGGACTCTCAGACAAATGAGATGCAGTATACAGTTGGCCGATTTCTTCGCTAGAACTCCTCCTTCCCTCCCCAAAACAACAACAACAACTCGGCGTTCGTTTATTACCAAACCAAGGACTGTTCGGAGAGAAAGCAGAATAAAGCAGGAACGGGGAAAGTTCAAATGTCGCCAAGTCTGACTTTTACCGTTCAGTCTAGGAAAAATTGTTTTAGACAGACTGACGATTTTATGTCCACCAGGCCGCTCTGTGATCAACGGACACAAACTTTATGAACCTTTTTAGGGGGGAGCAAATGTTACCGATCTGTTTTGCATCTCTCTTCCACCTCTCCTCTACCTACGCACCCCCTTCAGAAGTTCTGCTTATAATTTTTCTTTCCTAGTTTTCTAAACCTCTTAGCATTCAGAGCTTCCAACCACCTGTAAAGTTTAATTTTAAACAAAGTAATATGTATGTAGGGCCTTAATCATTATTTCTTATATAAAAAAACAAACTTAATATACCCTTAAATCTCTTCCTAATGAATAAGGCTGATCTATTCACTATTATTATTATTATTATTATTATTATTATTATTAGTAGTAGTATTGTAGTAGTAGTAGTAGTATACTGTCAGTATTTTAAATTATTCCATCTCTCATCGGTATAAATTTGAATCCCTCGTTTGCAACAGTTTGTTGTATTTTTTAAATCTATTGTCTGGCACATTTATTTATTTATTAACGAAAAGTTTAAGGCCTAACGCCATTTGGGATTAGAGAACCTCCCTCTCTCTCCATCTCTCTCTACTTTCTCCATCTCCCTCCCTCTCTCTCCATCTCTCTCTACTTTCTCCATCTCCCTCCTTCTCTCTCTCCTCTTCTCTCTCTCTCTCTCTCTCTCTCCTTTAAATGCCAAACAGTGTCTGCGGTTTTTCGTCTGCAGAAAAATTTCGCTTAAAATTCTAAATCTCCCCCCCCCCTTTCAGCCGAATTATTTCATACACAGGACCCTATCTTGAATCCATCACAACTGGCCGGTCTCGACTGCAAACCACGCGAGAATTGACGCGATTCACGTGAGACCGACGAACGGCAGATAACCGAACTAATTCTCCATCAAGCCAACAGGATTACAATGGCACCGTTCGGAGTCTTTTAAATAACTTCTGATTTTCGTTATTATTATTATTATTATTATTATTATTTATTATTATTATTATTAAAACGCAATCGTACCGTAGACTTTAATGATACCGAAAACCTTAAGTGTTTCAGTTCACCGAAGAAGGAAGAAAGAAAAAAAGTACATATATATTTTTTAAAAACATGATTTTTTTAAAAAAATCAATAAATGATTTTCTAAACAGTATCGGTAATGATTTGAAATTTATTATGAATTCGATACTAAATCCGACAGAAATGCGAAGTAGGGTTCGGAACAGAGCCGCTCCACGCCATTACTTCCCCTGCCAGCTCGTCCGTCTCCCTTCCTTCCACTTCCTTCCGGACTAACTAAAATTTAAAAAAAAAAAAACAAAAAAAACCCATATATCGGGAACTAAAACAACAATTATTTTCTTTGGCTATTTTTTTCTCAATTTTTTAAATCAGACGTCTACCAACAGCAGTCGGAAGGAGCTGCTATTATGGGAGAAAAGGAATTCGTCATTCAGAAAGGAGGGTGGGAGGAGCGGAAACCCGGGTGTGTGTGTGTGGGAGGGAGGGGAATCGGCAGACATTTTGAGAATTAGAATCCAATGGCTACATTATCGCTTCCTGATTCACGCACTTGTGTAAACTGTGAACGGCCACTGAATAAACAAAATCGAGGGGAGCTCCCTTCGTTGCTTCCGTCAGACCGGGCGAGGGAAATAATCTTCTTCGAGCTCGATTGTCTTCTCGACTTTTTCCTGCGCGGTTTCCCACCCCCCCCCAGCCGACCTCGTTCTCGCTGTCACCACGCCGACGCCTACTTGAGGGGGGGGGGAAGAGGAGAGAAGTAAATCGGAACGGTTGACGTCGAATTTCGGGTGAAAACCCCGCATCGCGATATGGCAACATCCGGAATATGCGTACAAAGAACAAAAGCGAAATAACTAAAAGTCCAAATAATACAACGTCCAACAGAAACTTCTTTTATGGCTTTTGATAAAAGGAAGCCCTTTACCTAAGCGCGCTGAATATTTTGACTTGTGTATTTAGTTTATAACTTTATATCGGAAGAACGACAACTTTTGTTTGCCTTCGCTTTCGGCCGCACCCGGCTGAAGAGAAATTAACTGTTACGTACATTTTTGCCTGGAGTTAAAACCAATCAATGCTTAGTTTTAAAAATGCGTAGACGAAAAACGACAAAATCAAGCAAAACATTATAAACTAGTAATTCTCCTCGATGAGGTATGCCTAGAATAGTTAAAAAAAAATAATAGTTTACATTAAAAAAATCTAAATTTTGAATCACGAATAAGTTGGTCTGCAGATTAATGAAGAATTTTGGTTCACAACATGGAATCTTAGGTCATTCATAATATTAATAGTTACATCTCATCGCAGGCCTTAAATGCGGCTTATATGATTTTGCGGATCTCTGCTGCGGCTTATTTATACGCAAATCCAGGCTCTTTAGTGCTGCTATAGGTAATTTTAGGCCTTAAATACGCCCAGCGTTATTAATATGAAATCGTGAGTTTAAGTGCAAAAAAAAAAAAAAAAAAAATGCTACATACTAGTGTCGTTCACGACATCCGCCGGCTTTTCATTGCCGTTAAACACCTACGCCAGTAGAAGATCGTAAACAGAGCTGGCTCACCTAACCGGTAGCGAGTAAGGACCATTCGACTTAACCCGTGGCAGAAATACGACTAAGGCTTGGTCAGTCGCGGAATTTCTTTTTCGCATATGTAAGTCTTCTACCGGTGTCTGGATTTTTGCGACGTCGTTGTTGCAAAGTAATTCGCTATAACATTAGGGGCTGTCCAGACAACGAAAATATTTTTAATAGAGAAAAGGGAACAGAAAGATATTTTACTGACGCCCTGTCCCTGGTAACTTTCTTTGATCGGGTTGGGGAAGGAAGAGGGGTCTGATTTTCGGAACGTCGAATTCTTTATTAATGAATAAATAAACGACTCCAAAAAATACCGTAATATCGCAATAGAAATGGCGCGGTTCGTCCAAAATCTTACATTATAAACAAATACAACGACACTATTAATGCTTAATTCTTTAAAATTAAACATTTTTGCCAAGATATTGCATACAATTGCATCACACTGCTATTCTCTGATTGCCGCCATATTCCCTTACTCGGTAAGTAATAAATGACAAGGAAGATAATTCATCACGTGACATCTGTCTCGCGGCCACACCGGGGGGGGGGGGAGGTGGGCAACGCGCGGTGGCGATTCGGGACGAGGATTTCTTCTTCTTTCCCTTTCGTTCCGCGCCCGCCCACAGTTCGGCTTTAGTTCACTCGGCCCAGCCCTCGGCGGTGTCACGAGGGGATCCGCCGTAACCAACGGCGTACCTCCGGAAGAGACACCTTTGGTTAACTCCGATGGAATCGTGAGACCCCGTGTGGGGAGGGGCTGGTGGGTGGCGCGCTTCTGGAAACGACAACGGGATATTTAAATTATTTAGCCACTTTTCCATGAAAATTTATTTACGTTGGTTTTTTTCCACGCCTTCCCGTCCCCGTCCCCGTCCCCGTCCCCCCCCCCACCCACGGGGACTGCCGTCGTGTTGACACCGGCTCAACCCGCAAGCGCCCTCTTTAAGCTTTGCGTAGATATATCATAAGGAAGAATGATGGCCGAGCTGTGTACGCGCTGTCTGTCTGATTTCTTGTGCGAGGTGGAGAAGAGGGCAGATAGATACATTCTAGTATCTAAGATTTGGTTGCGTAAACAGATATCGCCACACAAGAGCTTTTCTCGTTATCTAAAAATCTTTTTTTTTTTTATATCCAAAGGCCGATAACAAAATCTCCCTCCGGAACAAGGCACAAGAACGAGAACTCTCTCCCCCCCACCACCACCGCCACCCTCCAACCCCTCGAGGCCTCGGTACTCCACAAATTTAATATCTACTCTGGGGGAACCGGCTCAGTTTCCCCAACCCGAGGTTATCAGCCATAATCCTAGTTAAGAAAAGCTTTTAGCTTGCGATACGGAAAGTGATTCGGCAAGCTTGGCATCGCGAATAGAATTCTCAAGTGTTGCCTCTCCCACCCACCCACCCCCCCGAGTATCCTACGTTGAAAAAGTCTCCCCTCTCCCACACAGAAAAGCCAAACAGTAACTTGCATTCGTCAACTTAAAGAAGGCTTATTGCAAAACCGAACAAAAAGGAATCTTGCATTTATAAGCATATCTCAAAGCGTTCATTCGTCGCTAACCGGTAATATCGCGCCGGCATGCTTTTTTGGGCGGGGGGGGGCTGGGGTTGGGAGGGGTTGTCTTCTCTTGGACGACGGCTGACGACGACGTCATCTGTCTAGTTTCATCCCGAACAAAGCCGACTTCTTATCCACAGCGCGAGTTTTCGCGCGCTCTCAAGCGGCGGAAATGATATTCGTGATACAAAAATTTGAAAGTAAAAGGAGCAAAATAAATTTAAAAAAAAAAAAAATTCTCATGAATGATTAATAACAACATATCGATCGATCGATCGGATTTGTTATTTATTTTATTATTACCAAACAAGACTTGTTCCTTGTTCCGTAATCGACGAACCCGGTGGCAATAACACTGCCCGGGAGTTACGATAACGCGGAATCGTTCCTGCACCGAAAAGGTTCGGGAGGGAGGGGGGGGGCAAGTCTAGAATATATCTCTCCGACTCCCGTAATATTTGCTAAATCATCATCCGCTCTCCGGTAACAATTGAATTAAGATAGCAGCCTTATAATGCGGTTCGTCTTTCACTAGAGAAGGCCAATGTTAACCGACGTTGCGTATTTAGCCTTGAAGCGATTTCGCGACTGCCGGCGGCCGGGAAGCGTCTGTCACTGAGCTAGTTCGTTCGTTTGCGCAGCAGGCACCCCCCCCACCACCACCACGGTTTCGAGTTTTTAACAGTACCGCCGAGAGTTATTGAGAAAGGGCGGAATGGCGAACTGAAGGATGGTTTAGAGAGAGAGAGAGAGAGATGACATCAGTACATAGAGAGAGAGATGGAGAGAGATGACGTCAGTAGAGAGGGAGAAATGACGTCAGTACATAGAGAGAAATGGAGAGAGATGACGTCAGTAAAGAGGGAGAAATGACGTCAGTACATAGAGTGAGAGAGATGACGTCAGTACAGAGGGAGAAATGACGTCAGTACATAGAGTGAGAGAGATGACGTCAGTACAGAGAGAGATGGAGAGAGATGATGTCAGTACATAGAGAGAGATGACGTCAGTAGAGAGGGAGAAATGACGTCAGTACAGAGAGAGAGAGATGACGTCAGTACATAGAGAGAGAGAGATGGAGAGAGATGACGTCAGTAGAGAGGGAGAAATGACGTCAGTACATAGAGAGAGAGATGACATCAGTACATAGAGAGATGACATCAGTACATAGAGAGAGAGATGACGTCAGTACATAGAGAGAGAGAGAGAGAGGAGAGCAGTCGTCGTTACGGAATATAAGCAAATGTTTTGTCGCTTCTTTATCAGATCTGTCGAGCGGCTTAATATCTAGAAAACAAGCAACAGAGACTCGAAACTAGATACGTCCGTTATGTTGTGATATAAAATGTCGTGAACTTCTCCATTAAAAGAAAGGAAAAAAAATAGCGTTCTAATAAATTTTAAAATACTACAACAAAACTGTAAACCGACAATGAAAAATTTCGCCCTCTTGCGGCGCGCTAAAAAACGATACGGAAATGTTAAAGAGTAGCCGGCCTTCCTGGATTATAATTCTGCCAAATAAAGGTGATTATTTGATCTCTCTCTCTCTCTCTCATGGCCATTTCCTTTTGCTTATATCTTACTTCATGTTCACCTGTGTGGGTTTAGTATTTTGTTACCTCATTCAAACAAAAATGTTCTGATCCTTGCTGTAGATAAACGTATAACATTCCACACTAATATTATATTATAGCATATACGTCATATTATAAGTGTAGTATAAATAACATTACATATACTATGGCATAACGTATCTTTTCACACTAAATGGTAATACTGAATAAAATAGTATAGTGTAGTATAGAGTAGAGTAGTATATAATGGTATAATATAGCTTAGCTTAGGTAGTATAACATAGTACAGAAAAGTACAGTATAGTATACAAATGTATTGAAATAGCATACCATAGTGTAGTTTGGTGCAATCAAAGAAAATAATAACAGTGTTGTATATAGTAAAATATACGGTATAGAATATCATATCGCGCTATAGAACAACAGTATAAAATAACATTGCATACCTTAGTATAGTATACTATGATAACATAGTATTGCATAAGATGCCGAGTGACCTCTCATATACATGTATGGATTTTAATACTGTTTTCTATTTAGAAAGTCGGTATAAATTCTAGTTGTTCGTTTTAAATTAAAGTTGTTGTTTTACCGCCATCCTGCCAAATCTGTAATTCGGCCAAGAGCGCATGCGCCGCGAACTAGCTGGCGGAAGAGGAAGTCGATGGCTTCGTCGTCACCGCGAAGACTGGCTGGTGGCGGAAGGTGGCACCACCGACGACTGGTTACGGTTACGGTTTCGGTTTGGCGGCCCGAGAAAGAAGAAAAAAAAAAAAAATGGAAAGTCGGCTTCGCTACCGAGTTGACTATTTATCTTTCTTTAAATAGTTTACGTGTTGGTCTCCGCAACCATCCTCCCACCTCAACCTCAGCGCCGAAATACATCTTCAAAGAGTTTCTCTCCATAAGAGAAACAAAAATATTTTTGTTGAAATTATTCTCGATTTCCGCAGAAAAAGGAGGGGAGGGGTTATTGGGGGGGGTGTGGTCGGTCGTTGCACCATCCTAGTTAGAATAATGACAAACGACTCGGCGCCGGAACAGGAACCACGCGGATATTACGTTACATCACCGCCAGGGACAACCCCCCCCCCCAGCCAGCCAGCCAGCCAGCCCCTTTCTTTTTATCTTTACCGGTTCTCGCCGAAGTTAAGTCACCGAATATTTATTGCCGATTCCCCACCCACCCCCTCCCACCTTTTATCACGGCTTTCGCAGACGACAGAAATTTGTTCAACCTTAGCCGGGGCCTCGCGAGTTTTTTTATTTTTTATTATTATTTAGTAGTTTCCGCCGATAAGGAGCAGCAGCGAGAACAATTCCACGGTTGGCGGCCGGGCGGGATGACAAAGCAACGACTGGCACGGCCCTATAATGGCGACAGGGTGCCGCCGCCGCGCCGAAATATCGCGGAAAGGTGCGAGACTTTCAAACCTCCCCCCCGCAACAAGAGTATTTTGCAACAACAACAACTACTACTCCGCCCGGTGCGCATGCGCGCGTGTTCGGCCGCGTTGTTAAAGCGCACTGTCCCGCAGCCAAAATGACGAAAATTAAAAAAAAAAAAAAAAAAAAAAAAAAAAAACACATTCGCGATTGGTGACTGGTGACCCGCCTTGGGACCATAACGTGACGTAATGGCCCTTGCGTATTCTTTGAGTTGTCGCTCCCAGGCGAGTCGAGTAATAAGATATATATATAGGATGTTTAAGAAAACCGTTAAAATCATTAAATACCCTCTCTCTTTCTCCTCCCCATCTTTATACCCATACACCCCAATCTCCATCTCCATCCCCATCCCCATCTCTCCCCCCTCTCTCCCATCTTTATACCCGTATACCCCAATCCCCATCTCTCTCCCCAATCTTTCTACCCATATACCCCAATTTCCATCTCCATCTCTCTCTCCCATCTTTCTAACCGTATACCCCAATTTCCATCCCCATGTCTCTCTCCCTCCCTCCCCAATCTTTCTACCTATATACCGCACTTTCCATCCCCATCTCTCTCTCTCCCCCTCTCTCCCATCTTTCTAACCGTATACCCAATTTCCATCCCCATCTCTCTCTCTCCCATCTTTCTACCCGTATCTCTCTCTCTCTCTCTCTCTAACTGCCTAATCTCCCAAACAGCGCTATAATAAAAATAATCAGTCCATCGCTGCCAGAGCCCCGAATCCCGTACCAGATGGTCTGTTCAGAAAGCTATATAACTTACCCATCAGAAAGCATTCCCCCTTTGATAAGACCGATCACTTTCGCTATCGCTAAGCAGATGATAAACCGTGCTACACTGTAATGCCTTGCACTTACTTTCCCACAAAATCACTAACTGCTCCATTATGATATTCTCTTTCCTTCTCTCCACCTTCACGCGCCGCTGTTCATTCTTTTTAACATCCCGATTCTTAACAACGGGAGGGGGGTATCTGTGCATCAGACAGTTACAAACAAATAACCAAAGCTCATCGTAATAAAATTAATAGCTATCTACACGTTTTCAATGTTAATTTTAAAATTGCTTTCTGCTCCCTCTTCCACCACCCACTCGGCTTTAACAACTATTCGCATTAATTCGCGGAATTCTGAACGAGTTTCCGCAAATCCGTAGCTAGAAACAGCTGGTTATTACCATGGCGGACCCGCCATCAAACTGGTTTTGCGCATTTAAAGTGGATATTGATTGCCATTTCTATCCGTTTTCTTTTGATTGTTATAGAACTTTACAGGGCATGTAAAGTCCTGCAAGGTGTGGACGTCCTCATACATCCGAAAACCCAGTAGTGCATGCTGATATCGGAGTTGATTAACACTATGTTAATGCGATAAGATTACAGGCCCTGGACGAGGCGTCTGCGGTGGGTTGGAGTGGGATTGGGGGAGCCTAGTCTTAATATCGAACAGCTCTCCTCCGGAAGAGTTTGGCGCAGTCCAACGACCAATTACAAGCGGGGTTTAAATAAAACGTGGAACTTAGTAGCTGCGGTTAGGGGGGGGGGTGGGACGGGGCGGCGGAACCGGAAAGAAATCTTTTAGAAAAGGCAGCGAGCGAGAATTTTGTCACCTCGGCCGAGGGTCAGAGCCGCCCCGCTGCCCTTTTTTGACAGGGACCTGTAGTTGCGCATTCGCAATGAGAAATCGACCGCGCGCTTGTTCAACCGGAATGCTTACTGACACGTGTTCCGGAGGAACACGGTCATGCTCGGTCGGGGGGGGCGGACGAATGAGCGCGCCAACCCGGGGTTAAAGAAACAGGCAGCCGTGATGTAAGAAGACCTAGTCTGTCTGTCTGACAGGGGATACGGGCCATAAATCCTATTACTTCCGAAAAGGAAGGAGTAAATGCTGTTGCATTTAAGCCAGGCATCTCTCTCTCACTCTCTGTAGTGACGTCATCCATCTGTAGTGACGTCATCTCTCTCCGTAGTGACATCTATCTGTAATGATGTAATCTCTCTGTAGTGATGTAATCTCTCTGTAGTGACGTCATCCATCTGTAGTGACGTCATCTCTCTCCGTAGTGACATCTATCTGTAATGATGTAATCTCTCTGTAGTGACGTCATCTATCTGTAGTGACGTCATCTATCTCCGCAGTGACATATATCTGTAATGACGTCATCACTCTGTAGTGATGTAATCTCTCTGTAGTGACGTCATTTATCTAGTGACGTCATCTCGCTCCGCAGTGACATCTATCTGTAATGATGTAATCTCTCTGTAATGACGTCATCACTCTCCGCAGTGACATCTATCTGTAATGACGTCATCACTGTAGTGATGTAATCTCTCTGTAGTGACGTCATCTATCTGTAGTGACGTCATCTCGCTCTGCAGTGACATCTATCTGTAATGATGTAATCTCTCTGTAGTGACGTCATCTATCTATAGTGACGTCATCTATCTGTAATGATGTAATCTCTTCTGTAGTGACGTCATCTATCTGTAGTGACGTCATCTATCTGTAATGATGTAATCTCTCTCTGTAGTGACGTCATCTCCCTCTCTCTGCAATGAGCGGACTTTCGATTTCATTCACTTTGTCATCTCGGAGCCCCACAGTAAACGTTTCTACCTCAAAAAGGGCTCTTCTTCCCCTCTTCGCCAGTTAAACAAAATATACAATTCTAACGGCTCATCCTGACACACACAGATTGGAGGAAATATCTCCAGCTTTGAATTCAAACAGTTTTCCGATAGTGCAGGACAAATGCACTCTCACGTTATAAGACGGCGCAGCGAGAAAGCGAGGCCGGGGAGATAGCAACTTTGAAATCCAAACTCCCGCCCCCTTTTTTTTTTCGTATCTACAAAGAAACAAACTATTATGTATCAATAAGCACGATGATTTTCACTTTCAAAATTCTTGGTAAATTTGTGGCATAGGATGATTGAGCTTCATATGGATGCTTTGTATATATTGATTGATTTTGAACCCAAAATGAATCTTGATGTCAAAGTAAAGACGTTTCCATTGGTTGATTCTACACCCCAAAGTGGATAGTGACGTCAAAGTAAAGATGTTTCCATTGGTTGATTCTACACCCCAAAGTGGATAGTGACGTTAAAGATGTTTCCATTGGTTGATTCTACACCCCAAAATGGATAGTGACGTCAAAGTAAAGATGTTTCCATTGGTTGATTCTACACCCCAAAGTGGATAGTGACGTCAAAGTAAAGATGTTTCCATTGGTTGATTCTACACCCCAAAGTGGATAGTGACGTCAAAGTAAAGATGTTTCCATTGGTTGATTCTACACCCCAAAGTGGATAGTGACGTTAAAGATGTTTCCATTGGTTGATTCTACATCCAGAGTGGATATTGACGTCAAAGTAAAGATGTTTCCATTGGTTGATTCTACATCCAGAGTGGATAGTGACGTCAAAGTAAGGATGTTTCCATTGGTTGATTCTACACCCCAAAGTGGATATTGACGTCAAAGTAAAGATGTTTCCATTGGTTGATTCTACACCCCAAAGTGGATATTGACGTCAAAGTAAAGATGTTTCCATTGGTTGATTCTACACCCCAAAATGGATAGTGACGTCAAAGTAAAGATGTTTCCATTGGTTGATTCTACACCCCAAAGTGGATAGTGACGTTAAAGATGTTTCCATTGGTTGATTCTACACCCCAAAATGGATAGTGACGTCAAAGTAAAGATGTTTCCATTGGTTGATTCTACACCCCAAAATGGATAGTGACGTCAAAGTAAAGATGTTTCCATTGGTTGATTCTACACCCCAAAGTGGATAGTGACGTCAAAGTAAGATGTTTCCATTGGTTGATTCTACCACCCCAAAGTGGATAGTGACGTTAAAGATGTTTCCATTGGTTGATTCTACACCCCAAAATGGATAGTGACGTCAAAGTAAAGATGTTTCCATTGGTTGATTCTACACCCCAAAATGGATAGTGACGTCAAAGTAAAGATGTTTCCATTGGTTGATTCTACACCCCAAAGTGGATAGTGACGTCAAAGTAAAGATGTTTCCATTGGTTGATTCTACACCCCAAAGTGGATACTGACGTCAAAGTAAAGATGTTTCCATTGGTTGATTCTACACCCCAAAGTGGATATTGACGTCAAAATAAAGATGTTTCCATTGGTTGATTCTACATCCAGAGTGGATATTGACGTCAAAGTAAAGATGTTTCCATTGGTTGATTCTACATCCAGAGTGGATAGTGACGTCAAAGTAAGGATGTTTCCATTGGTTGATTCTACACCCCAAAGTGGATATTGACGTCAAAGTAAAGATGTTTCCATTGGTTGATTCTACACCCCAAAGTGGATACTGACGTCAAAGTAAAGATGTTTCCATTGGTTGATTCTACACCCCAAAGTGGATACTGACGTCAAAGTAAAGATGTTTCCATTGGTTGATTCTACACCCCAAAGTGGATAGTGACGTCAAAGTAAAGATGTTTCCATTGGTTGATTCTACACCCCAAAGTGGATAGTGACGTCAAAGTAAAGATGTTTCCATTGGTTGATTCTACACCCCAAAGTGGATAGTGACGTCAAAGTAAAGATGTTTCCATTGGTTGATTCTACACCCAAAGTGGATACTGACGTCAAGTAAAGATGTTTCCATTGGTTGATTCTACACCCCAAAGTGGATACTGACGTCAAAGTAAAGATGTTTTCCATTGGTTGATTCTACACCCCAAAGTGGAATAGTGACGTCAAAGTAAAGATGTTTTCCATTGGTTGATTCTACACCCCAAAGGGATACTGACGTCAAAGTAACACCCCAAAGTAGATACTGACGTCAAAGTAAAGATGTTTCCATTGGTTGATTCTACACCCCAAAGTAGATACTGACGTCAAAGTAAAGATGTTTCCATTGGTTGATTCTACACCCCAAAGTGGATATTGACGTCAAAGTAAAGATGTTTCCATTGGTTGATTCTACGCCCCAAAGTGGATATTGACGTCAAAGTAAAGATGTTTCCATTGGTTGATTCTACATCCAGAGTGGATACTGGCATCAAAATAAAGTTGTAATTGAAAGGTGTGTTGTTATGCCATTAATTTAAAAATCAGATAGAAATATATACATATTTTTGGTCCCATTGCGAAACTCGCGCTGAAGCCGATCCGGGTACTGCACCGCGATTTTACCAGCCTCCTTACTGACATCCATCACTTTCGCTCGGTCATTTGTGACTCTAACTGCGAAGAGGAAGAACATGCGTGATGGAACTCACATACAGAGATTATTACGTTGTAAAGCACAAACGTTTCAACCACCCATCCCCCCTTCAACTGAGCAGAGTCGCCGCTCAGCCGAGCCTCGTACGAGTCAACAAACGCGTCGCTTCTTCAGAAACGCAGATTCATTCGGCGATCGTGCGCCTTGAAATCTTTCCCCGGGTTAAGACAATCACCAAGATCTTTTCCCCTACCTCATCATCCCGTCATCCGCGCTATAATCTGCCTCAGGGAATTCCAATCGATCCTCACGTGACAAGTCCGTCCTATATTCTCTAAGAACTCATTCTCGAACCCCCTCCGGATAAAATTTATCTGCCTAAAAACATCTTTCTACCACTATTACCCCCCCCCCTTACCTCTAGGTCGGTGACCTTGTTATTCATCATTATGAACGAGAGTATCAACTTTTTTTCTTTTCGTTGTATATAAAACGCTTTCAGTGACCTTTGCCGGATATCATTTTTACCAAAACGAGGCGTCAAAATGGCGATCTCGTTCAGTCTGTTCTCCGCCGGAATATATATATAGATATATATATATATATATATATTATATACACACACACATACACACACACAAACGCGGGGCGTTTGATGCCGGTGTTAGTCACAAAGAGTTTGCACTAAGAGATATCGTCTAAAGCACAAAGAGGTCAGAAAGAAAGGAGAGGAGAGGTTTGACGCCCAGTAGTTCAAATGTGAAATCTGTCAAAAACCTACCAAAGCTAATTATAAAGAGAAAGTTAAAAGTTCAAAGAGATCGGAGAACAGAGGAGAGAAAAGAAAAAAAAAAACAAAACTTTTTTTAAAAAAATTATTTTTTGTTGTTTTAAAAGGAGAACGAACGGTTTTGTCTTACCTGACACGTGTTAGCGAAACATTTGTCCAAAGCCATATATAATCAGAAAAATATGATAGCTTTTGGGCTTACTCGAGAAATTAATCAATTATATAGATATATATATATATGTGGGTGTGTATATATATGTTCAACCACCACCTGAGAAGAAAGAACCGCGTCTAACATAATGATTAAATTAAAAATTTATATTACAGGTCGAAACTACGAGCATTAATTCCTACATTTCTTAGGAGAGACTTCCCTTTTCTCTCTTTTTTTAAAAAAAAAATGGCATAAACCAAACGAGAAATAAATTCCAGTAACGTTAATTAACAAACTTGGAGAATCCAAAAAAAAAAAAAATCACGCTATATTTCACCCAAGATACTGGTGGGCAGGGGGTCTACGACGCAGAGTTCAGGCTACAGCCACGAGCCGGAAGTTTTCGCATCACCCTAGAAATACGAATAAGAAAGTCTCCCTTCAAACTGCATTTTTTTGACATTGTACCAATGGCCGCTTCCAAACGTCCGATCGAGTCGCGACTTATAAAAGAAGATCCCTATGCTCGAGGTAAGGATTTCAAATATCCAACGCCTTTGCAGTTCCTTTGTAAATGTTTCCGGGCGAGGGAGCAAAAATTTGTCATGCAGATTTAATTCGAATATTAGAAATTCTAGACGGACGCCAATCACCACCGCTGCGTATCATATATTGATGTTTGGAGCATCGACACGACGCCATTGTGTGAGACGGTAGACCTTCCGTGTAAGCGGATTACTTCGTAAAACGTTAAGACCACCCAACAAAAGCCGACGACCGACTTCTTTCTTCGCGGACTTATGATGCCGGGAGTGCCCTCGCAGGCGCTGCTGCTGCTGCTCTCTCCAGCGATGATCGTGGACGGTGGCGGTGTCCGGGAACGAGTTTTCGACGATCTTCGGGAAGACTGGGTCCAGTTTCCGAGAATCGATGCCGGTTATTCGAGAGACCTCGCTGAGTCCATCGGAAAGCCCACTTCATTTTGGAGGGAGGTGGGTGGGGCAGAGGCAGCGACGGCAAGATAAAAATTCGACCAGACGACGCGAGAATGTTCGTTAGATCCTATCCCCGACTTCTAGGTCGAGATTTATAGAACCTCTTGTCGACTCGCCACGAAGAATCTAATCTAGACGAGCAGAACTTTTCTGCTTCTCCATTACAATCTGTTATTTTTTGTTGTTGTTGTTGTTTTTAAAACCTAATCTATATCAACATCCGGGTAACTACTCCCTAATCTCCTCTTCTGCTTATGCAGGTCTCTTCGTTGTCAAGATTCGTTTTCAATTTTTTTTAAAAAATTTTGTTTATTTAAAGTTTTACCCCATTAATCTGATTTAATACATGTACTAATCTATTAGAGTAATCCAAGTCATACTCTCCTCTTTTCGGAGGAAACTATATCTCGTCCTTTGATAACCTCTCGCTGTACTGACGTCATCTCTCTCTCTCTCTCTTAGAAGCTTCGAAATAAGCATCTCGTTTGAACCATTACAACTGTCGCAGATAAACTTAATATTAAAAATACATGAATAAAATCACGCTAAGGTCGCTTTAATTTCGTTTATTGTTCTTTTTAAAAACTATTCCGCTTGTGTGTGTGTGTGTGTTTTTTGTCGCCTTTATGGAACACAATTTCGTTTTCGTTTTATTCTCATCTCGTGTCATTATCTAATGCACTTTTTCGTTCTCCTCATTATCAAGTCATAGATCAATCAAAACAGAGAATTATGGCATCAGCACATAAAGCAACAGAAAGGGGGGGGAGAGAAATGGAAAAGATATTACAGTGTTAATCACTGTTATTTAATTTTCATTTCTGCTTCACTGTGCGTCGATTGGAAGGGAAGTTCCTCACCGCGCATGCGTTCTTGGTAGGAAGTTCCTCACCGCGCATGCGTTCTTGGTGATGACGCGACACCACTACAGTAACTCACCGAGTGAAGATTCTCCTTCCACCGGATACCCACTCCATCTCGCACTCGCCATTTTTTTTTTCTCTCTCCCCTCCCCTCCTCCTTTCACTAACCACGTCCGGTTCCCTCCCCCCCCCCCGGTCTGCGGTTTCTTCGGGGGTCCAGATGTTGCAGACGGATAGTTGGCGCTCGCCTAATCTAATTCCGGAAACCCCGCGTCCCGTTCTTTCATATCGGCCATTCTCGTGCGCGCCAAAGTCTCGGCGGTGGAGAACGGACGGTGCCGGACTATAGAGGGCGCCCCCGGAACGCCTGTCACTTCTGACATGCCTCGTTTCCCACCCGTTTATCAATTAGCCGAATTAAAAACGATTCAAAAAGCCGGCTACCGAACGCGACCCCGTGGGCCACGACTGGGTGGAGATGGAGGAGGAGGAGGAGGACACGACGAACGGTGCGGTAATCGAGTTTCCGCTCGTTTGATAAGAGCGCCCGCGATCGATACCAAGCCGGGCTAATGATATGGCGGGTAGGTTTCTCCGGAGCACCGCCACTTATTCTCCACCAATTTGCGTTTTCATTGAAGTTGACGAGTCGACCATTTTTGTGTGTGTGTGTGTGTGTGGGTCGACGATCGATTATTCCATTAGCCGGAAACAAACGCCGACAATCTCCGGTCTCGCCCTGAACTCTCCCCCCCCCTTGTAAATAATGAATGCCTTTTTTTGTTGTTGTTTGTTTGTTATAATATAACTCTCCCCCTCCCATTATCCGTTTGTTTATTTTTTTTTAAATATTTATTCTCTCATTCATCTGAAAACCTTTCTTTGTCCACTTCCCTCCACACACCCCATCCATCCATCCATCCATCCTCCAACATCTAGTATAAAGAGTTTCGTGCAAGTAGTTTCGGTGGGTTGATTCCGGAAAATTGTGGAAGGATTCTGGGAGCTAGCTCACCACAGCCGAGTGAGTGCCCGCAGAGCCCTTTCTCTGTAGTCCATCTAGGATTCTGGCTGGTGGTCCGGGACGATCGGAACTCTCCAATCGGGGAAATGGCGTGTGGTGGTTATGACACCTGAATCATTCCCTTTCGTGTTACAGTCTTTTGTGCCATCTAGTCCATATGATTAGTTTGTCAGCATTTCTGAGTCTTAAGATGCTTGCACGTGGAAATACTAAATACAAGCGAGATATGAATGGGGAGGGTAGGGAGGGATAAGAAGAGGAAAGATGCATCAGCCATTATCTAGAGCGAAAAGACACCAAATTCTGTTGGTACCCGTGGAATCGATCTCGGGCCCTCAGACTTAGGTAACCACCGATAATAAATAGTAAGAATGTTTTTAAACCACTAGGTCTTAGGCATGTTATATCGTACTATGAATAGTAAGTTCCAAACCATCTTTAGAGGGTATCATAGTGAGCGCGATGATATCCGTGTCTTTGACCATGCTTAGTCTGTATCACAAGGCATGACAATCTCCTCTCTCTCTCTCTCTCTCGGAAGTCGCCAGCTCACTCTCTCTCTCGCTCCAGTCTCTCTCCTAATTCGCAGCTCACTCGCTCGTCTCTCTCGTCTCCAGCTCACTCTCTCTCTCTCTCTCGGTCTCCAGCTCACTCTCTCTCTAAGTCTCCAGCTCACTCTCTCTCTCTCTCTCGGTCTCCAGGCTCACTCTCTCTCTCTCTCTCTCACTCTCTCTCTAAGTCTCCAGCTCACTCTCTCTCTCTCTCGTAATATCCGTCGCTTGCGATAAACAACGCATAACGAGATATTAATATTAAAAACATATGCGCAAAATGCCACCATCTTTCGCTTACCTCAGCCCTTACTATCTGAGAACGCCAATATACAGCATAAACATGGCGTGCGAATAACATACATGTTTAGTTACGTGTTAGAAGAGATCTCCTTAGATCCCGAAGTAGGTTTCTGTACCTAAGAGAAATTTGTACTTTTCCCCATATCGACAGAGCGTCCGCCCTTTGGCCGCCTCCCCCTCTCTATTCTGTTCCCCAATTGTTCGCGTCTTTTTAAAGGTATTAACAAACACAGAATCGGGATGCTGCTGTTCACTACTTATCACTGATTTACGTTACTGGTTACTTCTCTTTTCACTTTCGATTTTCGAGAAGTCCGCGATCGAACCAAAACTGTTTGGTCGTCGTCTCTCGCGACTCTTGGACGACGGACCGCTCGTTATTTTGGCTTCTTGGCTGGCAGGATTCGTAAGAGAGAGAGAGAGAGAGAGGAGGAATTGCCTTCCCCTCCCACACACCCCAGGATGGACGTAGATAAAGGTTAAAGTGGCAGTCTCTCCCCCTCCCTCGTCCCGAACAGGACTATGAGGTGTATCGGTGTTCCGCTAATGAGCCCTGACGGTAGCCGGAGAGAGGGGGTCGGTCTCTTTAGATCAAACTCTCCCCCACTTCTCGTTGACACATCACTCCGCGTCCTTCGGGAAAGCGAACTCTCGCGGTGGGTTTGTGCGGGTTATGGGGGGGGGTGAGAAGAGAGACGAGAGCCGCAAATTGATCCCGAATGCAGCGCTAACTTGAATTTCTAATGGAGCGCGTCTAAACAGAGACTTGATAAGATCGAGACGGCGAAAGGCGAGGTGTGAGCTATTATCCGTCCGTCCTTACCGGCTGGAGGCTGGGCAGGGAGGAGAGAAGAAGAGGCTCTGGCTGGACGCGAGCAATAGTCGGTCGGTCGGTCGTCCAAGCGCCAGCCCCGACTTCCGTCCGTATAGAGGGATAAAAAAATTTCCCTTTTTTTAAAAAAAAAACCCGCGGTTTTGGAATCGTCTTTTGCGATATAAACTTCTCTTTTGCGTGAACGCGATCGTTTGTTATAAGATTAACAAATGATAATAAAAAAATAAACTACACACACACACACAGCGAAGTTAACTGTTAACTCATCACCCACCGCCCCGCCCTTCGTTTTCCTCTTCGCTACATTGACGCAAAACACCTACCGCTCACGCGCGCCGCCTCCTAGCGGACAACCGCGACACTACGCTTCTTTGTCGTGGACGCGCATCGCACACCTACTAATTAATCCCAGTTTCTTTTATGTTCCCGTAAAATCATAACATCATGATCGTCAAAATCCCTCCACGCCGGTCTTCGGTTCAACATCTCTCGTTTATTCTTCGCATCCCATTTAGTTCTTTTTTCCCTTTCCTCTTTACCCTAACCGTTAACCTCTCTCTATTATTCCCACACACACCCTCGCCAATACCCCTCGCTCCCAACTTCTCTTTCTCCCATCACCCACCAGAAACTTGCTCAAAAAAGGTTTATTATTTAATTAACATAATTAAAAAAAAAATAGATAAATAGATAAATAAAAAATTCCGATTGAGGTCTCTCCCCCATCTCAAGAGTTCTTCCGGATGAGCGATCAGCCCTCTCGATCTCGAATCATCTCTCTTTCTCCTCAATTTTGATCTCTTCCGGGCTTTACTCTAAAACCCCGCTAAATCTCTCTCTCTTTCCTTTTCTTTCTTCGGTCCTGCCAAGATCCCCTCTCTCTCCCATCGCTCCTCTCTCAACATCTCCTCTCCTTCTTTCCTTCTCGCGCCCAGCCTCTCCCTCCCTGCTCTCTCTCTCATCCCTCTTTCTTCCTTCGTTCTCTCCCCATCTCCCCCTCTTTCCAGCTCGCTTCCCCTCTTTCTTTCCTTCTTTCTCGTCCCCCTCTCCCCTCTCTCTCCCCTCTTTCTTTCCCCTTCTTTCTCTCCCATCTCCCCCCTCTCTCTCCCCTTCTTTCTTTTCCTTCTTCTCTCTCCCATCTCCCCCTCCTCTCCATCTCTCTCCCCCTCTTTCTTCCTTCTTTCTCTCCCATCTCCCTCTCCCTCGCTCTCTCTCTCCCCTCTTTCTTTCCTTCTTTCTCTCCCATCTCCTCCTCTCTCCATCTCTCTCTCTCCCCATCTCCTCTTTTTCTTTCCTTCTCTCTCCCCCCATCTCCCCCCTCTCTCTTTCTCTCTCCCCAACCATTCTCCTTGCCGACTCTCGAGTTGAAATTCTAGCCTTATTTGAACAGGGGGCTTTTTGACATCTGTCAAGAATCACTCCTCGACCTTTGACTGTCGGTAGGTACTAACTGTCTCCCCCCCTAAGGCTATTACCATTTCCTCATTCAGCAGTCATATCGGAAGAAGAAGACTGTTCCCAATACACAAGGTGAGCGAATGAATACCCAATAAGTTAAAACCAAAACTAAAAAAAGAAAACCCGCCCATAAATCAGAAGGCAGTAGATAATAATAATAATAATAATCTGCTATATGTAACAGAACCAAACATAATAACTAGGATAGTGCGCTATGCGAAAGGGGTTTGACCGGAAGTCCGCGTCGCGCGTTGTTTCTTTCGTTCTTTGCATTCTCCCCCTCCCGAGTCCAGTCACGCGGACAAGCACGTGCAAGAATGGTTCTTCTAGTCCCCGACGCCCACCCACCCCGTGAGCGTGCGACCTTCGAATTTTTAAACAGACTCATCTCTACCATTGTCCATTCCTCCTCACATACAGTCCCGTATCCTACGCCATCCGATTTGCACCCCCCCTCTCTTCTTTGGACTCCTGAAAGGTGGCCGTCCGGAAACCGGAAATGTTCCGGTGGTCACGAGGTTCAACGGGAAAACGCAGCAACCGAAAAAAGCTACCAGAATGGTACGAGAAACTTGCGGAGTCGTTGAACTACCCTAGAGAAGGGGGCGCGGTTTAATGAAACACGAACTCTTGAGGGGCCCCTTTGTTGAAGAGGAGGAAATCCGTCTGGTCGGGCGGACCCTTAAAAGCCAAACACCCCCCCCCCCACTAGAGGCGAGTCGCTTCTGACAGCAATGATTTGTACCCGCATCACCACATCTTCAACATAATGATCATGGAAACTCCTCAGACTGCCACCAGCACCACCAACCCTGTTCGAGTCGTTTGAGTCTGCGAAGCAGCGACTATTCTGTCCCGCAGGGCCATCTTTTCCGACTTTAGCTCCTGGGGGGGAGGGCTGTTGGTGACATTAATGGCCTGAGAATTACGCAGCATGAAGCTGATGTCTGACCGTAGTCGGTTACTTATCCATTACAATGTTAATAAAGATGCATCTTAAACTCCAATATTCCTAGACATTCTGTCCCCGTCTATGGTTGGTTCTGTCTCCGGTTAGCATCAGACTATGAAAATGCTTAAACGGTTTAGTAAATCGAAGTGTCAATACGATTTCATGACGATTATGCTGACCTTTAATTACTTGATCGACTATCTGCCATCGGTAACGTCTTCCTATCTTATAAACCGATGTTCGCCTCTTCCTCCCCAAACTCCTTTCTGGCACGGATTGCAACATTGGCCAGGAAAGGTTAATAGAATATCGTTTTAGCTCACGTACTCCTTGACCTGGCAAGTATCGCAGCAGAGTAAATCCGCCCACCTTCCTTCCAACGTCCCCAAATATCCGAAATTAGGTAAAGTATACATATAATTCTTCTGGAAAACTAGAAAAATGTTCTTTTATCACCTTTGCTGTTTACAGCTTGCAACCGATTCGTGAACAACAACGATTCTTTGCTTATATTCATTTATTTATAAATAGTCTTGTTTGTTAATTTAAAGTCAAGAATGAGCGTAATCGACGAACGCTATATCTAGATATCTCTCTCTCCCTCTCCATTTCTCTCCCTATCCCCCATCTCTTCTCTCACTCTTTCTCCATCTTTCTATCTCTCTCTCTCTCTCCATTTCTCTCCCTATCCCCATCTCTTTCTCTCCTTTTTATCCCTCTCCTCTCCATTCTCTCCTTCCCCCCCCCATCTCTCTCTCTCTCTCTCCCCCATTTTTCTTCTCCCTTCCCATCTTCTCTCATTTTCTCCCTCTTCTTCTCTCCCATCTCTTTCTCTCTCTCTCCCTCTCCATCTCCTCACTTCTTTCTCCCTCTCTTTCTATCCCTCTCTCTCTCTCCATTTCTCTCCCTATCCCCCATCCTCTCTCTCTTCTTCCTCTCTTTCTATCTCTTCTCTCTCTCTCTCTCTCTCTCTCTCTCTCTCTCCATTTCTCTCCCTATCCCCCATCTCTTTCTCTCTCTTTTATCCCCTCTCTCTCTCCATTTCTCTCCCTATCCCCCATCTCTTTCTCTCTCTCTTTCCATCTCTCCACTCTTTCTCCTCTCTTTCTATCCCCATCTCTTTCTCTCTCTCTCCCTCTCCATCTCTCACTCTTTCTCCCTCTCTTTCTATCCCCTCCTCTCTCTCTCCATTTCTCTCCCTATCCCATTCATCTCTCTCTTCTCCTCTCTTTCTATCTCCTCTCTCTCTCTCTCTCTCTCTCTCCATTCTCTCCCTATCCCCCATCTCTTTCTCTCTCTTTTATCCCCTCTCTCTCTCATTTTCTCTCCCTATCCCCCCTCTCTTTCTCTCTCTCTTCCATCTCTCACTCTTTTCTCCCTCTCTTTCTATCCCCATCTCTTTCTCTCCCTCTCCATCTCTCACTCTTTCTTCCCTCTCTCTCTCTCCATTTCTCTCCCTATCCCCCATCTCTTTCTCTCTCTCTTTCCATCTCTCACTCTTTCTCCCTCTCTTTCTATCCCCATCTCTTTCTCTCCCCTCTCCCTCTCCATCTCTCTCACTCTCTCTTAAAAAAAAACAAACATGACTTCACGCATTTCTCGTTCTAACACTACTTTTCCGCTTTCGCCTCATTGAAAGCTAACTGGGCACGCCTTCGGGAGAGACCGACCGACCTAAAATTGGCTTTTATCTAACTCTCCGTTGTATTCTACAAGACACTCGAGAGTGAAAACTAGACGTTCAGTTACATCTCTCCCGCGGTGTCCTGATCCTATCACAGCACGCTTTTTTTTTTCAGATATAAATATCTTGTTACTGCTCATTATAAAATGTACGCCAGGTTCGAAAACCCTTCGCTTGGAGTTTCCATTATATTCCCCCCGGGTTCCCCCCTCGAAATCTCAGCGCGATTTTTAAGGGACCCCTTCGCAGAAACCCAGCAGTAGGTGATAAACACAAGACACTTTCCTCATCTAGTTTCACAACATACACACACGGAATTAATATCTCCCTCCTTCCTTTTTTCGGGCCTCTATTTCCCTATATATATATATATATATATATATATTAATTTTCGATCAATTAAAATATTTTTATACGTTATGTGTGTGTATATTTTTATATATATATATATACATTTTGTCTCTTAAATATTTTATTCTATCAGCGCTCAGACGACCAGAGGAAAGAACGACATCACGAATAGGCAGTGCGAGTATATAGACAGTAGCTCCCTTTATCCAAAACAAAACAACAGTCTCGCAGTAAAGCAACTGTTCCTCCAAATTATCAGAAGCGGGGGGGGGGAGGGGAGTATACTCCAGGGAGATATGTATAATATACGCAGTCGGAATACCAAAGCAAATATATATATATTAATCCTTATTCTTTAAAAAAAAAAGAAAAGAATTTAAAAACCATTTCGATATTTCGCTCCGATATCGAGATCTCTCGATGCCTCAACGATAGCGAGATACCAGAGGGGGGGGGCTGTGACACGTGACTGCTGCGCGCGTGGGCGCTGAACGAAAGTAAAACGAGCTCGCCGTGGGCTGGGAAGTACGGACAACTGGATTAGTCGAGGTTTTGATTTCCAACCCGAGTTCCGCATCTTAAACAAGTTTCTAGATTATTGCGTAAACGGGTCCAAAATATCTGTATCCGTCGGAAGAAGAGATCGGTTACCCCCCCATCCCTTCTTATTTTCATTTTCTCAAAATTAGCTGTTTTCTAACAAAAGAAGAGAAAAGAAATAATAAGTGTGTTGTAGCCCTCCGGGGAGGGGTGATGATTGTTAGATTCCCTGGCGACCGTAAACACGAATCAGATTAGCGATTTGATCGGCCTGGATTAAGTATAAAATTAAACACGGGATAAACACCGAGTACGGATTATCGCGGGTCGGACCGTGACAGACGTTCGGGAACAAAGTAACCGGCGTTTGATATCATCTGAGACTGCGGCTAGTGGATATTTAGCTAAACCCGGTCCAAGAGAAGACTGGCTGGGAACACGACAAAGCCCCGTCGGGTAAAGCCAGAAGCCTCCTCCTACCTCCGGGACCACATCTCCGGCTGCTGCTCCGCCACGACGGGACTCGGTGGTCAGCTTCATTTGTTTTATACTAAATAAAGCAATAGGTGTGGGTATTATTATTATTATTATTATTATTATTATTCAACAGTATACTATACGGCTCGAGCTGTTTCCACAATTTGCTGTTGATTAGAAAAATATTTACCTATACAAAACAAAATAATGATAACAACTCCGTAATATTCTTTAATTAAATACATAATATTTGGTTCTCACTAGAAAGAATTTTACACTACTACTATAATAATAATAATAATAATCCAGCAAAAAGGTTTTTATGGATAGAAAATATGAACGCACTCGAAGACAAATTTATTCTTATTGAAAAGTCAACAAGACAAATCAAAAACTTTCAAACTCAAATTAATTTTTTCCACTTAAATTTATAATTTATGACCAGTTTTCTCTCTTCTCTCCCTCTCTCATTTTCATCTCTCTCTCCCCCGTCTCTCCCTCTCTCCATTCTCTCTCCATTTTCATATCTCTCTCTCTCTCTCTCTCTCTCTCGTCTGTCCCTCTCTTCATCTCTCTCTCCATTTTCATCTCTCTCTCTCTCTCAGTCTTTCATCTCTCTCTCCCTCCCTCCCTCCCTCTCTCTCCATTTTCATCTCTCCGTCTCTCCTCTCTCTCTCCACTTTCATCTCTATTTTCCTCTCCCTCCCTCCTCTCTCTCTCCATTTTCATATCTCTCTCTGTCTCTCCTTCTCTCCATCTCTCTCTCCCATTTTCATATCTCTCTCTCTCTCTCTCTCTCTCTCTCTCTCGTCTGTCCCTCTCTCCATCTCCTCTCCATTTTCATCTCTCTCTCTCTCTCAGTCTCTCTTCATCTTCTCTCCCTCCCTCCCTCCCTCTCTCTCTCCATTTTCATCTCTCCGTCTCTCCTCTCTCTCTCCACTTTCATCTCTATTTTCATCCCCTCCCTCCCTCTCTCTCTCCATTTTCATCTCTCTCTCCCCCCCTTCTCCCTCCCACCCACCCAAAACATTTTTTTCCGGAAAAAAGGCTTTAATTCCGATCAGCAGTTTTTTGTTCTTCTAAAACTGAATTAATTGTAAATAAAATAATAACTACAAAACACAAAAATAAATAAAGGGAAAAATAATAAGAATAAAAAGGGTAAACTGCAAAGCAAACGAAAACACAGTAACAATACAAATATTAATTAAGTAATTTAAAACTATTTTCTAGATTTTTCTGTGATTAACTACATTACCTATGAAAGACTATTTCTTGTTTGCCTATTTTAATTCTTGTACATTCTTTTTATAAGTAAAACAACACAATCACTTTAATAAATACTGTATCATTTCTTTCTTTAAGTTCAGCGCCATGATAGGACAGCATGCATAAAAATTACAAATAGGAATAATACAGGATTAAGTAAAATCTGAGAGAAACAGAAAGGGCACACACATATATAAATATAAATAAGAGAGGGGCAGAGCGGGAGATAGGATATATATTGGGAGATGGGAGGGAGGGAGAGAGAGAGGAGGTTATTTGCGATGACGACGTATATTTTACATTTTTTTGGACAAGATGATGTATGATATTAAATATCATAAACGTAACAGATACATCTAAGGAAAACTTCGCCTGAAGACCAGATTTCAATGGCGTCTCATCCCACCAAAACGAGTTAATGACTGAACTTAATTAATTACGGTTTAATATTAGAACCTGGTTCGCCAGTTAACTCAAATTCATACAGATAGGTGGCTGGGTCTACTTATATCCACGATATAACTGGCTGCTGCCAACGATTCCCCCTCTCTTTCAAGTGGTCTGCCTCGAAATCTCCGTGTATCTTGGTCCTTAATACGTCTGCTGTGAAAGTTGTTGGTCTGGCGGACAAGATCCAGTTTAGTATCACCAAGTTGTCGTAATAATAATAATAATAATAATAATAATAATAATAATAATCATCGGTGAAAAGACCGTATATCTTAGCAAGATGATGATGAACGGATACTTTGCCTTTTTATATTAAAGGACAAAATTCCGAATCTGGAAAAGTTCAACGGGAGAAAAAAAAGGGGTCTATCGGAAAATAGTTCGTTTTTTTTTTTATGGAACATAATCAGGGGTTTGAAGGGAGTGTAAACAGTATTTTGCAGCTATCTACAGTTGCTAATACTAGGGGTCACGATCGCAAATTGGCTCTTGGCACGGCCAAACATCAGTGAGAGTATTAAGTGACAGAAACGTAAACGAGAAGCGGAACGAAGAATTGTAGTTAATAGTAATGGCACCAATTGAAGATCTATTAATGCTAATTATTTCTCCCTTCTGCTGCGGTGTCTGCCCCCCCGTTTTTTCCTTTTTTCCCCTTTTACTTTCTTTTCTCAGTTCGGTTAAAATACAAACAATTTTAAAAGCCAATATTCTTACGTAGATATTGCGTTTTTTTTTTAAATGCTTAAAACAGAAGGTAAAAAAACAGAATTTCAATTTAAAAAAAAAAACAAAAAAAACGAAACGTAACAGGAAACTAATTACTGTAATTAATTTAAAAAGAGAAATATTTCTGGAAATGTGTCGAGTGTAATTTTCCAAACAAAATGCCCCTGAGAAAAAAGGAATAATTTAGATATACAAGTATGCTCCTCATTCGATTATACCGTAATTTAAGATAGTGATGGAGTGGCTAGAAAACGGTTAATGACGATAAAAAAGAAATTGTGTAAACTCTTTACAAAACTATTGTATCTTTGACAACTTTGTTTTGTATATTAAAGGCTCGTGAAAGTTGGTGAGATGAAAAATAAAAAAAAAACAAAATAAGAAAAAAACAGTTTTTGAAACGATAACAAATTTTAACCGCTTTCCTCCCAACGCAGGAGAGAGAGAGAGAAGAGAGAGAGAGAGATGGAGAGAGAGAGAGAGAGAGAGTTCTCTTCCTTGTATTCGCTATATGAGAAACTTACAAATAATAGTACAGTATATTTCATCTAAACAGGATATATGTTATTATGTTATTTCTCCTTTATCCCCCCTACATCGCCACTTTTTGTCAGCTTAAAATATGAGAGAGAGAGAGAGAGTTCTCTTCCTTGTATTCGCTATATGAGAAACTTACAAATAATAGTACAGTATATTTCATCTAAAACAGGATACATGTTATTCTCCTTTCTCCCCCCCCCTACATCGCCACTTTTGTCAGCTAAAAATATGAGAGAGTTTTATCAAAGAGAGAGAGAGAGAGAGAGAAGACAAGAGAGAGAGAGGAGAGAGAGAGGAGAGCGAGAGATTGGGGGAGAGAAAGAGGAGAACGAGAGAGAGAGAGAGAGACTGGTTATACAAGCTTACATTATATATAATTTGTTTACAACATTTGCGAGGCTGAAAGTCGTACATCTACATTTGATTACAATGTCAGATAGGATCTGGCAAAACCGTATCGCTTCAAAGTTTTCAATAATTCTTGAGAGTGGTCAGGAAAACGAAAATGGATGTTCTGCTCCGGGGAGGACGAATTTCTAATGTCCAGGATGCCTTGTACTTTATTTATATTTCACAATAGCATAGTTTTTTTAAAAGAATGCGCCTACAACAGAAGAAAATATTAGAGAATAAAATTTACAAACCAAAAGCATTCTCTCTTGGATTTTTAATAATAATAATAATAAAAGAACTTTCTTTTGTTTTAGCTTTACAGAGTGAACACAGGTTGAAAGTAATTTCAAGGTAAACACGGCACTGACACCAAGGATATCTGAGGAGTCATCTATCTGCTTCATCATCATCATCACTTCTGCGAGAGAATACGTGTTTCCAATAGATTCTGCCGAGACGAGCGAAACTCTGGCAGTTTATAAAGTCAGGGGACTGGCTCCCCAGGAAAGAACGGACGGAGATAAAGGGGGAAAAGAAAGGAAAGAGATGACGACCGTTTTTCGGACGTAGTCCGTCGCTTGGTGAAAGGTTCCGTCTGCCTGCCCGCCGAGTTCTGCTCAGCCTGATCAGTAGTTGGTTCGTCGGGTACCTGCCCGAGTCTCGGACTGCCAGTCCGCCCGCCAGCTCCATCCTTCCACCGACCATTGCCGCCCCCTTTTTTTTAAAGTTCGCGATAAGATCTTTTAGTTATTTGTAGGTTCCCAACGAACTGTAGACCCGTTTCCGCTCCCTAACCCCTACCCCATCCCCCGTAACGTACCGAGCGCCGAACGGCGCTAATGGCGTTTAATAAGCTCGACGCGCACCTGGAAGACGAGCAGGTGCAAATGCCAGAAACTGTTTCGTGTCAGTTTACGGTATAACGGTGGAACAGGGAAATAAACAAAAGTACAATTTTGGGGGGGGGGAAGAACCTCAGCGGATGCTGGAGGGAATTGGAAGGTGGGAGATATATATATATATATATATTTTATCATCGCTTAATTCTCGCAGAGACGACGTCCAACAGAAACTGGCGGCTTAAGGTTGGAATAAATAAAGGAATCGCCGAATCAGTTTGCGTAAATCCAGAATTAATTAAAAAGTGGCTTATCATAGCGAAACCATTCCAGATGTAGGGATAGAGGTCTGGGACCGAGTTGTTACAGCAGCAGTAATTCCTTTCCTAACCTCATCCAAATGTTTAATCGGGAATTGCAGGTGCTCTGTAGCTAGTAGTCCCCCGTTACCTAGGATAGAGGTCTGGGACCAAGTTGTTACAGCAGCAGTAATTCCTTTCCTAACCTCATCCAAATGTTTAATCGGGAATTGCAGGTGCGCTGTAGCTAGTAGTCCCCCGTTACCTAGGATAGAGGTCTGGGACCAAGTTGTTTACAGCAGCAGTAATTCCTTTCCTACCTCATCCAATGTTTAATCGGGAATTGCAGGTGCTCTGTAGCTAGTAGTCCCCCGTTACCTAGGATAGAGGTCTGGGACCGAGTTGTTACAGCAGCAGTAATTCCTTTCCTAACCTCATCCAAATGTTTAATCGGGAATTGCAGGTGCTCTGTAGCTAGTAGTCCCCTGTTACCTAGGATAGAGGTCTGGGACCGAGTTGTTACAGCAGCAGTAATCCCTTTCCTAACCTCATCCAAATGTTTAATCGGGAATTGCAGGTGCTCTGTAGCTAGTAGTCCCCTGTTACCTAGGATAGAGGTCTGGGACCGAGTTGTTACAGCAGCAGTAATCCCTTTCCTAACCTCATCCAAATGTTTAATCGGGAATTGCAGGTGCTCTGTAGCTAGTAGTCTCCTGTACCAACAGCCATCGGTTTCCCCAAATCCACATTTTCCAAACAACAAGAACAAAAATATATAGAGTTGTTTGTTGTTTTTTTCTTCCTACTGGATAAATTAAAATTTCTTAATATTTACATAATAATTTTAAATTAAAGTTTTTATAAATAAAAAAAAAAAACTGGGAGGGGTTAGATTGTTAACGTGAATAGGCTAATTGTTTTGGGAGGGGAAATTTCTGGAAAAAAAAAACAAAAGATGGGAGAAGATGAGGCGGAGACTTTTCCCGGTTAGATTCCCAGTCCGCCGGATTGACTGTGGGGGTGGGGTGTGTGAAATGAGATATGGGTAAGCTGTTTGTAGTGTTCGGTACGTTCGAATTACCAGAGTTTAGCATTAATGGAATGAGCCCTTCTGAACACGGGGAGACACCGGTCCCGTCCGTGTTAGTGTTGCTACAAACTCTCCAGTCCCCGGTCGTCTTTTATCAGGCTGCCACCGAAATATCAGCACGGAATTCCTCTCCCGAGAAGAAAGGTGTACTTAATTAGACACCCGCCTCGATATTCTACCGACGACGGGTCTCTGCGCGCGTGTGTAGACGTAGATATATTTAGTTAAAAAGTCCGTCTATATGATGATAAACTATTTTTAGGTTCACAATAATCGAATATTGCTTCTGTTCCATTTTTATTGGACAACATTGGAACAATGCCGACAAATTACATTTCACTTTGCGAGTCCGGTTTGCTGTATATACGTAGAGAAGATAAGTGGGAACTGTTAAGGAGGGAGAACGTAAAAAAGCAGTTAAACTAATTCAAGTAAACAGACAAACAACTAAGAAAGTTGGATAAACTAGCCTCTCCGGGCGTCTCGGCCGCGATCCCTCCCTCTCTCTTGCCAATCTCTCTTCTCTTGATCTTTTTCCCCATCTCTCTCTCCCTCTCTCCCTCTCTCCCATCCCTGTCTCCTCTTCTCTCTCCCCCTCTTTCCCATCCCTCTCTCTTCTCTTCTCTTTTTCCCATCTCTCTCTCCTCTCTCCCATCCCTCTTCTCTTCTCTCTCTCTTTCCCATCCCCCTCTCCTCTCTCTCTCTCTTTCCCCCCCTCTACAGTCTTCTCATCATCCTCTCTCTCCTCATCTCTCCCCTCCCTCTTCTCTCTCTCCCATCTCTCTCTCTTTCCCATCCCTCTCTCTCCTCTCTCTCTCCCATCCCTCTTCTCTCTCTCTTTCCCATCCTCCTCGCTCCTTCCTCTCTCTCTTTCCCTCTCCCTCTCTCCATCTTCCCCCCTCGATCTCCCTTTCCCGCCCAAACCCAACTTAATCCCGTCCCCCTCTTTCGTCTTTCAAAATTACATCCCTTCATCGCTATGTTACCCATCTCCCGAAACTCAAAAGTTTACTAACCAGCTCTCTGCTTCTGCTCCTTTTCCACGACAGGCCCCTGATCTCCGCGAGTTTTAATCTACTTTATTCGCCTATGTTTTTCCAAGTCTCTAGATGGGTGTTGGTGCACTGCTGATGCGATTCGGAAATTTTTCTGAAGTAACAGGTGGGCATGATGAAGATAACAAGGGGCGGGCTGGGAGAAAAGTCGCAGCGTCGCACCGAGTGTTCCGTCAAATTTCCCTTTTTTTCGTTACCATGGGAAGAAGGAACCAGCAGCATCCTCCGGTTATTTTCTTCTTTATTTGTTAGAAAATTGATTCGCCGAAATCGATCGATCTCATCGGCCGGATCCCGCGACCAGCCAGTTCTTGGAAACGAGCCGCGCGTGTCGTTACTTCCCAGATTGCTACTCCACGATACACAGCTTAGAAACAATTAATTCAAATTAAATTAAGATGCTAAAAAAAATCGAATTAAAGTTGATTGATATGGTGACCGACCGCTTGTGCCAATGATCAAGGACTGGGTAATCTAATCTTAAAACTGACGAAACCTCTGGAAGGTACCTTCTTTCTCTCACTATCAGCAGTAATATTGGCAGGGGCAAATACTTTGGCACGCCGGTGTATCTAATGAACTGAAAAGGATCCATCTAGATTTTTGGGGTCCAACATCTCATAAACAAATCACCATTAATGATATTACCTTTGGCGGCGACAGAAGAATCAGCTCGTGACGTCATCGCTGTTCGGGATTTTAAAAATCTCCGATAAAGATACATTTGGTGAAATAATGTGATGAGGAAGAAAGCTAAGATATAGATATGTTCGATTCGAAGTTAAAGAACATTTATTTATTTACTTAGTTTAGTTAAAATTGTTATTTCATTCGCAGCGGGTGGTAAAGGTTTTACAGTGGGAAGTTTGGTCACCTTAAAATAAGGATAATTTGAGTCTTTGGTAGACACACGTGTAGTAGCGCAGGGCGGATTCCCTCACTCGTGACGCTCGGACTAAAGTCAGGATAGTTTGTTATAATGATGTTAAGATGGGGGAGAAAATCAGGCAGTCTGAACCAGAAACAACGAGGATGAGGAGTTAGAGGGAGGGAGGAGGGGGAGAGAGGTGGAGAGAGAGAGAGAGTGAAAGTGATGGAGAGAGAGAGAGAGAGATGAAGAAGGAGAGATTTTTGATAATTTGTAGTAACGAAGTTTAATCGAGATTAGTTTTAAATCTGCTTTCCCTAAAAAATAAACAGGAGAAAATAATAAAATACCCATTAGTATCTACGAAGAAACGATTAGAATATGCTGTATACGTGGTAAATTCCAGCCGGAGAAGTAATCGATGTGAACTTTTTTTAATGAAACAGGAAATAATCCGAGAAAGGATTAAACAAATAAATGGACAGACAGACGGAGAGATGGAGAGAGAGAGGGGGAGAGGGAGAAGAGAGAGATGGAGAGAGAGAGATGGAGAGAGATGGAGGAGAGAGATGGATAGAGGAGGGAGAGAGAGAGAGAGAGAGAGAGGGGGAGAGGGAGAGAGAGAGGAGGAGAGAGAGGAGAGAGAGATGGAGTGGAGAGAGATGGAGAGAGCGATGGATAGCGAAGAGAGAGAGAGATGGAGGAGGGAGCTGGATAGAGAAAGGGAGATGGAGAGAGAGATGAGGAGAGAGAGAGAGATAGGAGAGAGGATGGATAGGAGAAATGGGAGGAGGGAGGGGAGATGGAGAGAGAGAGGAGGAGTGGGGGAGAGAGATGGATAAGGGAGATGGAGAGAGATGGTGCAGAATACACTTACTATTTACTTTATGAATATTTTTAAAACTTAAAAAATTTTTCAATTTTAACAACAACAAAAAAAAGAGAATTCTAATAAAATTTCCAGAGCTAATTAACTTATTAATATTAATAACCTATGGAGACGATGATTTGATTTGCGGCAGGCTACTGTTGATTAAATAACAGTCCATCTTCATATTTATCCAGACGCATAATAAGAAATCTCTGAAGTAAACAGTTTAGCCATTTCGATACACAAAATATTCCGAATGAAACATTTCCAAGATCCATCGGTAACGATCACCTAACAAGAATAACTTTATAAATATAGAGATATAATTTTAAAAGTTTCCACCTCGGGGATAAATATTTCCAGGAAAAAAAAATCCAGGTAGAGGACTTCGAACCATTTCGGAAGTGACTGGAGAAGAGGAATTAGACTACAGAGACCGGGCAGTGGAAACAGCTCAGGTGAAGATGATTCGTTACGGCAGGGAGAGAGAAGCTTATACGTTGTTCTCAGTCTTTGTATCTGGGCATCCATCAGCCGGATAGATCTTGTCCTAGAATGGTTCTAATATTTCATTGTTTTGCACTTGAAGAAGAAGAAGCGCGGAATCGAACTTCGTCAATTTATTATTTTGTTGGGAGGTTAAAATATATGGAAGAGGATCGGGACGAACGATTTGCAGATTTTTGGAACGGCGGAGGCTCCGAATATTTCCACAAGTTGGAGCAGAGCGGCTACAGGTGAGAGACGGGCTCCGAGCTGAGAAAGAAGAGAGCCAGGCCGCGAGCGATCTCGAGAGATCTACATGGAGTCTAGGTCTCGGTCTCCAGTCTCACAGCGATAAAGTGACTCCGAATCGCTCATGGGAACGGGCTATCTCGCGCTCTCAAGCTCCAGTATGAGAGAGAAAGACCGGAGCCCCCCGAGAGTCGCTCCATCGCTTGCTAGAGATCCCCTCGAACCAGAGCGATCTCTCCATGATCCATTACGGAGCTCTCTCTCGAGAAGCATCTCTCCTGCAACGGTCTCGAGAGGACGCGCTTGACAGATCTGAGCTCTCTCTAAAGCTCCATCTATAGCAACTCCACCACGATCTCGAGCGCTCCATCCGAAAGGAACGCGCTCGCGAGAAATCGAACAAAGGAGAGTGAGAGACTCAGAGCTACCCTTCCCTCTCCTCTTCCCAGTCGCTCGCTCCTTCTCTCTCTCTCTCTCCAATCTCCATCTCTCTCTCCATTCCCTTCAATCCCCCCCTCTCTCTCTCTCTCTCTCCATTACCCCTCTCTCTCTCCCTCTCCTCTCCATCTCCATCTCTATCCCCTCTCCCCCTCTCTCTCTCCATCTCTCCATTACCTCTCTCTCTCTCCCTCTCCTCTCCCCATCTCCCCCCTCTCTCTCTCTCTCTCACTGTTTTTTTTATTTTCCCGGTACTATCTCCAGGTAAATCAATTGGTGGAAGAAGGCGGCGGACAGACAAATTCGCCAGTGCCACGATTATCAATAAAGAATTTTCAGGTACCCCCGTTCAGCACCGAATCTCTAAATAATAATAATAATAATAATAATAATAGCTCCCAGTATCCCTCCCTCAGCTTTAAGGGGAAATGATGTTGTTGTTCTTTCCCTCCCTATTCTGCTTACCGACCGATTCGAATTTTCTAAGTAAACAAACGACCCGACATATTCAAGTCTTGTGCAGGGTGCGAATAATTCTGCGTGTGCAATGGAAAACGTTCTTGGTCCTTCGGCCGTCAAGGGCTCGTCGCTAGCGACGACTGTTCACCCTACCTGTGCTTAATGAATCAAACCTTGATCATCGAACACGCGGAACGTGATCATAGCCCCCCCCCCAGATCGTTCAAATAACAGCTCACTTCTCGCCCGGTATCGTCTTCACAAGTCATTGTGTTGTCTTTGCAATATTTCAAATAGGACGGACGGATGCCACGAACAATTTCCTGAATACAAGTCTTTCAGCAGAGAGACGCTGTGAATGTGTTCTAATCCAACAAAGGAAACAACGATTATTATTATTATTATTATTATTACCTATAGCTTGTTCTTACAACATTAAAGGTACAAACGGTGAGTGTGTTCTGGAAGAAATACCTTGGCGAAACAAACCGATGGGAAGGACAATTACGAACCTTATACCGGAATCTTAAAAACATTGTATTAGGTAAATATATAAACAATTGTCATTATCTTGTATCGCGCTTGGCTTATGTCAGCTGTACAAACACAAAAACTCTTGATAATAAGATTTAAATAATACGTTTTTCTTTTAAAGGATAAATGCTCAAAATACATTGTTTGGTTGTTCCTCAGACTTCTGCCTGCAGAGAACACCTGAAGGATCTTATCAGACACCTTTTTGAAAAAGGGGGGGGGGAAGGTATTTACAAATTTACCTGTAAGTGTTGAAAAATAACAAACAAAAAGAAAGTAGATAGTGAATAAATGGATATAAAGATAAACAGATAAGGTAGAAATAAGGGAATATATATATAATTAAAAAAGGAGAAAGAAGATGAATAAATTAATTTAAAAAACAAACAGATAACGTGGAAAGATCAGATATAAAATAAGGAAAATATATACGTAATATGTCAGTAAAGGTAGAGAGAACTGATAGGTAAATGAACAGAGTTAATAAACAGGTAGACAGGTAAAGAGGGAGTTAGACAGGTGCCCTCCTCCGCCAGTCCGGGAGCCTGCAGTTCGGTTTTACTACCTACCGTCTCTTTGCTCTTCTTGTCCTCCCGACTTTCCAGTTTCTTTGATAGTTCCGCTTTAAATCCGGTTTCCGTGAGCTGCGGATCGTCCTTGGAGAGCACGTCCATGAGATAAGCGATGTAGCTGGTGGCCAGCCGGAGAGTTTTGATCTTCGACAGCTTCGTGTCCGACGGCACGTTGGGTATACAGCCGCGAAGCTGGGCAAAGGCGTTGTTAATACTCAGGGTCCGTCGCCGTTCCTTCTTGTTCGCCGTATTCCTCCGCTTCACCGGACGGATCGGGACCTCTGGCTGCCGGCCCAGCGCTCCGTAGTGGCCCAGCGCGTGGAACTCCGACGGGGAGCCGGCCCCGAATCCTCCGTACGAGTCCGGCCCCACGGCCGCCGCGCTGTTGATCATCCAGTTCTGGAAATACGGCCCCGTCGAGTGCTCGGGTGCGTACTGGTAGAACTCGTGGGCCATGGGGCCCGGGTGGGTGTACCCCTGGGAGTAGCCGCTCACGCTGAGACTCATCGCCGCCGTCTGTCGGAGGGATGGGGTCGGGGTAGGCGAGGGGAAGGGGTTAGGGTGGTTAAAGGCGGCTGGGCGCGCCGGCCCCCCCGGGGGGGTCGGGTGGGGGCGATGGAAGTGAATCGAGCGGGGGAGGTGGGAAAAAAAAATCCCCCCTTATTATTCGTTCAGGCGCTCGGCCGCGAGTCGACGACGCATCCGTATGGCGAAGGCGCAGGTACTGGACGGACGGCACCGGCGTCTCCCGGCGCTAGCACCGACTTCAAAGTATCACACACGCACCGTTGGCATCAACATTTTTATTTAGGGCCTCATTTCGTGACGTAGCCATCGCCTATTCTCTCCCCCTTCTCTCTCTCTCTCCTCTTCCTCCCCCCCCACCGCCAGTCTCCGCCGTCGACCAATCAGACTCGGCGAACGGCCGGAGCCGAAAACCGACGACTCCTGGCTGGCTCGGTCTCGTGACCACCCGGCCCCCGGACCTCTCACTCTACCGCTGCCGGTAAGCAGAGAAGGGGATGTCGCGCGCCTAATACGAAACACCGACGACGACGCCAGCCATCAGCCAGTCGGCGATAAACGACTTCTAGCTGGGCCCCCGTAAGCGATCGCCATAGCAACGGGCAAAAAAAAATTAACTCCCAGAAAAACAGTATCAAAGAAAGTAAATTTTCGGTTTCTCTCTCTCCCTCTTCTTTTTTTTTTTTTTTTTAAATTTAACCGGTCTAAAGAAGAGTAATTAATTAGCGAAAGAAAGAATGCCGAGGTGAATGCATTGTGCTTTTGATAGGAACGTTCGGTAATTAATTGAGAGTAAACTTCGATATATATATTATATAGCAACAGTAAAGAAGAATTACATAAGTCATAAGGATGGAATCGTCGTATTATCCAGGTGAGAAAATCTGTAAACATTCTCACCTGTAATTTCTTCTTTTTTTTTTTTAAAGTCAGGACATACTTAGTCCCTGAGGAGAATTCTCGCATTACCTGCCACCAAATGAAGAGAAAATCCTCTCTCTCTCTCATCCACCGAATAAAGATAAAATCCTCTCTCTCCCTCTCTCTCTCATCCACCGAATAAAGATAAAATCCTCTCTCTCCCTCTCTCTCTCATCCACCGAATAAAGATAAAATTTTCTCTCTCTCTCTCCATCTCTCTCTCTCTCACCATCTCTCTCTCCCTCTCTCTCTCTCTCTCTCTCAATATATATATATGTACCGGTTTACATCAAGCGCTAGTTGGATTTTCCGAAGTTACATTTAATTTTGCCGGTTCGAATTTCCACCGTGGAACTTGGGAGGCTAAGGAAAACCTCCGTGGATGCAACTAGAACTAATAACGAGACTCTTAAAGTTAGTTCCAAACTTGGCGGCAGGCGAGTGTCCGCCGGGGGGGGGGGGGCAGCAGGATCTACAAACAGAAGGTAGTTAGGTTTCATTATCTAAAATTATGTTTATTCCCTTTTATTTTTGTTTTCTGCCCTCTCGGAAATCCAACAAAAAAAAAAAACAAAAAAAAAATTACGGTAGTGCAAAATCCTTGGGAGTTTTTCAACTCTAGCTAATGTTTCCGCTAATTGACTGTTTAACAGAGAGAGGTAGACGGGTTTTAAGCATCGAAATGACACTTGTTGGTGTTATTAATAATAATAATAATAATAATAATAATAATAATATAGAGTTCGGCCAGATTTTCCATAAAGTAAAAGGATTATCTTCTAGTCTATAATGTTCGGACGAGAAGCGATCTCGTCTCTGAGGCTTCCTCTTTAACTATGGCAGTAAGTAAAGAGACGGACGCAGAGAGAGAGAGAGAGAGAGAGAGAGAGAGAGAGAGATGGGGTGGGCGTGGAATAGGGAAGAGAGATGATGGCTCCGGCTACTCAAATCTGCGAAGCGGGGAAGCAGTCAGTCTTCGCCGAGAAATTTGGCGTTGAAACAGCCACGCGAGGAAAAGAGAGAGAGAGAGAGAGAGAGGAGAGAGAGAGAGAGGGGGTGTGTGTGTGTGTGTGTGCGCGCGATCGGAAACCCTCGCGCGATCCGTCCGGCTTCCGGCGGCCGGGTGAATTTAGAATGTGCTCCGTCAACAAGAAGAATAGAAAGGTTAGACGATCAATCCGTTGTTGTGACCTGTCTCGCAAAAGTTCCTGGATCCGGTTTTGGTCGTTTGCTGCGAGGATAAACGAATAAATCGTAAGATTCCAAGAAGTACAGGAAGATGATGGCTTCGATATTAATGATAACGAGACAGGGGGGGGGAGAGAAACAAGAAGCAGCAGTCAACTAACCGTCGTCCAGTCAGACTGATGGGTGGAGTTGGCTTCTTTTTTCTCTCTAAAAGTGCATGTTAACCCTTTACCAGTACGCACTGGTTTTAATTTTAGTAACAATGGTGTCGGTATCATTCCTTTTTACTTTGTAGCAATACTTTTACATTACGTACGATATATATATATATGTGTGTGTGGTGTGTCACGTTCTGAGTATGCTTCATCGTACGTACTATTATTATTATTATTATTATTATTATTATTATTAACTGGAGCTTGTTTTACACGGGTAAGATGTCACAGTGCCACTAATTCCTGAACTATAGATGACGTCATCTCAAGTCAGAACGTGTGACGTCGATTGTAGCTTTCTTTATCTATACGATCAATTAGGAATTTAGTGGCACTGTGACATCTCACCCTTGTAACAGCTAGACACGACTGCCCCCCCTCTTATTATTAAGTTATAGATCAGTATTATGTACCGTTGCGGTATCGTTTAAAATTAGTGCTAATGCTATTACTGTATTTACTTTCTTTTTTTTTTTTTAAGGGATAAAAATAACAATGAATGTAACGATACAGTTGCAGTAACAAACGTGTGGCAGGACCAGTTTTACTTGAACAACAGCAATGATAAATGAAATATAAAATTCTATTAACCAGCAAGATATTCATTTTTATTGATACGATGCAAAGATATGAATATTAAAAATCAATAAGTAATGATGGCACGGGAATTTGCAGCAAGTCTCCTTTTAGTAGCTGGATGCTATTGCGCTGGCTGGTGCCGTTTAAAGAGCAGGAAAGAACTGATTCCTGGTTCCAGATCATTCCCGTCGCTCAGCACAAGCATCGACAGGCTGAGCTCGCTCGCCTAACTCGTCGAGCCGGCCCCGCCCAGAACCGCGTTGGCATGGTAACTGCGTGCCAGGGAATATATCTGGATACCGCGATCGCTGTAGAGAGAGAGAGAGAGAACGTCGAATACTTACTTCATTTTAATGGGATCATTCCTTCTTACCGATCTTCTGGATAGGCGAACACCTTCAGTGTCCAGTGTTTCGTGTTGTGGAATATATCGTACTGAAGAATTAGCTAACAGAGATCTGTGCAGTTGTTTGTTGGCCAAACTATTCGGTTTCTTATTCAAATCATCGAAATTTTGGTTGTGAAACGACATTATTATTTATTATTATTATTATTATTATTATTATTATTATTAAAGTAGTAGTAGTAATAGTAATATTGTAGTATAGTTGTAATAACAGCACAAAGGTAATATTGAAAGTAGTAGTGTAGTAGTGGTACAACAACAAATAATAATAATAATAATAATAATAATAATAATAATAATAATAATAGCTTATTAAAACAACACGAAATATCATTGCTTGAGTTAATGGTTATAACAAATTTAATTTAATATAGTTTTATTTTGTGTCTCACAGTTTACCTTTTGAACCCTGGGGGAAAGAACCTACCTTCCCACGTGCTCTGGTTGCGCTTCAGACCAGTGAATTTTGAAATATAAGGGGACAGCACTGTAACTCAGTTACCGTCTCTAGGGATGGGTTAACTCCAGAGTTTTGATCGGTGCTCTCAGGAACAACATAGACAGCAGAGTTGCTTCAGTGCATTACACTGTAAACACCATTAATAAACAGTGAAGGAGAGACATCAATTGTTTGTTAAGTTTCGCTGGTACGTTTGAGTCCTGACACTTGGCGACTACTGAAGTCGGCGACGAGCTTTCTCTTCGGGTGAAGCGGACTTCGTCAGGATTTTTTTTTTTTCCCGAATAGCAGTTAACTGCAATTCAGCAAACAGAAGCTCAGCAACTAAGGAAGTGTGTTTGGTCCAGTGGTTTAAGGCTATAATAGACGTCATCATACCGTTACGTATACTGAATCTACAATGGACGTCATAGGATTACATATAAATGAGGTCATTACAGATCATCTACACGTCTAATCAGGAATTAACATAACTGTAACAACTTAATTAGTCCCGGTGGTCTCCCCTAGCCGTCGTTCACACGACGATGCACTAGCGGCCAGAGTTCCTCGCAAAGGAGGCTGCAGTGAGGCGGCAGATCCCAATGAGCGAGAAACACCCTTTTCACACTAGGGCTTACCAAATGTGTCCTTCCGAAATTGGAATTATGCAGAAAAGTAATCTGTACTTCTTTCGGGCATGTTCTGGTATTTCCATGACAGTTGTTCTATTGTGTGTGACCAAAAAAATCACAGGTTTGTCTGGATACTGGGTTTTCCTATAAATAATTATGCCTCACTACTTCCAGTACGACCTTGTGTGTACAATTTACGATTATATTAGTCTCGCCATTTTGAAGAATAATTGACGATGCAGTAAACGGATAAATCAAATCAAATCAGAATAGTTGATCTGTTGCCATCGTGGATAATCCAATAATGAAAGTATTTCTTTTACTGACAATTTACTTTTGTCAAATTATATATATATATAAAAAAAAAATTTCTCCACATTATCACACGTTTGCAATGGGCTGCATAGTAACCGAAGTCCGCCTGCCACCTGTTTTTCTTTCTTTATCCTGTTTGCTTATGTACTCGTTCCATTCTTGTTGTCCACTAAGCTTGTTCTTTTGCCTATCTTTTCAGATGCCCTTACCATTCCGGTTTTTAGTGCTCGCTATATATAATACAGCCAACTCCGAGCCGTTTGATCTGAGAATATCTTCGTTTGAGACCGATATATATTACGACCAAAACCAGCGCTTTCTCTCGTCCAGTTTCTCAATGTATAGATTTTATTATACACCATCCACTCTTTCCTCCAAACTCGGCATTTTTTTTTTTTTTTTTTTTATTTTAAATTCCGAAACGTTTCCGTCAGAACCGCAACAAGCCCCTCACTTTCTGCTACTCGTCGGCAGAGCGGCGGTTATCAGGAAGTGACGTCAGGATCTTTCTTGAGCGTGAAAAGCCTCTAAACCGGAAGTTGTCTTTAATGGCACACGTGCGTGAAATTCAATTACAATAAACTCTCTCTCTCTCTCTCTCCACACACACACACACACACCCTGAAATGCAAGAAATTCTCTGAGAACGGGTATATTATATTAAAAAAAACCTCTAACAGACGTAGAGAAAAGGTATATATACATGAACTAAAGGTTAATGGAAACTCATCGAAAATATGCATTACTTCCTTAGCGCTAATTGCTTATGCGGATTTATTCAATTAGGAAACCGTTGGTACATGATCGTGTCTTGTTTATTTACTTGCATGAAGAAATCCTACACCTAACTACTGTATATGTTACCGCGACCATGTCAGCTCCCCCCCTTCTTCACGAGTTTAAAAGAGTATATAAATAATGTTAGAGTCCATGTTCTACGCACACACGTACGTCACCACTACACAGGTATGACGTAAACTCATGCGTACTGCACTCCGGTCATTACTGGGAGAGTGGGGGTTAGGGTGGGATAGCGTCTGGCATCGGTGATTTTGGGTTGGTGGATTTCAGTTGCCCTCATTTCAACATCTTCATCATTATGGGAAAATATGTGCACGCTTCTCTTATTTACGGGTAGAGCGAAGATTAAAATAAAAAGATTAACTCCAAAGACCGTGACACGAGTTGTAGATGAAATCTGTTTATCTACTGCTAATTTAATCGTACGAGAGAGAGAGAGAGAGAGAGGTTTTCCTCAAATCTGGCGTAAATTTATGAAATTGCTAAGCAGAAGTGCGGGCTATACAAAAGTAGGGTGTGTGTGTGTGCGCGGCTTATAGATTGTACGGCTGTAGAAATAGAGACTTTTTCAAAAGTTGTTTTGCATGTATGTGCGCGTAGAAGAGTTCTGTCTAATTATCTCTTAATCTTTTATTTAATAACCTTTAATCTCGCGGAATGGGATGCGTTTTATTTGTACGTAGAGTATTATGTGGCAATGCAGCGACTTAGTTATCAGGTCGCGCTATTTCTCATCGTTAGCTTACAAGCGGCGACGGTGTGACAGCAGGGGGCGCATATCTTGGTACCGTATCCCAGAGAGGAATGTCACCGTTGGGTTTTAATTACCTTTCTATGAATCGCGAGGGTGAGGGGCAGGTTTGTATGTGACCGATTTCATAGACAAAGCCCTTCAGATGAGAGAAGTCAGAGAAAGGGAGAGAAGGAGGAGTATGTATGGTGGTAGAGAGAGAGAGAGGATGGAGAAGGGGGGAGGCTATGGCGTAGACGTACTGTCGACCCTCCCACGTTAGCCGAGCGTAAAAATTAATTAAGACAACGGAACGTTGATGACACGTTAAATCAACTGCTCCCTCGCCCACCGGACCACCCTTTCGGCACGGATGCTGTCCCTCGTCTCCCGAGGAAGGGACGGATTCTGATAGGGCACGGGAGGACGGAGCTGATCAACTCTGACAAGCAACATCTCGGGGTCAGTGCCCGTGCTATGGATCGCCAAGCGTGCGACTGCCATGACTCCGACAACGGACGACAAGTCTGTCGTAGTCCCGACCTCTTCCGTCATTCATCGTACATAAACTCTCAGCTGCTGGACCCATTCGCACGGCCAACTCACCTTGTAACGTTCGCCATTCCATCCGTGTTCCTTCTCTACCGCCAGCCAGCCCTCCTCTTCTATGGTTCGGTTAGTTAATCGTCTTCATTACGGCAACAAAAGAAAAGAAGAAGAAACTTTCCATGCTATTAAAATGATTTTGCAGTCAAAAATGAATTATTATGCGCTATTTTAACGTAAATAATAATGACGATACGAAAGATAGGAATACGATACAAAACGGAGTTGAAGTAGTAAATCACTAAATAAAAGTAAATTAGGAGTTAAGTTTTGTGAAGTGAATTATCGTTTTTCATATGTATATATTCGCTTCGAAGTGTCCTGATAATTCTACATCCACGACAGATTATTTCCAGCATTAAAATAAACAGAATTTAAGTTCATTATGGCTGGGGAGGGTTAACGCTAGTTGTTAATAGACTACTGAAAACCATCACGACAGATTTTTCATATGGCATTGGTAGTTACTTTAGATAACATCCGTCATGATATTGTTCATTTAAAATCAGAATATTATTTGCAATTGTGGCGAATAAATAAATAAATTTTGAAAATTAGATAAGTTGTATTTTTTACAAACTCAAAGCAGATGGAAGATAAGTATAAGGCGGAGAGAGAGAGAGAGAGAGAGAGAGAGAGAGAGAAATGGAAAAAGAGGGAGAGAGAGATGAAGGGAGAAAGAGTGAGAGAGAGAGGGAGAGAGATGAAGAGTGAGAGAGGGAGAGATTGAAAACGAGGAGAGAGAGATGAAGGGGAGAAAGTGAGAGAGAGAGAGAGAGGGAGAGAGATGAAGAGTGAGAAAGGGAGAGATGGAAAGAGAGAAGGAAAGAGAGAGGAAGAGGTGGGAAAAGAGGGAGAGAGGTGAAGGGAGAAAGAGAGAGAAGGAGAGGGAGAGAGATGAAGGGAGAAAGAGTGAGAGGGAGAGGGAGAGATGGAAAACGAGGGAGAGAGATGAAGGGAGAAAGTGAGAGAGAGAGAGAGGGAGAGAGATGAAGAGTGAGAGAGGGGAGATGGCAAGAGAGAAGGAAAGAGAGAGGGAGAGGTGGGAAACGAGAGCGAGAGGTGACGTGAGAAGAGAACGAGAGAAGGCGAGGGAGAGAGAGAGAAGGAGATATGGAGGGAGGAGAGATGGAAAAAGAGGAGCGGGAGAGAGAGATGTAAAGCGAGATAGATGAAGAGTGATAGAGGGAGAGATGGAGAGAGAGAAGAGAAGAGATGGAGAAATATGCAGAGAGACCATGACGCTTCCAATAAAATAGAATAAATGGTTTACACTTATGAAAAAAGGAAAAGCAAAAAGAAGGAGAAATGTTCCGGAAAGAAAAAAGTATCCTCTTCTTTCAATGGCTCTACTTGGTGGAGGAGTTGGTGTAATTAACCTATATCCTTATATACAAATCGCCGGAAAAGTCCTATCAGGTGAAATCAACAACTGAAGCTCTCCTCACAAAGAAGGCTGAAATAAAAGATTTACTGCCCCTATCCGACTTGATAAAATGTAACGTTAGGGGACGGCAGGGCAGGATATTGGCTGACATAATTAGCTAGCGTTTATGTTAGGGTCCGGTCGGGGCACGAAGGGGTCTAGTGTTTACCCTGCCATGTTTTAAACACTTTTTTTTCCCCTATCGAAGTTTTGGGGTCGGGGTGATGGACTGTTTAGGAAGCAGTGCCGCGCGATTTCGGCGTACCCCGCATTGGCAGTTTACAGGGGGGTGGGGTTAGGGTCGGCCCACCCACGGAGAGCCGAGAATTCTCTCTCCCTCTTTTTTTTTTCGCCTCTACCACCCCCCCCCCCTCCCGGTCTCTTCCGACCCCATCTTCGCCCTCCAGCCAGGACCCTTTCTTCTTTAGGTGTAACCCCACCGCGCGAGGCTATAGCGTTTCACTTAGGCCGGAAAAACCGACAACAACACATTAAGGACGCGTCTCGCGATCCGGACCCTCAGAGAGGGCTGACGGACGGGCGGGCGTGCCCCGGTGAAGTGAGGGGATGTCCTCGGAGCGTTCGCCGGTCTAGAGTAGGGGTTCCGGGAAACCTAAGTAAGGCGCGATCCCCTTAAGTAGGTATGCATTAGGGTAAAGCGAAAATTCAACGAGAAAGATTATTATTATAATTATTGTTATTGTCGAGTATAAAATGTCCACCTCTAAAAGCGAAGGTTGCGGAGGAGCGACACCCGATACGGTCGGGGGCTCGGGCCGGACGATGGCGCCCGGCGAGTTGGGTTACAGAAGTCAGGCCGTATTAATGTCTCCGGACAGATAGCAGTGGATGACGGTCCCAAACCTGGCAGATGGGGTAGGGCGCACCTCGGCTCGCTGCCCACGATGGACTGTGCGACTCCGATCACCTGGTCCGTTTTTTCCCACTGCAGGCTTCGTTCGACATTCGGCCCGAAACATTTAACCCCCGCCCCACCAGAGGATGTATTTGGAGGGTTACGTTGAACGGATCTCGTTCTTCCACGCTCTCCGTCACGCGCGGGGCTTTACACTCGAGGAGGAGAGGAGACACCGACCGAATCCCCGCGCGGCGAGGACGAGGAGAGGCGATCGAAGCCGGCAATAGGTGGCGCGGTTCAGAAAGTCTCCGCATCACACCACTACTCGCCGTTGGCTCATACCGCCCCCGGGGGGTGAGTGAGTGCCCTCCCCTTCTCGCCGAAAGTCAACACGCACTCGTAATGCTAAAAACACAACAACAACAACAACAACAACGCACACGGCGCCGGAGCGCGATGTGCAGATCCCGTATATTAATGAGGTAGGCAGTATGTGTCACAGATCCTATGACTCAACTTCGCGCTGAGTAATACCGGCACGAAGGGTAGCGGGGTGCAAATGCACCCCGGGGTGGTACAGAGAGGATTTAGTCAACGCGTACCTGTCGATAAGAGAGACGCGCATTCGGCCGGCGGGGATGATGAAGGATGAAGCCAGAACATTAGTTGCCAAAGGTCCGTCGTAAAAGCACGCGCACAAGACGACCGGTCAAACCCCTTTCCGGACCCCCGAGTCGTTTTCGCTGCCTCTCTCCCACTCGCGGTCCATCCCGCGCTTCTTTTCCAGGTCCGTTTTGTGCGGCCCAGGTCGCCAACTCTGCCGTCTTCCGAGCTCCCGCGACGGTCGCACCCTTCGCAAAAACAACAACAACAACAAAAACGTGATAAACGTAGCAATGGGAATTCCTACCTTAGGTTTCAAAAATGTTTTACCTGTTCAAGTTGTAACATTGAAACAAAATATCGTGATTACCACTTATTATTCCCGGGAAGGCTGCGCTCATTCGTCGGCTTCGAGACAACCCAGGAAGTTGTGGCTGGATCTCGTCCCAGGGTTAGCGATCATGTGCTATGCTATTCTCCTGACCCCTCCCTGCCTCTAAAATTTTCAGCATTGCTGTGGGACTGGATGTAACTCGACAGAACTGACTCCTACCCATCCCCCCCACCCACACATCGCTTCAAGATCCTAGTCGGGTCCACATCGCGAAAAAACTTGGCACCTTTTGCGAACGAACGTTCTTTCTCGGTTTCTGTGAAGTGCCCCGGCCGCCACTTATGTTGGAGCCAGTGTACTGTCATGGTTCCGGTTGAAGCCGAACCGGGTCCGTCAACGTTCGACAACTCCCCGGCGTAGCTAGGGAAGCATGTCGTTCTTGGCGCGTCCGCGTCAGAGCTGGCTGTCGAGTAGCGTTCTCGCAGACCTTAATGGAGTGGTGAGAAGCTCTGGGTCCCAGGAAGTGTGATAATAAGTTCGCAAACGGGATTTTAGGCTTGATAACAACATTTGAAGTATATAAATAAGATGTTCACTAAAAAAAAAAAAAAAAAGGTACGGGGAGAGGATAGGGAAAGGCAAAATACACCTGGAACACAGTTGTACTGTTAAAATATGTTGTTACATACTTGCCACTTAATATGTAAAACTTAATAATAATGATAATGATGATACTAATCTCGAACTCAACAGTTTTTTGAATTTAGAAAAAGAAAGGAAAGAGTAACGCATTGTCACTTTCTCTTTGAATTATCCCCCCTTGTTGCAATGACTTTTAGCATCTGAAAACATGTTTCTCATTTTCTGGCTTTTCCCTCTCTGCATCATATACTTTAAGGTAGGGAAAACATTGATGGCGCTGGGACGAACGGAAGTTGGGGTGGGAGAGAATCTCTGAGGTTTGTATGCATACAAATGAAACTCTGGGTTTGAATCGCAACTGAAAAAAATATTGATTCCATCGTGATCAAAGTAATCTGAGATTTAAGCCAGGGTAGAGGCAAATTTTACGCCTAGGCGGGCGAGAGAGGAGAGACTACCATACAAACCTGGATCCACCTGCTCATTTCGGAAGGACTGACAATAACAGATACATAAAATTCGCCTTAAAGATGAATGAACGCGTGTACACCGGTTTGTGCTGCTTACAAATATCAGCGAGGCTTTGGTGACCGTTTGCAGACAGTGTTTAATCTAGTAAAAATTCAGCGGAGTACAAGAATTGCTGAATGCAAAGACCAGCAATGGAAGGATTACTGCTAATGACGAATGGCTTTTATCGTCCTGATAAGAAATGTGCAGACGTTGTCAACAAACCAGGTTGAACCTATCCACATATTTATTTATTGCATAAATAAAAGACGAGAAATTCTGATTTGACCCACCCACCTAAAACACAGAACTTATCGCAAGCGTTGCAATGTTTGTTGATGTTGTTGTTTCATGTATAACGTTCTTGGATTGCGTGCCTACTTTAAAAGGGTAATTATCGTATATCAGTCGCACCAAACAATCGCTCGGTCCAGTTGACCCTCCGACACCGGTTCAGTGATGGAGATATCCTGCGAGTCGTTTGAAGAGCGGGCGGTATTTACAACCGAAAAGTAGCCAACATAATTTTCTAGCCTATCCCGTTCGGGAAATTAAAAAAAAAAAAAAAAAAATAGAGAGAGAAGAAGTAGAAGAAGAAGCTACGACAAACAACAACAGAATGTTTGAGCAGACCACTGCTTCCTATTTAATTAAAGCTGATACATCAAGAAGATAAAACAACAGCATTCGAGCAAACAAAAGTTAACGTAGATACACGGAGAAGCAAATTCAGAAAGATTAAGGTGGTTGGAAAGCGTCAAGCAATTATAATAAAAGGGTTAAAAAAGGGGAAGAAAAAATGAAAACAAACAACAACACAAGGACAGAAATAAAGTGATCCGGTTAAAACGAGATGAGATGAAGTAACACTGGATTAAAGTAACGCAAAATAAACCTAAGCAACAATAAATCTAATTAAAATAATATAGATAAGGAAAAAAGCTAACTGGTATTCAGACTTGAATAAAAACCAAAAAAGTCAAATAAAATGAATTAAATTTGAAAGATATTTATTTGAACAAAAACAAAGAATATATGTATATGTATATATCCCCTCCCCCCCTGCTCACAGAAGCTGAGAAGAGAAAGAATGGATTCCAGCGGGGATTAAAAAAGATAAAGAATACAAACCAATTAATAAAAAGGACAGTTTGAAATTAGTTATCCGTTCGTGTTTAGAGAAAGCGCTGTAGCTATCTGACGAGATATTGTTTCTGAGTATAAAAGGGGGTATTTCTCAGATTAGGTTTTGTTCTGTTTAAAATTACGAATCGTGAATTTTGAGTCATTTCATTAATAATCCACCCCATAATCTATCATCTCTCTCTCTCTCTCCCATTCTCTAATCTCTCTCTCTCTCTTCTCTCTCTCTCTCCCCATCTCTTCTCTCCATCTCTCTCTCTCTCTCTCTCTCTCTCTCTCTCTCTCTCTCCATCTCTCTCCATCTCTCTCTCTCTCTCGCTCTCTCCCATCTCTCTTCTCCATCTCCCTCCATCTCTCTCTCTCTCTCATCTCTCTCTCTCTCTCTCTCTCTCTCCATCTCTCTCCATCTCTCTCTCTCTCTCTCTCTCTCGCTCTCTCCGCGTCTGCCTTTCATTCACCATTTCTTACTTATTATCTTCGTCTCTGTTGTCTGGGTGGGTAATCTATTTATTTATTTGTTTGTTTCACTTTTGTATCATTCCCGGTGACAGAAGTCAAGAGATGTTCCTGGAACTAATTGGTGCCTTTGTTCAGCGGATTGGAACCGATTTACTCATCACATTAATAGCCCATTTTGCCGTCTCTCTTCCTTGGCGGTGGCCGGCTGGCTGGAGCATAGTGGGCCCCTTGAGACGTCGCAAAGTTTAATTAACCAGTAGCCACTTAAATTTTCACCATGATTAAAGACGATTTTACTAACGCGAAATAAGAAAGTAGAAAGGTGGGGGGGGGGAATGGGGGGGAAGGGAAATTGACAACAAAAATGCTGATTTACGAATGCTTTTAGAATCAACATCAATGTTGATCAAAAAGTTTTTATTTTTGATTTAATTGGCCCCGGCGCCATTTTTATTTCTCCCAGCCGTAAGATAGAATGTTGCATGGCGGTAAATGGTAGTCCCGAAAGATGGGCATCACTCGGAGCCACGAAACAATGATTAGCTTCGTTCGGCAGATATCGAACGTTTTCAGTCCCTGCTGGCCCCGCACTCTAAGATATCCGGCCACCATGATAGATTTTACCCCGACCATTAAAAAAAAAAACTGGGTCGGACTGGCAGGGACGATAGCGAGTTCGTGGTCATATATATATATATAATATATATCAGTCAGTGCACTACTACAAAATCACCATTTAATGTAATGCTTTGATTTAAACTAATTTGTATGTGGGTAACGGGTGGTGAGAGAGAGAGAGAGAGAGAGGGATTATGACAAATTTCGTGACGTCATACTAATTGGTACAATTGTTTTGATGGGAGGCTCCGTCTCTTCCTCGACACGAACGAGCAAAGAGCACAACAAATAAACACGGATAGCGACAATACGCTGGTGTTATTCCAGCATTTGGTAATAACCCTCCTCCCACCGCGTTCGTGTTTTCATTCGAGGTTCGTTTCTGGTTAACAACAGAAACAGTTCGCTGGCAGTCAACCGTTATTACGGTTAGCATCTCCTCCGAACAATGGATGCGGCCGGTTAATCTGAACCTGAAATAACAGCTGTTAAAACATCCGCGCGAACAGATCTCCAGGTTTGATTACAATAGTGAGAGAGGGGTGGGGAGGGGGGGAGATAAAGGGGGGGTGCGAGAGCCGTATTTAATAATGCTATCGAATGTATCACCTTCGTGCGTACACGTAACTAGACTCGTGTCATGTAAATATCTGACACGTAAATGAACATCCAAAAAAAAAACTGGGGGGGGTGGTGATTTCTGTTTACATTTTAGCCGATTTAAAAGTCGGCGAGTCGCGCCGCCATCTTGTTAAAGGAAAAGCGACTTCCCAACAAACAAACCGGCTGGTCCAGACCACCCCCCCCCCACCACCGCCGCCTCCGCGGACCCCGTTCGTGGTTCAAAAGTATATGTCGGCCCACCACCACCACCACCGTACGTGACCACAAAATCTAAAACTCCGGTTCTGGTCGCGCGCGCGACAACCGCTCTCGCTTTAAGCTTCGTTCTACTTTCGCTCGCGGTATGCGTTATCGGCTGTAAGGGGGACATAACTGATGACGCTCGTCTACCACACACACACCCCCCCAACTTTTGAGTATCTTTGAAAACGCGCCGCGGAGAAAAACAACGGTCTACCAAAAATGTATTTATAATCAGATTCGAGAAGGAAACGCGCTATTATTAATTCGAATATTTCTGTCAATTAACAGTGAAGTTTAAAAATCTCTGGCCCCTTTTAAAAATCTTTCTAATAATAGAGGAGACCGCCCGGGCCGGGGGAGGGGAGGCTTCACCGCTATACGGGTAAGTTTATTAAACGCGTGGATAAGCTATAATCGACGTCATCGAAGGTCAGGGCACGTGACGTCGATTACAGCTCCACCTACACGTTTAATTAGAAATAACCTGAGCTGCAACAGCTTAAGTGCGTGTAACATTTAGTCCCGGTGATCGTCTCTACTACTCTGGTAAAGCATTTTAGGGACAGAATGCTTATGAAACGTTTTTTTTTTCTCCGACATTAAGGGTGGAGGGGCCCCCTTCCGTAGTGCAATGCTACGAAAGTTAAACTTTTATTCCAAAATGGCCACGGGGTAAAAAAAAAATTCGGCTCTTCAAGAACCTATGAATGGCGTCGGAGAGATGGATGGATCTCCGCTGTCGCGTGAATTCTTCTTCTTGGCTGTCGACTGCTCGCAGCCTGTCACTGTTAGGTGAAACCGGACGTCAGCTTCCGTAGCGCGGGAGGAACTATTTCTCAATTATCCGCGGATAGATACTTGTTTAAGGTTCTCGCCGCGCTCTCAATCTCATCGAAGGTTCTCAGGCATTTATTAAAAAAAAAAATAGTTCTCTCTCTCCCTCCCCTCCCCCCACCACAATTCCATCAATATGAACAGTGCCGAGGGTTTTCCTAGGTTCGCCCTGATTAAGACAAAGGTCTATGTTCAGCCCCTAAGAACATGGATTATTCCCTTCAACCCAAAGAACGACAAGCAAATAGACACGCACCGGTGATCGTATTGGCAGACACTAACTTAATATGACTCCAACCACATTCATCAGTGACTTAACCTTTAGAAACCGCATTATCTACATTAAAATTAAAGCAGAAAAAAATTTGCATAAAATTGTTGTTGTTTTTTTTTTAATTAAAATATTGGCGAATGGCAGTTTGCAGCGACCGAAAGCGGCGGGGGAGGGAGGATTGTCGTTAGGGGTGAACCGAAATGTACCAGTCACCACTGTCGTCCGGACTATCCCCTAAAAAATCTAATTAGGCGGCATGGCATCCTCACCCCACCCCCCACGCCAAACCACGCCAGCTCCCGCGCAGAGCCCCATCCACTTCCCCGCATTATTTCCTTTGCCTGTTTCCTCTTTTATAATCAGCAGAAATATGAGTTTTCGGTAGAATTAAAAGAAGAATCCCTGGCAGCCTTTTCGGCATCGGAAGTTCCCAGCCGGGCGGCGCTGGGATTGTCGCGCAAGAAATTAGGGACCACGGAGCGAAGAAGACGTTCCCCGGGAGCAGGAGGGCAAGGTGGCCGAGTGCAGGCGGACGAGTCACCCTCGAGTAAGTGGAGAGAAATTTGTAACCAAATCCGGATAATTTGTATCTAGCTTAATAATTTAATTAAAAATCCCTGCGATACACTTAACATCAAAAAAGGGAACGCGCACGAACGACACGCGCTTATTTGTTCGTTTGAGAGGATGGAGGGGGGAAAAAAAGGAGAGAGAGAAGTAATTATTCACGTTTTTTTTTAAAAAAAAAAAAAGGACCCATTTCGAGGAAATCTGTTTTAAGCTGTAAACATTCGTCTGACATAGTAATCTAATCAGTGGCACGTTTGCCTCCAGGAACGGGGCGCGCACGGTAGATTTAAAGCGATGCTGTAAACCATTCGTGTGGGTAGATCCGAATCTGGTGCTCACCTGCACGATGGGCGAGTTAGAAATAAATGTCGTCCCACAATGCAACGCCACGGAAATCCACGTGACTGCCCCACCCCCCCCCACGAGAAGAGGTCGCGCGGTCGGTAAGAACTTCTGCTAACCTTTAAATGCAGAACCTAGGCTAATTCACACCGAGTTTTCCTTCCAGCAAAGTTTCGTATTCGGGTTTTAATCGAGCGTTTTAACTCTATCCGCCATAATGGTGTGATAACCAAACGTCCGGAAGCTACCGGAAATCTTTCGGATCTAATCGTCAGTTTCCATGCGATGCACTTCGGATATTCAAAAAAAAAAAACGTCCGGAAGCTACCGGAAATCTTTCGGATCTAATCGTCAGTTTCCATGCGATGCACTTCGGATATTCAAAAAAAAAACACGTCCGGAAGCTACCGGAAATCTTTCGGATCTAATCGTCAGTTTCCATGCGATACACTTCGGATATTCAAAAAAATATATATATATATGCATACAGTACTGTGCAAAAGTCTTAGGTGACTATACGCTAATGCTTATTTTGTCTAAAAACATTTTTACGCGAAGGGAATAAGGCTAAGAGGCTGACATATGCCACCCAACCCATAAACTGGACCCAAGAACAGTGGAACAAAGTTTTTGAAATTTTTTGGGGTCTAAAAGAGAGGTTAGGATGTAAGGAAAAGAATTGGAGAAGAGCATAAATAAACGGGTGTGCAGCCTATGATAAAGTATGGCGGAGATTCTAAACAGGTTTGAGATGTATCTTGGCCATATGGGCGTTGGGGATTTAGTGCGAACAGGAGAAAATATGAACGAAGTCACATATGAGCAGATTCTTATTATTCACCACGCTATTCCTTCAGTATCCAGTTGCATTCATATTTCAACATGACAATAATTAAAAAAAAATAAAATACTGTTGATGTTGACAAAACTTACCAAACAAAAACACAGCAGACTGCTAGATTTATTAGAGTGGCCCCTACAAAAAGCCCTGACCTTAATATTATTGAACATGGTTTGGAATGCTTGGACAAAATTTTAAAATGCAAAACAGCCAAAAACCAAAGAATGAAATTCTGGGCAGTGCCTCTAGATGCATGGAACAGCATTCCAACTGATATTATTACAAAATTACAAGAGAGTTCCCCAAAATATACTCTGGTAATCATGGAAGAAAAGGGTGTACATGCTAAATATTAGTACACATAATTTTTATTTAAACATTTTCATACTGTCTACTGTACAATATTCATCTATTAGATTATATGTTTCGTTAGTTTAGTTTATTCCCTTTTTTTCAGTTGAACTTATGAATAAAAATGTAGATGACTTAAGAAGACTTTTGCACAGCACTGTACAGCAGCATTTAAACACTAGATTCAGATTGCATACACAGCTGCTTTAAGAAAGGGTTAATCCATGCAAACACCATAGTTAATTCTGGCTCACATGCCTAGTGCCGTAGAGAGATGAACTGTAGATATTTTCTGAAATATCCATAATTACTTTAAAATTATGTACAATTGTACTATAACTTCTTTGTTATATATTTTTTATATATATATATTTAGCGCGGGTTCGATGTAAATATGTCATTCTAGTTATGCGAATCACCCATTCCATTAATTTAAAAAGAAAAGAAAAAAGTCAAAGCAGTTATACATATAAAACGTACTGAAACAACAGAAAGACACGACGACTGGAGCGCCGTCTGGTGGATAAATAAAACTCCCAAGTCCATTGGTAAATTTTTACAATGAGCGCCCCCCCCACGAGATATCGATTTAAAGCGAAGGTCGTAGCTAAAACTTTACCTTCAACCCGCAAAAAAAATTTACGGAAGTCTCCCCATAATGCAACGCTGTAGACATCGAATCACATCTCAAACTAAATATGGATGCCCCTACTTAAAAACAATAAATAAATAATTTGAAAATATGGTTGCGGATAAGGCATGCGAGGGTGTACACACGTTCACCTGCTTTTCCGCGGTCGTCTGTCGGCCGAGTTCCGCCAGAAGTGAGCGGGTTGCACCCTCCCTCCAGCGTTGTATTGCGGAAACTGAGAGCAAAGTGGTATGCAAAGTTGACATCTTTGCTTTTCGTTCGCATTGCATTATGGGAATGGTTGTTTGTTTTTCCCTCGTGAGATGTTAATTCCCAAAAGTGATGCAAAAAGAAAAAAAAACAAACAAAAACAAAATACGTTAAAATATAAAAATATAATACGAAGAAATTTGTCAAGAAGAAGAAGAAGAAGAAAGCAACTTTAAACTTTCCTTCTTCGTTCTTGTCTTGTGCATACATTAGACGAAGGCAAGTCTATTTATGATTAATCAGTAAGTGCCTGTCGATGTCGAGCAGACATGAACTTGTGGACTTACCTAGAAAATTCCCTCAGAATAATTTTTTCTTAACGGTTAGCATCCGTAACCGGACACCTACTTGTACAGCTGACTCTTCTGACCTTACGTTTAAAGAATGGATCGACGCTTCTCGCCCCCACATTTTTCTAAAATAAAAAAAAAACAACAAACTGTTGCTTCTAATCTGACAATGGGAAAACAAGATGGCAAACTGATAGTCGTAACCTGACACTTCTTGGAAACTTGATGCTTTTTAATGACTCTCGAAAATGTGACGTTTCTGACTTGGCAACTAAATCCGACGCTCAAGAATTCTTGACTCCAACCAGCCCGATGCTTTGCAAAGTTTAACATTTCTGATTTCATACTTGGAAAACGGATCAGTCTAACCCTGTCACGAGCCCTTGACTCTACCAACCTGACATTTCGAAATATCTAACACTTTTAAATTAGCACTGGGGGGGGGGGGGAGCTGACGGTTATCACCTGACAGGTGAGAATTTGACACTTTTACTTTCTACACTTGGAAAACTGACGCATGAAAATATGACCCGCTCAGAAGCTTCAAAACTGAAATTCGGCACTTTTAACATAACACTTGAAATATTACGCTTAATTCTGAGTCAGAAACTAGGATATTTAAACGAATGCCATAGCTTCGGCGCTGGGAAAGAAGATGGTTTTCGGAGAGAGAGAGAGAGAGAGAGAGAGAGAGAGATGGCGTCATTACAGAGAGATGACGTCAGTACAGAGAGAGATGGCGTCATTAGAGAGATGGCGTCAGTACAGAGAGAGATGACGTCATTAGAGAGATGACGTCAGTACAGAGAGATGACGTCAGTACAGAGAGAGATGACGTGATTAGAGAGATGGCGTCAGTACAGAGAGAGATGACGTGATTAGAGAGATGACGTCAGTACAGAGAGAGATGACGTGATTAGAGAGATGGCGTCATTAGAGAGATGACGTCATTAGAGAGATTACGTGATTAGAGAGATGACGTCAGTACAGAGAGAGATGACGTGATTAGAGAGATGACGTCAGCACAGAGAGAGAGAGAGGAGAGAGGACATTCATCACGCAAGGAAGTTAAAAAATGCCAGACAATACCTAAACTTGACACAGGGAGGGGGGGAAGGCGGGAGATGCCAGCCTGGTCGCCGTCATGCCTCCATTGTTTTATTAAAGTGTAAACGAACATTATAAATGAATGAAGGGAGGGAGGGCGTGAAATGGGCACTTGTCACGATACGATTAAGTCGCCATTCACTAATCGGACCACCCTAGACTGAACAACAGCCATGTTCCATCTCATTGTTTTGACTGCCTACGAGTAGTTTCCGTTCTCTTTCTCACTTTAAAGTCCCATCCTCCATCTTCTTTAAAAAAATAAACAAACAAACCATCGTTTCCATTTAAAAAAAAAAAATTTAAATAAAACATTTTATTTGTTTTTCCTTTAATCTTTTCGTTCCGACAGGTGGTGTTTTTTTTGTTTTTGTGCTGCTGTTGCGGTCGGATTTTTAACCCTCCCCTCCTCCTCCTCCTCCTCGGAGGCGTACAAACCGAACGTCTTTTTGGGTGGTCCTCACTGCTCGCCCTCTTCCCGTTTTAATCTCCCAGTTTGTTGAGCTAATCGCTCCCTCTTGTCTTTCCCTTCCCGCCCCTCCCTGCCATCTCGCGGCGATACCGCGTTATCTCGCGTTTTCCTCAGCCGATGAAAAGGCCGCGGGCCTTAATAAGGCGGGGGTCGGGAGAGAACTCGCCCCCACTCGGCGACCGTAACCACGCGTTTTCACGGAGTGGCATAAACAAAATGTAGCGCCGCCATCCGGCTATTTCCTATCAGTTAAAAAAGAGACACCCCCCCCAACCCCAACCCAAACCCACGCAGCGGATCCATTCGGCCCATTCCGTTGTCATCAGCGCCCTACAGCAATCTACAACTCTCCCTCCCCCCCCCGTTTTCACTGAGGACAAAGAAGGAAAAAAAAAGGAAAAAAAAATATTAAAGAGGCATGGCTTAAAAAAAAAAATAAATAGAAATTAAGGGGTCGCGTAATAGCCGAAATAATACTCGAACCCCTGTTTACATCAGCTGAACTATGGTACTACGAATGGGGGGCTCTGATGTCACATCCTGATACCTACTCCTGGTATTACCGTTATTTAGATCTGTCTGTACGCAATATGTACTTAGAAAAAAGAAATTTTTTAAGAGAAAATAAATTTATCGCGACAGACTCTAATTAATTACTTCCCTTAAGAAATACGGGGGAAGGAAAGAAAAAAAAAAAGAAGACAAAAGCAAACGATCGGACAAAAGGTAGTAAAAAAAAGAGGAACTTCGTTTATTTATGGCGGTCTTGCCACCCGCTAATGGCAAAGGTCACAGACTGGGTGACGTCACGTTGCCACCCACACCCCCCCCCGCTAATGGCAAAGGTCACAGACTGGGTGACGACGTCCGTCACACACAACAGATAAAAGGAGAGGAGAGTAACACTCAGAAAAGCTGCCAGTTAGATTCGTAATAAAACAGAATAGAAATGGAAAACTGCGATAATAAGGAACAAACAAACAAAAAAAAAAAAGCAATCGGGTATAGAATTACTCTGAAGCAATACGTACTGTAACTGCAGACAGACCAAATCTTTAATATATTCTCCTTTTAAAGTTGAGAAAATTTTATTTGTACACTTTTAAAGGTGGAGCCAATTTTAAACATATATTATTCAATGTATTCTTTCCGTTTTCATGATTTTTGTTACGCATGTATCTTAAAGTACACAGGTTATAGTGGTTTCTTTGGTAATAGCAATTATGCTCAAACATCATCGTTAATTACCTAATGAAGAAATCTGATTACAGTTATATTGAATTATAAGTCATTTGTAAAGATCGTTGTCTATGATGGGAGATGGTGGTGGAGAAACTTAATTCATAATTCGACACCGTGATCTTATTCCAGATTTGTTTACCCAAACCACCCTGGCGCTAAGCAAAACTGTTTACACGCCATAGAACGAAAGTCACCGTGATAACATCTTTAACGACTGGCACAGAGACGTGCACCTTTTTCATCTGTTATCTATCATGCTATGTACTTTCTAGACATAAAAAAAAATTACTTTTGGATTAATTTTTGCTTAGGCTGAAGCGGGGCGGGGTCCATGCATTATTAATATTATTATTATTATTATTATTAATGCGCATATATCTTGACCTGGCTGAATAGCGCGCTTACAGATGGATCTACCCATGAATGCGTTAAGCAGGCAGGAGCAAAAGGGCTATTAACCATAGTATTAAAAAAAAAAACAAAAAAAAAAACGAGGATTAACTCCCCTTGAATAATTTTTTTTGTTGTTTTTTCCTCCTTCTCCCCCTCTTTTACTAAACGTTCCCAGAATTCCCCCGCAGTCGCGCCGAAAAATAGCGCAAGGGTGCGATCCTTACCAGTATATCAGTGAGAATATTATATAATATATACAACTAACAGATTATTTATGTTTTTTTTTTTTTTAAATTTATGTATTCGGTATGTCATACAAGCAACAAAAAAGACTATAATTTTTAATCCGGTATTAAATATCAATGAGGGTACAGTTCTCACCTTTGACCGTGGAAGCTAACCGGTGTAGCGGGACGGCGTTGGCTTGCTCTTGTAACGGTCGGTTAGCAGGCAGGCAGGCAGTCGTCGAAGGAATAAACCTTCACGGTTGTTGTTTTTTTTTTTTTTAAATATATATATATATAATTTTGGACTTTTTGAGGACCCATTGGAAAGAAACAGAGGTGAGTTGAGCTCCAAAGGAGACAGAGAGAGAGAGAGAGAGTGGAGAGACACAGGGGCTAAGCACGAGTTATGAATCACCAGACTGTTGTGATAATGAGGTGTGGGGGTGTGTGATCGGAAAACTAGGCTAGAGTCTCTCTCTGTGTCCTGCTCGTAAGTCTGCTACCACTCGCTGCACACCGTACAGCCTCGGCTGATGCTGGCTGAGCTTGGCACTGTCAGCTGGAAATAAGAAAACGAAAATCTAATTGATGATAATGGTGAAAACTCTTGATACAGTACCGTGCTCGTTCATCCTTAGTTAAACAGATAATGAATGAAAATCTTAATAATGATAATTAATACCCTGAGACAGTGCGATGTTCATTTATCCTTAGCTAAACAGAAGAAAAAAAAAAAAAATAATAATAATAATAATAATAATAATAATAATAATAATAATATAATAATAATCACAGTAGGTATAGAAAAATTAATTTATGTAATAAAAAATAGGATACTGTGCAATTAAATTGATTTTTGCGTGAAATATAGGGCGGGATAGTGGTTGTAAGGCTGGGACCCCAGAACACACTGTTGGGAAAGAGAGAGTGCATAACACTGGCTATTATGGCCAAGTCAGAAGTGCATGATGCATTTTGACCAACCTCATGAACCTACCAAAAGTTTCTACTAGAAATCTGTGTGTGTGTGGTGGGAAACTGGAGTACCCAGAGAAAAATCCAAATGATCAGCTGGGGAAGAAGGGCAAGAAGAAACTGTTAGGAAGGTACATCAAACCAAGCCCTTCCCAATGGGGATTTGGACAAAGGGCTCTTAATCCTAGGAATCCAGTAGTTTAATCACTGGACTACCACACTACCTGATATATGAGGTACTGTACACTAATAAATTGATTTTTTGTGTGCAATATTTCATACAATATTGGAGAATTTGTCCACATTTTTGTTGAGCAGTTGTGGTTTATCTTTTTATTTTTTTTTAATGCTTTCAGAGAATGAAGACAACATACATTAATAGTGTTCGTGTGGCCTTCAATTTCAAAGTCTGGAATCCCAACCAGTCTGAATGGACCTTTGCTGCAAGTTGTATTCAGCCTGAAGAGAAGGAACGAATTGAGAGATTTGTTTTCAAGAAGGATGCCAAGGCAGCCATGGTGAGAAACAACAACATGTCAAATAATTCACTGGTCAACAAAATTAAATGTATTATACTCATTATGAATGCAAACCAACTTTTTTAGACTAATTTTTCATGCTGATTTCAAAATTTCACTCCATTTGTATGCAGCACGTATCAGTTTTTCAGTAGATACATGCAAATATTTACATATTTGTATATATGAAATCATTAACGTAATAAATAAGGACATATTATTTTTAGAAAGTAAATGAGTTTATTGAGTTAAAAATCATCACTATCATTCTACAAAGAGTGAATACACAAAAAATGGGTCAGACAAAACAGACAAAGTTAGAACAACAGAGTTAGAAACATTGTGATTTGGATTTCCTGTGGTGTTCCTGATCTGGTTGATCACGGTAAAGTGTCCAGCAGTAGTCAGCCAGCATACTGTCATTCCAGAAGCCTTGGTACCGTTTCTCCATAGCACTAATGTCCTGGTGAAATCTTTCACCATGTTCATCAGACACTGCTCCAAGGTTATCTGCGAAGAAATCCAGATGGGAGTCCAAGAAGTGAACTTTCAGTGACATGCGACAACCCATTGCTGAGTAACATTTCAGAAGATTCTTGATGCCATCCTTGTAGTCCATTGCCTTTTGTTGCCCAAGAAATTCTCACAGATCCAATTGAAAGCATTCCAGGCAGGCAGTTCCAGTTCATCCAGTGTTGTCTTGAAGTTGACATCTTTGAGTACTTCTCTAAGTTATATGAACACCGTGCTCTAGCAGATACTTCTCCTTCAGTCTTGATGCCAACAGTTCTGCTTTATCTTTTGAGAGGGATAGGTCTCTGACAAGGTCATTCAGTTCAGCTTGGGAAAATTTCTGAGGTTCAAAGCTATCGTCATCAGCCACGTAATCTTCCTCAGCAGCACTATCGTGACAGTCAGCATCATCATCTGATGTTTCAATACCATCATCTGGTGGAACTGGAATTGGCAGACTTCCATTGTGAGGCACAGGTCTCATTGCAGAATCCAAATTGGGGATACACAATTTTGTGTTTATTCTTCATAGAAACCCTGTGACATTTACTTTGCAAAAATAACAGTCATTAAAATGGTCTTCCGGCTCCCTCCATATCATTGGAAGCAGCAAAGGCATGGACTTCTTCCTCTTATTGAACCAGTCACATAAGCCATTTGAGCAAGCTGAGCAGATAAAATGTGGTGCCCATAACTTGTCCTGATCTCCAAGAGGACAGTCAAAGTATAGCTTATAAATCTTGATCTCTGGTGTTATTGTACGTTTTTTAGCTTTCACAATAAATTGTCCACAGACATAACAAAACACATCAGGAGGATTTCTACACTGTCTTGACATTGTTAACACTGTAAAACAAGTAAGGAAATAGATACAAACGGTTATACTTATATTGAATTTGGGATGATGAAATATTTAATCAGACCAATTATGACTGGACAATTTGAAATGTTGAAATACTATTTCATCAGACAAAACTTGATTGGTTAATTTAAGATGATGAAATATTGCATCTGAACTATGCAGCAATGAATAATGTAGTTTGTTTTAAAGGTATGTTTCCATGATGTAAATGAAATACATGCATACACGTCATTAATTGGAATTTCTATATAATGCATGAGCTAAAACCAAAAAACTTTATCATCTTGAAAACTGTACGTGATGTCAAAAAACCAATTGTATATTTTAAATCAGCATTAAAAACTACACTAAGTAACACCTTGACATATGCTTGATGAAAAATACTTGTTGACCAGTGTATAATTAAAACATACTGAAATATGGTGTCAATCGGGAGGAAGGGTTTGTTATGAATTTTTAAATGTATCTTCTTTTTTTAACTTAGACAAAATTATACACATAAACATTAAAATCTAAAATTTCAAAATGTTTATCTTTAATTAGTAAGATTCTTTCAGAATTACATTATTTAATTTATAACTATAATTAAGATGGTACATCCAATAATTAAAATAGGTAATGGACATTAAATTTTCATTAAATTTAGAAATTCTTCTCAAAATCACTTAATTTTTTTAAGCTCTGTAGTGGTGCCGTTGTGACTGGCAGATAGATCAAGTTTCAGTTCTAAAAATTTGCATTCTTCTTGACTGACATTTTGTCCAAAAATTTGTTTTGCTTTTCTATTTTGTTCAAATAATTTTAAAAATATTTTTCTAATGAAGGGGTTTATTGGAATTAAGGCATTTGCTAAAAACTAATTAAAAAACAATCTGCAGTGATGATGCTATGCTTGTTCACATTAGGATGGTAAAAGTTTTAGATAACACACTACACTTGGTTGTAAATCGATGTATTAAAATTTTTCAGGGTTTGACCCCAGTGATGCAAATTTTTAACTTATTTGTCTCAGATTTTAAAAATCATTATAGACTTCTTGTAAAATGCACAAACTAATAATACTGATAAATTCAATATCTAAAGAAATAAAAGGATACAGAGGGAGTGGTAATGCACCTTTAATGTGGAGACTTAAAAAATTATTGGTGGATTAGTAATCTTGAGGTAGAAAAAAAAACTTTTGCAAGCTTAGTGCTAGAACACATTTTTAAAAAACTTTCTTGCTGTCATCAGTAGGGGATATAGTTAACTAGGTTTGCAGAGATCATTGATATTTTAAATTGCTTAAAAACAGAAACAACAGCAGGTTGTAAACGTCCACTGGTTTTGAATATCTATGACCTGTTTCTTAAGTTCGTTTTGATGCATTTTAAAACATTTTTCCAAATCCTGGTTCAGTGGAATGGTGTGTTAGTTGAGATGAATTTTAAAAAAAACATTAATCCTTATGAATTCTATATTATCTGTCATTATCACACTGTTTCATTATTCTTTTGTTTCTTTCTGCAAGGTTAAGGTGACTCAATTAATTTTTGGGCTATTGGACTGCTAAGGTTGAGGTCCCAAGTTCAAATTCCAATTGTGTTTTGTTTGGCATACCTCCCTGACAGGTTTTTTCGGCTCTTCTGCATTAGTCTATTGGTGTGGTTTTTACTCTGGGTAATCCAATTTCCATCCAAAGCGAAACAGAAGATTTCTAGAGTAGGGACCTTCCATGTCCTGTCCCATGAGTTGAAGGAATGGCAATGCTTGCTACTGGAAATGATAGCACTAAACCAACTCATCAGGTATATCTACTTTTGTAGGCAATGATGTTCAAAGAAGTGACAGAATTATACAGCAGTGGATTCAAAGCATTGGCTTAGCATCTGTATAACCCCATAAAAATGCCACACTAATTTAATGTACAATGTTATGAAAAAACAGAAGCAAATGAAAAATAAGTATGAGACACACTACATTATAATGTTGAGATGTATTCTTGCAAATTTATATAATTCAGGCACTGCTTTTGTTGTTAAAAATTATGTGAAGGTTGCATATTTTTTACTTTTTGGCTGAAACTACTGCAAGAGGAGATAGCATTTTTCTAATCATCTACAAATGACTGCATAGACAATACATACATGACTGAACTGTTTCATACTTTTAGTAGCTTTCGGTCAAACCCGTGCTTCATTTCATTATTTCTTGGTTTAAAAAATTTATTTTTCACTTAATATATAATTGAAATTTTTGGCATTCTGTTCTTTCCGCAAGCAGGTTAACTTATTATGTAGCACACTTGTTCACCATGATACTATACAAGATTGGATCTCACCATAAGTATGGGTCTTGCCAGTGGGCATGGTTTCTTTCCATCTTTGGTACTGGCTCATTCTGCTTGGATTTCTTGCTGGTTACTCTGTACCGCTTCCTTCCACTTATCGGCGGTGGGGTAGGTTTTTTTCTTTCTCCTGCTGAAGTTGGCAGTATTCATGCTGTTTGAACACGGGCACTAGACACTTCGACAATGGTACCACACACCACTTTCATGCTTGGAAGCACACTACACTTGGCCAATGTGCATGCTGTAGATAAAGAACTGCTGTTACATTCAAAACATTTTGAGAATCATGCACAAACACCACATGATTTCTAGAATAGTCTGAAGAACTCTCTCTGTTGCTTTAGCTGTTTTTCTAAAAAAAAAAAGAAAAAAATATATATTTCTGAATTCTACCTAACTTGCACAGAACTGAAATCACAATTACAAGCTAGAAGAAAAGAAAATGATTTATTATTAATATGGTTAATATTTCAAGTGTCTGTATGTGAAGGAAAGAAAGCATTTGGTTTAGGTTGTTACCAGACAGGAAATTTTAACAAAATCCTCTTGTGAAAAAAGTGAGTAAATAACCTACAGTATAATTTCAGAAATGTATTCATTTGATACATATACAGCATCAGAATCATTCTCAGACGCTGAAATATGTTCAGGGCCAGTTCAAGGCCTAGGCTAATTGGGCAGTTTCCCAGGGTGCCATGTGCAGGGTTAGGGGCTGGGGAGAATAGAATAGAAAAGAAAAACTTGATAAGTAAAAAAAAAAAAAATAAAAATAAAAAGTGATTGTGTGATTCTTATAGTTGTGGCAAGAGACGAGGAAAGCTTCACGGAAGTCAGCATTTGTAATATCTGTAATAAATTCTTCATTCCTGTATTCGTAATTTTTTTATCATTATAAAAAATATTAAAATGGTAAGTCTTAAGGGGGGTGAAATCCAATTTGCCTAGGCACTGATAATCCTAGCTAGACCAACATATTCCCGTATGCCCATTCAAGGTACACAGCTCTCAAAACACTACAATATAAACAAGTTTTAGTTACTATAAATTGTGTAAATAGTAATTAACACTAATTAAAACAACAATGAAAAAGAAATACAAACTTAAAAATGGATTCCTTATAAATTGAGATTTTTTTTTTAAAGTAATTTTTATAAACAGTGAATTAAAAAATACAGAATTTTATAGCAATTTAGGAAATACCTGATAAATGAAATACAATTTAAAACAACGTGGTGCTTTCTGTGTTTCTCTTCAGCAGTAAATTATGCTTTTCTTACGATCAGTTAACCACTGGTGATTTGGTAATTAGATTACTGGACTTCTATGGTTGAAGGCCAGAGTTTGAATCCCAGTGGAGACCAGTCCAGTCTGGCAAACCTACCTAGTGCAGTTTCTTTTAGCTATTCTTCACCAGTTATCGGTGTGTGTTTCTTCCAACATATAAAAATTAACAGTTACAGTAGGGTTTTCTGGGCACATGGTGAAATAGCTTGCACTTCAACCTCTCCTCAAAACCGTCAGCTGTACCCAGGTATTATGCTTTGTCACCAAAACTAATATCCCCACATTTTCTATTTTTAACTCTTCTGCTGTGAGATGCTCTTAGACCTTGAAAGTCAGCACAGGGATTTAACAAGATGATTATTACTTGAGTGTGACCTAACCACCACAGAGCCAACTTTATTGGTATAATTTTAATATGCTTATTAAATATTCCAATTAGGACTGGGTTCTTTTTTCACATGAAAAGGCTAGAATGCAGTATTTAATTTAAAGTGTGGACAAATCTAGTAGCTTTCACATTAATTTTTCTGTTAAATGATGATGATGATGATGTCAATGATAAATAGTCAAAAAGAAGTTCTGTCACAGCAGCTACAGCAGTAATTAATCTTAAAGCCATAATAGTTTACCCAGTCATTTGTTAGATACAGGTCTTTGGTGTTGTGTACTGGTCAGAAGTAACTGCATTAATGGTTGCTGCAGTGGCAGACTATTGGACTGCTAAGGTCAAGGGTGTGAGTTCAGTTTCTGTAGGATATTGACTAGGTTTGGCATACCTCTCAGACATGGTTGCTTTTAACTCTAATTCTGCAGCAGGCCACATGTGCTTCCACCCCCCACACATCTAAAGAAATGAGTTCTGTTAGGGATTTCCCTGTTACTGTTGGAAATGCCATGTGGTGCAGGAAGTTTCGTTTAATGTTTTTTTAGCTAGTTCATGTTTTTCTGTGAAAGTATCTATGCATGTGGTTGCTGATGTCATTCCAGGTTGGACGTCTTCTCATCAGGAAGGTTCTTGCAGAGAAACTGAAGCTTGCATACAATACGATACAACTGGCGAGAACTAGCAAAGGCAGACCATACTTAGCGACTGCTTTGCCACCAATGGTTTCCAAATTTGATTTTAACATCGCCCATCATGGGGACTTTGCTGTAATAGCAGCGGATGCAGAAATACAGATAGGAGTGGATGTCATGAAAATTGAAGTGCCGAGTAGGGAAATATTTATATATTTTTAAAGTTTTTTTTATTGATTCTTTTATTTGTTATTTTTCTGTTATGTCTTTAAAAAAAAATGGTTCTGGAAAATGTCCTGATGGATATTTCTGCCATTTAGTTATTGATATTGTATGCAGTGTATAGAATGAGGCAGACAGGGGGGGGGTTTGTGATGGCAGGGTTAGTCTTTCAAGTTCGTCCAACAGATGATCAGTTGAATTGAAATTTGGGAATTGTGCTGGCCATGGGAGAACATTCCCATCTTGGGAATAGTCATCACCATCAGAGTACGCATGGATCGCTGCTGGATGCTCTTGACCAGAGATAATGTTGAAGTAATCTCTGGCACTCTTCTTTGTAAAGGGACCAAGGTGCCCGGAGTATGCTGCACCAGGTTTGGGGGGGGGGCTTGGACAGTTTGAACTACAAAAAAGAGGGGTAAAGTGATTTATGTGGCTTTTCTCCACATCTGTCTGTCTCTGCTATCTGCCCAAAAAAAGAATGAAGCAGGGAATATGAAATCGCATCACTTTTCACTAGTCTTTCTTGGTCTGATATCTGTGTTACACCACGCGAAGCGTCTTTCCATCTTTGGTAATTGTGATCAGCTGTTTACGGCAACAGGTCTCCTACTACTCTCGTCTGTTGCATTGTTCTTCACAAGGTGTGGCTGAAGATGAGTGTGGATTGCTCTGCATTGAATGTCTCTTTTAGTTGATCTATTATTTGATGATGCTGATAACAGTTGGACTTGACTCTTCCTTACGTGTTGTTTGCAGTCACAATCCCTCTTCACACCTTTTGTTGTTGCTGATAAATTCAAATGACTGATGTCTTGGAGCAACCTACCAATGAAATGGACTTCTTTTTTGAATGCTGTAAAGTCTTTGCCCTTTTCCCCATGTTTATTAGACTGACTGCTTGTTTGAGTCATATTTAGTGCAACAAGGATGATCACTTGTCACATTATGTAGTCAACTGACTTTGCATTTGCAGCTTCACTTTGTTTCAAATTTGAAAGGGTACATAGGTCCTAAAAAGTGTTCTGCCAGCAGTGTATATATATATATATATATGCGGATGGATGCAAGCGGTAGAGGGCTCATTTGCAAAGTCTGGTTTGTTACAGGAGAATTTTGGATTGGTTGGAGTTCAGTCGGAAGAGAATGCATTTATTTCGTATAGGAATTCTCTTTTCAGAATTACTAACAATATAATCATATGCATGCATTTAAAATGTTGTGCCTTATTATCCATAAAAAGAGTGTATTAAAAAGAATATTTTTAAAACAAGTTCTTTTTTTAAAATCAGGGTTATTTGACTCTAATATCTTTGAGATTTATTGTCTACGTTTGGGTTTTCTAGAATTCTATATATATATATTCACCTTAAGATATTATAATTTCTAAATAATAAATTCTGCTTTTATGTGTACAAATGCCCACAAGAGTAATTTTTAAAGAATACAAGCAAACAAAGAACTTTACATGTATTTCATTCAATATAAACTCAATAAGTTAAATAGGTTTGGCAACTGTAGAAGAACCTTTGCCCAGAAGCACTATTTGCTGTAAAATCAAAGATGCACAGTTTATGGTATCCATTTTTTTTTTTTTTTTTTTTAAGTTTCCTTCTAGTATTTAGCCAAACTTGATGCAGGTACACATCTATTTGAAATAGATTCTTACCTTTGGTAATACCCCACCCTCTGAAAAGAAATACCCGACAAAACCATGAAACCTTTAAGAGATTTTATTTTATTAGAGCCAAGTGAATTTTTGTTTTCCTTTTAGTATTTAGCTGAGTAAAAAAAAAGAAAAGGAAAAATAAATGAGTAGGTTTGAGCATATATTTGAAATACATCTGCTTGTGGGTATATATGGTAAAAACAATATGGTGCACATTTTTAGTAAATGCAGGTATCTGCTACTATAGTCATTGCATTAGAAAGAGAAAACCATAGATGTCTGTCTTGGGTTGCTTGTATATAAGAACTATTATTCATTTCTTTTTTTTTTTTTTACCACATGGACAATTTTATTTGTATCTAGGTAATAGCACTGTCATGGTTTTCTTGGCAAACCCTATCTTGATGTTAGTGTTTTCATACCAGGGAGCTAGAAGGGAGAAGGCAAGGGGATGTATCAGCCTAATGGTCAAGTAACTTGTTTAGGTACAGATGGGGGCTCTTGAGCAATGCTTAAGTTGTTACCCATGGAACTCCATCATATACACTTGGAAGACCCTACTAGAACTCTTCATTTTTAGTGGTGAGAGGAAGCCAGAGTGCTCGAGAGAATTCACTTGGCTGAAAGATGAAGAAGAGTGAGAAGAAATCACGATAGAGAGGTATGCCAACTGACTGGGATTCAAACTTGGACTCTCAACCTTAGCAGTTCAGTACCTTAACTAACCATTGGACCACCATACTACCCAGTAGTTCTGTTGAATTGCTTTTTTTTTTTAAGTCTTTGAAAAATAAATTTTTTTCACAGCAGAAATTATTAAACAAATATTATGAATTGTTTGATTTTTCTTAGCTATTTATGAAAGGTCTGCAGTTGTCATTGCCTAATTGTGGATGACAAATGAAACCAAACCTTTGGCAGGATGATGCTGAACCTAGACTGTTAGTTTGGGCATTTATACTTCCTTGTTAGTATAACTCATTAGAGACACATTTGCCTGAACCTATTCACCCACAGAAACTATTACAATGGGAACATTCTGATCTTGGGTTCTACTTGCTGTAGGATTTGTTGTGCAAGGCAGGTGGAAACAAACTTTAGCTAAGACAAAATTGAAGCTAATGATCTGGGGGCATCTTGATAAAGTTCTGATTCCTATGAGAAAGCTTGTTTCGGATCTGAAGTGCTTGGCATGGAGTAAGCTTGAATTTTAAATTGATGACAACCGTCTCCATGGATGCATTCTTATCTAATTATATAATTGTTCAGCGTACTTTTGTTGATGATTCCTGAGATATCTGAAAAACAAACCTGTTTTAAATTTTCCTATATATTATCTTTTACCAGGAAATTTTGTTCTGGTTCTTGGATTTTCTAGAACCCAGAATATACCAGAATTTTATAGTTATGTTGAAAAGACATTGCAGTGTGCGTAATTTGAATAAATTAGAGAAAGAACAAGGTTATAGACTAATCACACATTCTTTGTAGAAACTTTAAGAATACAGATACTAAATCAGATTTTAAAATTTTAAAAAATTTGTATTAAGTCAAGAGTAAATATGATAAAAGCTCAGCAGCTCTAATACTTTTGTTTCAGAAAATAAATATTTTGATACTCCGATTGTATCGTAACAGATTTTTTAAAAAACAAAACTTTGTTGTTGCAGGAAAGAAATTGCAATCACAAAGATCTTGTGTAGCATGAATTAATGACCAGGAAATTTTCAGATGGTTTAAGAATACAAACAAATGCTATTTTGCATAGTCCAGTGAAAAGGCTAAATAGCTCCCTAAGTTGTCTTATTGCGAATTGACTACAACGATATATGACTGAAATATTTCTGCCATCACCCTTAGAATTCAGCTTGTGCGGCTGCCGTTAATGATGTGTCTATGTCAAAGTCAGGGATAGCTGAGCGAGTGAGAGAAAGACAAAGTCAGTATTTTTCATGGCGTTAACAACTCTCTCTTTTTTTTATTTTTCCTAAAATTAAATTGATGCTTTCATTCTTTTTCTTTATGTTTATTTTCTGAACCTCCCCTTAGTTTATTGATTATGAGATATTAAACAAAATTATTTTTTGCAGTAGGTTTTGGGTGTTTTAACATCAGATAAACTTGACTTCTGACAACAGCCAAAAGTTGCATCCAAAAACTCCAGAATTAATTACCTGTGGTGTGAACACCCCAACCCTACTGCACATCTGAAGTATTTGTATCAAAATTATTATTATCTTTAAAATTTGTTTTTTTATTGTGGATGACTTCTCAAGGGATATTTTGGTTTTCTCTTGGTGAACCATTGGTGTACTGCATGTCCAATATAAATAGATGCGTTATTTTACTTTCATATGTAGCAATGGCTGTCATAAGGGGTAATATGGAAATGATTTTAGAAGGTAGTAAACTTGATGCATGCCTTTCATCTTTAAATGTTATCAGGAATTTTTATTTATTCCTTCAACTTTCTAACTCTGAATATGATAAAAAACAACAACAACTAATCTTCTACACACTGAAACTTAAGTGAGTGATGTTTGTGATAGCCAGACATAACTGGCACATTATCTATCATTGAGGTATGGTATACTCCTAGCTGACATTAACATGAACAATAGACAAAGGGTTTCCCCCTTTAATCTATATATCTTGATTGACATTTCTATGAAAGAAGTACAAGCTTTGGTGCCCCATCAAAATGTTTTGGCTAAATGTTAACCAACAACTCTTTTTATGGTTTCACAACTGCCGGTCTTAGCGAGACAATGGCATATTGTTCCTTTTATTCATAGGAAAAAAAAGAAGCTTATACTTTTTAATTGTTTCAGAATAATATATTGCGTTTGGCTCATGACTTGGTAAAAGAAATTCTTTGTCTGAAAGTATATTGTATCCTGAATAAATGCCCTACCCATGTCTTCAAACGAAGAGGAAGGAAAAAAAAAAGAAAAAAAGAGAGCAAGTTCTTGGCATTCTAACTTTGGGTTAGCGATGTTTCCATGCGGTTCTAAATTAGCAAGGAGAAACTCGGAAACCGCAATCTTGATAGAAAATAACGAAGGAATTTGAAATGTCTGGTGTGGGAGAGGGCAGGAAACTCTGCAGTCTGTGCAAACTTTTAAAAATATTGAATAAATGCAACACAAGATGGAAAAACTTTGGCATGCAAAACTTCATTACTACAGAAAATTTTGAATAGCTATTCTTTTGTAATATTCAGGGAGTGGTGTGATGTGTGTGCACAATAATAATTAGCTGATTCTGCTTGGCTCTCTTTTGGACAAGATTGGCAGAGTTGCATTGCTTCCTCATTATTTCTGAAGTATTCTATTTGAAATGGAGCTTAATAGTGATGTATTTTTTGCTAACCCTGGATATTTATTTTCTTAATGCAGAGCACTTGCAGCTACCTGGATTTCCTATTATCTGAACTCATCCCCATTTAAACATTTTCTTTACATCTTCTGATCTTCATTTGTTTTTATGCTCTGGGAAAGAAGAGTCAGTCATGGAAAGAGGCAAGAGTTTCATCAAGGACTCTGCTGCAAAACTAATCTTGTATTGCCTCAACCCCCCCCCCAGCTATCCTTGAACCACTTTGACTTGTAGAAAACGATAGACTCTCTCAGCTACAGAATTTGATCCTGACAACAGGGGTGGTATTTTTTGAAAGTGAACCTGTAACCATTTTTTTAGTAAATAGCAGACCCAGTCTCCAAGAGGAAACTATTTATCTCTGAACTTAGTCTTGTCTTATATTAGCAAAAGGGTATAATTATTTACATTATACAGTGTTTCTCCACTGGTATGGGTGTGCATTTATTTCAGCACTGGAAATTGAAACAGCTTATCGGCAGTACTTCATAGTTGTATGCATTTGTTTACCCCCTTTTTCTATCACTTTCTCCTAAATCTCTGCTATTTAGTCACTTCTCTAAGTATTTCTCAACAAATTAATCTGACAAAGATTGTTTTTGTTTTTCAAAGTATTTAAAATGCAAGTATAATGTTTGTTTTCGAATATCACTTTATCAATAAGAATGTACGGGAAAGTAAATAAAATTAGCCAATTGAATGTCAGTATTTGGGTCATGAGTGATTTTAGAGTTGCCGGATTTAGCCAATACAATTGCCTGTACTTTATTGCCATCAGGACTATTTTCACTTCCTCATAAACTGGAAGTAAAAAAAAAACTTTATGTAAATAAATGGTGTTTGGATTAAAAAAAATTAGCTGAGATATTAAAAGTTGACTTTAAACCATCCAGTAGACTAACCACTTGACTAACAAGTTATTGTTAGTAATTTTTCTATTTTATCAAAGATTTCATTGTTCATTAAATTGAGATAACCCCCCAAATAAATATCCTAATAACCGTAGTGCCTTACAGATACAATTCCAAGATGCATTTTTTAGTTTTGAAATTCTATTGAATGTGATGCAGTTTTCTGATTAGCAAACATTTTTAAAAGTCAAGATTAAACAGACCTGTTTGAGGTTTCCGTCTGCAGTGGCATCTTGGGCTCCACATACTCTTCATGCTTCAGTTTCCAGGTATCTGCTTGAAGTGATACTACCATTTTGGTCATAGGTCTTTATTGTAGAGTGTACCATGGCACATTCCAGTTGATATCTGGCATTTCAGTCTCTACCGCAAACGTCAGGATGCGTCAATCTTCAGCCAGTGAACTACATCATCATTTTCTGAGGTGACTGTGAGGTGGCTGTTACAGCTGCTGTCTCATTAGTAGTCAGCAACTCTTGTCGTAAACTATAGGTACAGCAGAAATAGTCAACAGTTATAACTTAGGAAGAAGTTCCAGCTGTTATTTTTGCAGCATTGCAGATTTTGGAATATCCGGATCTGCTGTCAATATTGTCTGCTAGTGATGACGAAGGAAAATCCTGTTTTGTAATGTTTTCTTGCTATTCCATGTTCTGTATTTGGAACTGGACTTCCAGTAAGACTAAATTAAAAGTGCAGTTAGATCATTCTTGTTTCTTTTAACATTCCTTAGAAGTTAGTTTTTTTTTTTTTTTTTAATCTCAGATTAGCTACCAAAACAGCTTTCATTTTTCTGCTGTTAATGTGATATTAGTTCCATGATTACATGAACTTGGTCAGCTTTGTGTGCTTCATTTTTTTTTTCTATTGATCTGGAGCTCTTTCATCTGACATAGATGATGCAACACACTGGGAGAAATTATAGAACGATTAGTGCATAATAAATGCATGTGAGCAGAGTTGCATTTAAGGAAGTATATTCATAGAAAAGAAGCTGAGATGGTTTTCTGATGTTGAGCTTAAAACAAAATGGCATTTTTTGTCATCGTTGTTACTGTATTATTGTTTTCCACGTTCCCTCCCCAAACTGGATGAACAAAGCTCTTTAGGAAACCACTTTAGTCAGAAGCTTCCAAATAATACATCATCTCTCAGTAGGTCTGGAAGGTAGCACTGTAGCAATCATGTCAGATAACTTTCATCCATATAACATTTGTCCACTGCTTCTGGCCACATTGACTGGAGTATTATAAATGGAGAGCCAAAGCGCTGTCTGGCACCCTGCATCCACAGGCTTGAAGGGTAATTCGGTGAAGTACAAATGTATCCTCGAGGCTTCATGGTGTGATTCACACTACAGCCTTTTGTTTCCTTACGCTGGCATTATTGATATTTCACGTAGACCAGAAAAACAATGCAGTTTGTCTTTGGCGAGAACTGAAACAAGTGAACTGGTGGCTAGTTGAAAGGAAGAAAAAAAATGAAATACCAGTTACATTTAATTATTTACTTAATTTTAATCTTTATTTTTAAGACAGATATGTGCGGCATTCTTTTTGGTCTGTTTTTAAGGAAAAAGAAAGAATTAGCAGTTACGTTTTTTACGTCTTAGACTAAACCAAACTATACACGCTGTTATGGGTTACAGATTTCTAATTTTCAAATGTATGTATGTATTTGTTTTTTTTTAAATTAATCAGGATTTTCATCTAAGCGTTTTAGTTTTTTTCTTTCAAATTTCCATTGTTGGAAAAAGTTTCCTTTTTAAAAATCTGCTGCCGGTTACAAAGAGGCAGGAATCCCTCAGGGATGAGGAGTGGCCATCAGTTCTCTCTTGTTTTTGTCTCCCGGTGCCAAGAGGCAGAAACCAAACCAGGTTCCATGTATTGGCCATCATTACAAATCGCTAAATTAAACTAAACTAATACTATCAACATTAACTAAAGTTGCTGGTAAATTTTCTTTTCCACTCAGTAACACAGTCTAATTTTTGAAAAAAAGAATAAATTTTTAAAAATATGTAATCGTGCTGGAATTTTAGCCAGTTTAGTAATTGTCACACACCCCCATTGTTGGTAATAAATACAGACTGATAAAAAAATGTACTTATCGACATTCTCAAAACCCCTTAATTATTCTGAAAACCTGCATCTAAAATCAATATGTAGTACATCTGATATTTTTAGCTGTTCATTAGGTCTCAGATGCTTGGTTGGTTTGGTTATTGTGGTGTTGTACACAAGTGTCAACAATAGAGATAACTCTGCTTAGTGCCTCAATTATCTGCTAGAGGGCATTTTCCTGTTCTGCTGCACAAGGGGTCCTGACTGATACTGGCAGAGAAACCCCTACCAGACTCTCTATCCTTTAGATTTGGGGTGCCTGGATGAAACTTAGTGGGGCAGCTGGTAAAGAAAATCGAGAAGAAACCATGGCATGGACATATGCCAAACCAAGCTGACCCCCCCTCCAAGGTTCAAACTGAGGTTCTTAATCTTGACAGTTCAGTAGCCTGACCAGCGGCTGATGCTGTCTGGCTGTGCTAATTAGCTAGTTGATTCAGTAACTTTGCTCACATGATTTTTTAGAGATGACTAATCACTGTTGTTCAGAAGCTGCAAGTGTTGGGATATTAGGATTTGAAAGCTGCTTCAGAATTCAGGCAGGGCCCTGGAGAGAAATTACCGCACAGTGATGCTTCTCCTGTTTCCCTGGTTTTGGGGGAGGGGGAGGGAGATTGTTTTCCCTTTCCAGATTCACCAATAAATTTTCTTTAATTGAAGCTCTTCAAGCTCAATCATAGTCTTCCTGCATTTCAAAATGTTTGCAATATCTATCCATCCATCGCTGACGTTTTGCTAGTGCGCTGGCTATTTCGTGACAAGAAGCGAATTTCTTTTTGTTTTTCTTTTTTTAAGACTGGTAACTAAGAAACCGACTGGACTGGAAATTCATAGGACCGTGAAGACCAGCAGAAAATGGTGGGAGAGGAAACTTTATCTGAAGTCAGATTAAGATTGACTATTTGAGAATAAAGGAGTAACACCAGGATAAAAATTAAGCATTGGGATTAAAGCGAATGAAGTACATTCAAAAGGGGGGGGGCTTTTCCAGCTTTCATGGCAGCAAAAGAATCACTAACATCATCAAAATTAACATTTCTCACCAGTTCATCCTTTGATGGCTCAAAATTCGTTAAATTGACTAATCTTTTCCTGGCTCGTGATGATGCCGAGATGATTGCTGGTCAGCTTCAGCTTGCCAAAGGTCCTCTCAGCTGAAGCGCAGATGCAGAGAAGTGTATAGAGTAGAAAGTAAATCGTCCAACTTCAGTCCCGCATCAAAAAATCTTCATTCAAAAGGAGAAAGGGGGGAAAGAGTGCACTGTCTGACCTGACGATGCCCTCCAAAAAATAGACACTACTTGGACTGTTAAAAAAAAACCATTATGGCCGCACTTTTGTAAGGCTTATTCCGACTGGGTAACTGATCAAGGATCTTATTAGCATTACATGTGTTTAAGACGAGGTGAGGAGAGAGAGGAAGTGTTATAAGTCAGATTGGGTTAGGCCTGAAGTGGAAAGCAACGAATTCCACCTAGCTCTCCAGGGCATGGTCTTGGGAAAGCGGAAGATGTTTTGCTTGTGCTCGGTGTTTTGAATCTTGCACACCCCCTATCTCTCTCTCTCCTCTCTCTCTCTCTCTCTGGGCTCTGAATTCAGGGGTCTTTGTTCTCAGTCTGTGCTGAACAGCTTACGTGCCGACACGACCAACCACTAACCCTGTCAGCTTAGTCAGCGAGTGAAAGATTTTCGTCTGGTGTTTTAAAGCCTCCAGCAAGGTTAGTCTATAGTCTTGATTTATAAAGAAACTATTCTTGTTTAGCTGTCAAAAAAAAATAGAAAAGTTATCAGTTGTTGCATTCATCTACTTGTCATATGTTCACGTTCGTTTCATTTTCTGCTATGCTACTGCAGTGCTTCTGTGGAGAGAAGGTTGGCTTTGTTTCATAATTCATAAGAGTAGGTAGGACTGGGAGTACACATTGACATCTAGTCTAGCCTGGTACACACGTGAACTGGACCTTGGCATTTATAAATCCATCTAAAAGGCAATTTAAGCTTGTTTTTTTGTTTTGTTTTGTTTATTTTGAAAATTGTGATGTAATTTAAACATTAATGAAGTCAACTAGAAATATCAATTGCACGATTACAAATGACCTTTAAATAACTTTAGCAGTTCAGATGCAAACTCTATAACCGAAGTGGTACTGCTATGGTGATTGTAGTAGCATAGATCACACGGGGGCGACAAATTTAAAAAAAAAAAACTCAATCAATCCCCACCAGCAGGCAGCATGGTAATCCAGTGGTTCTGTTTTGCTCTAGGAAGAAACCCTAGGTAATGACTGAAGAACTCAGTTTCCAATGGGGATTGATTTCTGGTACTCAGTCATAGCAGGCTTCTGTGTTAAGTACTTGACCATCTGCTATCCAAAACATAGTGCACCAACCACAAGAATTCAACCTGTTATTACTGTTTGTTATGAAAAAACACGATGTAAAGACGAGCTGTAGAGTGAAACTCTTCATGCCATTAATTGGTTGAGCCAGCTTTTGCTGCAAAGGGAACCTATAATACCCTGTATGGCATTGAACCAATGAGATTTTTGTATCATGGTCTGCTCCAGGTTATCCTATATCCATGTGGGAACTTCCTTTAATTTAATCGTATTGCATGGCCCTGGATGGGTAGCTCAGCTGGCAATTTAGAGGCTGTCTCTCTCATGCACTGGATTGGATTTGTATCATGGCTTTGAGGCACCCACAGAAGAAGTTTAACGCATTGAGTTCTCAAGACTGTGGTCACATGAGAAGTGTGGTGGGTAACACCATCTCTCTGAAGAATACAGGGATCGAGTCTTCAGTTTGCCTTGTTAATACAATGGTGGATGTATTTTTAAAATTGCTATGCACCTGGCAGGATTGGGATATTCCTTAACGGATATCTACTGTCTTTTTTGTTATGTCAGATGATGGCTCACAGGCACTCTAACCTAACTGAAGGCGTTTCTTAGGTTTTCTTCAAACCAGAGTTCAATTTGCAGACACGAATTGATGAAATCTTGACTTAACGGAGAAAATTAAAATTGTACGCTGCCAACATGTGACTATCTTGCCAGACACGTCCACTGACTAGACCATTTTGAAGTGTGCGTTCCTGTTGGACAGAAGGGATTTTTTTATGTGCTACATTAACCTCTGTAGCTAAGTCAGTGGGGCTGATGCTAGGCCATCCTTTGGTTTATTTCTGATGCATGCGTGATGTCATCAAGTGTTTCTTGATTTTGAACAATGGCACATTGTCTTGATACTGCTGTTGAAAACCATTGAGCCACTGAGGTCTTTGCTGCAGCACTGACATTTTCCTTGATGAACTTCATGAGATAATGTTGGCCATGGATCTGCAGGAAATGTTAGAATCTTTGGCAATCTGTTATTGACTCTAAATAGCCTGTAACCTGACATCAGGTAAACAGAAATATCACTTGGTCCATATGCTTATAGCATGATGCTGTATGCACTAGTTAACTGCCTAGCTAGACATCCATTATGTGCATATTAGCACCCAAAGTATGCACATTTTGTTCTGATACATTTAGTTATAGGTTGAAAATGCTAACATTTTAGGGTGCAGTATTTGAGATTTGTCTGCCCTGATGGTGCATTGGATTAAAGGGTCAGGAGTTCAGTAAGTGACAGATTGAAAGTTAACACCAGCTCTTTCCATTGAAAATAGTAATACAGTAATATCCGTTCTGATTAGAAGAGGAAATTGCAAAATCCAGGATAAATAAACTTTGGTACTTCATGAAAAAAAAGTGCTTACAGATCATGTGCCATACAAACAGGCATTCAGTATCTCTCTCTCTGAATGAACGAATGAAATGGGTGTTCATGGAGACACCAGCATATATGAAAAGTCCACTATTTTTAATATAAAGTAATAGATAAAAATTCAAAGAAACAGGAAGTCTTGCATAGATCTGTATTGTCCATTTTTACCAAAAAGTGCAAGTCTACAAAGAGATTCAGATAAAGAAACAAAAAAGGAATATTTAACTCTTTCAGTTGTTGTCGTCATTTTTGTTGACAGAAATGACACTATCAGAGATATTCTCTTGATGGCAGAACTTGTGCATCAGTTGATGGCTCATCACACCATCTATGTACACTCTCCCAAACCTTTTTGCTTCAGTGGCAGGCATATGCAAGACAACTGACAGGTGTTAGGGTTGACCGTTTAAGTGTTGTTTATGATAATGTGACAAACTGCTATATACATTGCCAGATTTTGATGAGTACTACTAAATTTATTTACATAATATGTGATTCTTTGTAAATCCAGTTGAATTTTCTGCATAACAGTTTCTGTCTCTGCAAGAACAGTCAGTTATTTGCTCAAAGTAGAGAGTTTTAATATTTCCCATTATCTTAGTAATTAATGAAGTTTTGGAAATCCTTTCTTGTTGGTATCATGAAGGCTTAGCCTTGAGAAGGATTATTGCTGTTGGATGCATTGATGTTAAGTTGCAGCATATGTTTTGCATAAGGTGTTTGGTTTTTTTAGGATTGTACAAGTGGCTCAAGCAGGTGCTAAATCTACAACCTGCCGGTTGCTAAGTTTTGCTATAGTTTTTTATACACACATTTCAGCCCATTTAAAAGCAACTCATTTCAGGAATAAATCCTGACTATGGCAACAAGAAAAGGTCACTGGAAACCAGATTTATTAGTTACAACTAATAGGGAATGCTTTTCTGTTTTTGATTTAGTATCCCCCGATTATTTATATCTATATGCCAAGTAATTGAGTTTATGGACAACTGGAAGTAGGGCTAAAGCTTAAATTTTATTGTAGGACAAAGATGTTTTGTTATATAGACAGTTTCAACCTTTGTAGGTATTTCGTTTATTTACATCAACCAACATAGAAAGAGTACAGAAAAATGTCTCGCTCTTTGTGGCCCCATTCCATTGCTTTCTCCTCAAGACCAATGTTCTGTGTTGGCCATTATAAACTAAGCCGCCTCTGCTTGTATGCTGTTGGTATTTCCACCATTTGAGTCAGATGAGACACACAATGTGTTTACTTTCACTGGTAACATTTCTGTATTGCTTGCATGGAATAAAATGTCTGTTATGTGTCTAGCCATACTCTATAAAAAAAGACAGAGAAAGAAAATCTTACAGACTTTCATACCGTAAAGAAAATTCACAGATTATAGTAACGTTCACTGTAGAAAAGCAGAACAACTATTAATTTAATTATTCTTTTAAAAAAAAAAAAAACTGTAATAGTAATGAATCAATTCGTAAATAGAGTTGTCCTTGGTACTTTCAGCTTTTTAAATCTTAAAATATTTTTAACGCTCACCTGCTTGTTTTCTACTTTTATTCTCTTTCTGACAAAAGATGTTAAGGGGAGATAAGCTGCTTCCTGCATTTTGTTAAAATAAAACTAAAGGGCTACTATTCCAGAGATATCCCTTTAACAAATTCTGTAAAGTCCTACAACATTTCTGAAGGATATCAATTTAACATGCGCAAATATTTTTTTTTTTTTTTTTGGATAAAATTCTTTAAATAGGATCTGTTAATTTAATTGTTCAGGATAAATTTGAGGGTGTGAAAGTTCAATAATTTTCAATAAACATTGGGGATTTTTGTACTTTATCACAGCAGAGTTTTGCCCCCAAACTTGCCCCTTTGCTCGGATATCACTAACCTTCAAAATGAAATAGTTTAAGTATGATGTTCTTTCCATTTATCCTTGGTGTTTCCTCATTAAAAATTGACGTTTACCATAGCGACACCAGAAAAGAACATTATGTATGTTTTAAATGATAAAAATGCCACAGCACTCAGCCTATAGCAGGTCTAGCTTTTCCTTGGTACAAGTCCCCTGAATGGCGAGCAGCTGAAGAGAGTGAAAAAGACTTGAATACAGGGGGAGATAAATATGTTGATAGAGCTAGAGCAGGGAAAGCATAAAACTGAAGAAATTTATTGTCGATTAGAAACTGGTTTTGATTAATAATTTGTATGAAAATATAAGGATTCAAGAGTTTGAGGGAAATGTTTATTTCCCCCAGCTAAACTGAGATAGTGTGTGTGTGGGTGGGGCATAGAGGCTATCATGCGCTTGAGAAGTCAGATGTATAAATAGAGAAATAGCATCCAATAGGAATACCAAATTAACAATACAAAAAACATTTAAAATATAGATAAATAAGACTAGGTCAGTCAAATTACGAGTCCTTAACCTGTGAGAGCATTACTGCAGTTATCAGTTTGTTCTGCCTGGCTTTCTGTCTGTTCCTTCATTTTCCTCCCAACCAGAAGAGCTCAACAGGGCTTTCCTGGAAAGCTTACTGGCTGTATCACAGCCAGTACTTTCTGTGACCGCCCTATCTGGCTGAATTATGAGGCTTTCTCCCATCCCCATTTGCCATATTACAAGATCTGCAGTCAATGGGTTGATTATGTTGGGGTTTCCAGAATTGCTTGCTGGACAGCATGATAAATACATTTTAAGGAATCAGGAGGCCAGCGTATGCAAAGCCCTCAGGATAAGGAAATATCTGATGAATCAGTTTACAAAAATACATTTAATATCTTCCAGCATTTTATTTCATTCATTTATAATTCCTGTTTCTATGGAAATATGTTTCTAATGTTGTTTCCCGAATGTGATTTATTTTATTTGTAATTATGTTCTCTAGTATTTTTAATTGTTGATAACTGGAGAAAAAAAAAAAAAAAGCATTTGAATGCTGAATCCCTGTTTCTGAAGCTTCTCTTGAGTCTCCTCTCAAATGCATCTGTGCAGAACTGGGAAGATGTAAGGTGTTTAAACGCATTGAATACTTTAACGTTCAAACCTTCAGATGCTCTTTGTGAACCACTCAAGATGCTGACAAACTACTAAGTTCTTGCAGAATTTCTTTTTGTTTTATGTATTATGGTACAATAATTATATCTTGCCACCAAATTTAGGACATTTGTTCCTTGAAGCCATCACCATTTAGTTTAGATGTATTCCTAGCCTGGAACTATTAAAATAGTAAGCTTAGCATTTATCTTCTTCATCCCGCAAGGCATTTTGTTGGGTTGGTTTGTATGAACAAGTTTTGTTTCTTTATTTATTATTTTTTTTTTTTTGGCAGTCTCTTCAGTCTCTGTCCTACAAGAGGCAGAAGTAGTTCGTTGGGTATAAGTCGGGGTGGGGGTTTCATAGCAGTTTTACTATATTTGCTTGCTTAAGCAGTTTAGAATTTTGGCCTTTTTAGCCTCAGTGAAGCAAATGCTCGAACCATCATTCCTTCAGTTACAGATTCACTGCCAAGAATGATTAAATGAACACTGGATATGGTCTGAACCACCACCTAGTAGTAGTTTGATTTGTCATTAGACTCCTACCCTGCCCTGTATAGACGCATTTTCGAGTGACATGCTGTAGTCTGGCTCCAGCAGCACACCGTGGCCTTGTTTAAATGATATCTTGCTTTATAGCAGAGAATAAAGTTCATTATTTTCATGTTGACTATATTACAAAAATGTCACTGAGGTTTTGCTGTATTTCATATGTAATAAGTATTACTGCACTGTGGGAATTTTCTCTTGAAGATCACTGATGTCACCATCCCACTCAGGGTAGGGGTTATTTCCCCTTTGAAAATTAATTGAAATTAATTAATACAATAGTTGGCATTCATCTTTGTTATTTCTCGGTATTTTGCTGAGAAGTTATAGCCCCTGTCTCATGGCATTTTCCAAGTGCTAAAATACTTCATCAGATCTCTGATTTTTGGCCCCCCCCTTTTTTTTAATAATAGTAATTGTAGATTTTTGGTGTATTGATTTATGTGGAGCCATTGGCACATTCTTGGTAATTTTATTATTGATAAAACAAAATTAGAAGGTTAGTCGCAGCTTTTCCCACCACAGTATTAGCGGTAACAGAACTAGCTATTAGAACCGTTGGGGTTTAGTCTTGAGGAGGTCTGTCTTTTTCACACACAGCTATTTTTTTCCTTTTCCTAATGGATGTTTCTATCCCCTGGAATTTTTGAATGGCTGGAGCTGGCCACTGTAATCTTGTCAGCATTTCAGCCTATCACGTGACTGATAGGTGTGGCTAGTTGCTTGCTTGCTTGCTTAGTGGGTCTCCTGGTCTCAAGGTATTACTCACACGATTCTCCCAAGGGAGGGAGGGAGGTAGGGGAGAGAGAGAGAGAGAGCCATACTCACTTTAGTAACTGACCTCACTGTGGGTTTTAATGTTTTTGAAAAGTATCTCAGCAACGCTGGCTGGGAACAGTGCTGTCCCAATAGATTTGTTGGCATCACCATGGGGGCCATGATTTGGCTTGGTTGGTCATGAAAGACTGCGCACCACTCCAGGAAAAGGGAGACTTGATCTACCCTTATTGTGGTCCTTTGCAGCCAGTATATTGAAAGTAACCATCAAAGTTTTTTTTTTCTTTCCACTTTTGTCTTAAGTGTTTCGGTGTTAAATTTTCTTTCGTGACCTTTAGCAGTTAACCAATCAAAAGCACACTTTTATCAGGTTTCGGCATGTGTCAGGTTATGTAATAATAAAGACAAACTGATAACAGATCGGAGTGGCTTTCTTTACAACAAATTTGGCTGGCCACAATATACTTGGCCTGCAGTAGTGAGACAGTTAAGAAACAAAAGAAGGTAGTTTTGCAGCACTAAGTACATCGCAACAGATGAATCTTAACCTTTTTTTTTGGTTTTCATTCATGGTTTTGGCAAAGTCAATTAACAAAAAAACTGATTATATGTATCAAGTTAAAAACTTTAGAAAAAAGAACTGCATCCCTGATTGTATATCTAGCTAATGAACAGTAGCTCTGGTAGTTCAGCACCTTGTGGATCCAGGCTATTTCTTTTGGTTATTGGCCAAAAGTATCACCCATCCCCCTTTGCCATTGCCATTTCACTAGTGTAGGTTTACTCTGGGTACTTTGTTTGACTTCTCTCTCTCTCTCTCAATCAGCGGGTTCTTTCGTTAGGATGACTGGATCTGCGGATGTATCAGGCACCTTTTGTCAATCTCCATCATTGCTTGTGGTACTATACAACCCCAGCCACTCTTCTGGCTTCCAATGAGTAAGCGTGGGATACAAACAACTCTCAAAAGAAGATGTGGTTTTAGTATTACTTTTTGGCTTGGTCGGTTGGTAGGTTGATTACCAGGTCTTCCAGGAATGTACCTTTTTATTACCCATCTCCAGTGAGTTTGACATCTTGAATGGTTGGATCTTTATTTATATAGTTGTATGCTAATGTGTAAGAATCTTTCATTGTGTAGTGTTTGTGATTTTTATATGATATATGTAGAAAACAAGAAAAGTACAGTACCCGTCAAAAGTCTGGACATATACAAAATTGGAATATTTCTAAAAAATATTAGCGGAAAACCTTTATTCAGGTGTAGGTAAACAACATATGCTTATTGTTCACAAATGTAAGAAATGGGAAAAGTTTCATGACAAAACCACGGTGTCAAGGGATAACAATAGACAAATACGTATTCATACATATACCAACCATGTTCATAGTGTTTAACAAGTGAAATATTTTGCCATGATGTATAATCTAGGTAGCTAAGGGAATTTTTGGTGGTATCCTCAGACTTATGACCAGCACTGCATTGTGTCTCTCCCCTTATGAATTCTTCATTGATGTCTTCTCATCTCATTACCCTGATTAAGTAAATAGAGCAGAGCTAAAAATGACTGTTAGTGAAATGTTTCTGTTGAGAACCAAACCAGTATTAATGGAGGATTTGCAATCCAACTAAAAATCTGAAGAATTGAAAACATAAGAAGAAAACAAAAGTTGGAATGTGGTATAGGGTAGTTTTTTTTTTGTCAGATCACTAGGAGAAAGGGTGGATGGGGGGTTTGAATGACCATTACCAAGCCGTCAGACCTTGTTCAGGCAGTCTCAATGATGAGAAGCAGGAGCTCTTTCTCCTTGGGATCTCATAGCCAAACAGATGGGGACAAATTAAGGCTATTTAGGGGTGAAACCCTTTCCATTCTTTTTGGTGTCTGTGCTGGTGACAGCCAGCCTATCAGCATTTAAGGGTCTCTGATGTCCTGGTTTCAGGGTATTTTGAGTGGTTTTCCCTGGCTTTAATTCCCTAAAGGGCCCCAAATTCTCTCTCTTGCTCTTTTAGTTGCCAATTTGGAAGTTGTGGGGATTGTGTGATGAGGTTGGGGATGATAAAAGATTGAATTAAGAGAGCTATGTGGGTGCATAGACTTTAATCATGAAAAGATAGAAAGAATGTGTGAGTGAGTGAGAGAGGGGATTTAAAAAAAAATGTAGACCACTGACTTAACTGATATTAAGAGATGCTTAGTTTCCTTGCTTATATATGTATATGTGTATACTGGCACTCAAAATTAGTTACCATACCAAAACACTTAATGTCTGCCTCTTTTAACATTATACTATTAATCAAATATGCATTATTTTAGCGAAAAAAACCCCCTTAAAAATCAGATGAACTATGCATCAGAACATGTAAGCTATTAACTGGGTGATGCTGTAGTCCGGTGGTTGATCTACTAGGCTGAGGACAGCCAGATGTTTCTTCTGGGTTTTGTGGTTTCTTCCCACATCCTTAACTGAAGAGTTCAGCAACATTACCAAAATACCTCAGGGTCATTTTTTGATTGCTTGATGGTAATTGCTGGCATTGCAGAAGATTGCGATCTTTCTCCTTTTCTTGGAATCCCATTAATTTTTTTAAAAAAGAAACATCTAGCCATTAAGTAAATAACCCAGCAAGACAACTCCGTACTTTGTATAAAAGTAAAAAAAAAACAGAGGAATGGTTACAGCCAACTTGATGTGACTTGGGAGATGAGGAAGAATAGGATGAGTAAATAATCGGAAAGAAGAAAATATTTGTAAAGGAGATTGTTGAAGTAAGAGAATTTTTGTTTTCACAATTGTGGAAATACTTGATTGCCATCATTTTGTAAATAAGACAAAAACAGACAATAATAATAATAATAATAATAATAATAATAATAATAATAATAATAATTATTATTATTATTATCATTTGCTTTGCTAACTTGTGTTGTTTCTGCGAAATGTCGAGCAACTTGTCTGCTAACAGCTAGAAGTGCTGACAGCTTCGGTAGAGGTGAAATCCACACATGGCAGTGATTTCTGGCGAAGAAATTGAGCCGCCTGATGGTTCAAAAAAACTGACCGCTCTTCCTTGTACAACTTCTTCAGCTTGTTTGAAGCAGAGATCTTATCAGCTGAAGCTCACACCCGTAGATTTGCTGACAGTCTTCCAACACACACACACACACACACACACACACACACACATGCGTAAGTTTTTCTCCGGCTGAAGGTGGCAGCCACAAATGTTTCATGAAACTCTCCAGTTAGCGAAGTGTTGAGAACATTACATTCCGACCTTCAACCAGCAAACTGACGGACTGTTATGCATTTCGAGCAGCACCCTTGGAGCTCATCTGAAAGTGGGATTCTATCAGGGCTGACACTCAGAACAGCTCACGGAGCCTGACAGGGCTCTATAAACACGTTTTGTATTATTGTAATCCCCATTATAAAAGGAGGCGACGGGAGCTTGCAAGGGACAGAAGTCCGTTTTTGAAACCCCTCCGTCTTTCTGGTAAGCTGTTAAAAAAAAATCCAGACTGATTGACCAGAATGGTTATGACATTTAAAAAAAAAGAGTCTTTGCAGCAGGGAATATGTATGTAAAACAACAACGTGCCAAGGAGAACTGATTCTTTCAGTAAAGACAAAGAGACGTAAAGTTATTACAACGGTTTAGAAGACTAGCCTCCTTCCACCAGGGGGTTGTATTGGTAAGCTAATGAATCTACCAGCAGAAAGCAAAATTCGTCAACAGAAGAAAATTTTCCACTAATATTAAAGTGAATCTTTACATCCAAAACCACAGTTTTCTTGTATTTTGGAACATAGTTGTCGCGCACAGAACAACACAAAAAAAATAGCAAATTATTATTATTATTTTTTTTTTTTTTTTGAAAATGATTCAAAATTGCCTATTTTGAGCACTTTCAAAGTACCAGTCTTCATACTCATTGGTTAAGATTTATAGTGAGGGGCTTTCTTCCTAATGTTGATATCCCCATTCATCTTCCTAACAAACATCGCTGGATTAAATCCACCTACTTTGAGGGATCCCAACTGTTTGTTCTAGTGAAATCTATTCGTACAGAGAACACCTGATGACACGAGACTGGAAAGTCCCTCTCACTCATCAGATTAGATGGCCAGAACTGGCAAGACTTCCGCCATGCCAAGGAAATCATGTGGCAGGAAATGAGAGGCGATAAGAGTTTAACTTTGCTTCTATCCATTGAGTACGCTAGTTAGTGGTAAGAAGTCACTATAGAATAATCATCTTTATGAGGGAGTCTTTTATGTTTATTAAAGATTCTTGATCTTACCATGTCCTTCCACTCTCCTTTAGGCCGACTTATAGCATGCATTTTCTTTTTATTTATTTTTTTGGCACAACCTCTTCATCTACCATTTAGCAGGGGAGGTAACTTAAGATTTTTGAAAACATGAAACATTGGATTTAGATTTTTTTTTTCTTTTGGAAAAGCAAAATTTGGCTTTATCTTCTTGACATCATTAAGTAGGTATTTTCACAATTGAAAACAATAGTTAAAAACCACATTTGGCACTTTTTTGTTTTTTTTTTCTCAGATCAGTTTAACATTTTACCATCTAAAGAGAAGGTAACTTGGAATTTCATGTAGACTGGGGAGGGAATAAAGTAAAATGCTTTATTTGGTAGAATGATTACTTATAATATACCATTAGTAAGACATTTTTGAACTTGGGATTGAAATGTTTTGGATTATTCTGCCGTAAATTCTCTCAGTGGGCGATATTTCATGTTTAACTCATCTCTGTTTAATGAAGCAGTGTACTTGATGAATGAACCCTGTTTTGTACTTGTAATAATTGTTTCAGACTTAATCTTGTCATTATGTGGTCTGGAAAATGTAAGTCATCAATTAGCATTCCTGTTGATCCCAGTGACTCTGCCAACATCTGGGACAGGCCGAGTGTTCCTTACTGATCTGGAGTTGCCATGCTTAGAGCATGCAGCACTTTCCAGTGAGGGCTGCAACAGACAAGGTAACTTACCCTGGGGTTAGCACTACTCCTGCAGCCACTGGGAAGAGGAGTCATAACTCAATCGGCGACTGGCTGCTACTTCTCTCTGCTCTCAACAGGTGTGGTGGTGCCAGATGTAAGCTTTGAGAAAGCATTGATGATCATGTCTTCAAGCAGCATCAGCTGGGAGTCATTACCAGAGGGGAGCCTGAGGAAGTTGCTGGAGAGGGGAGAAGAGTTGTATGTACTCTTATGTTGCAAGTTGAAGTTGAAGGGTTAAAAAGAAATTTATATATTTTTATTTTTTTATTTTGGTAAACCTTTTTGTTTGCATGATGTTTTTCAGAAATCCTACAGTTTTCCAATTTTTTTAAAGCAAAAAAAAAAAGAAATTGCATATGAATTGCATAGAATCTCATTTCTGTGAATTAGCTTGCCTGGTTGCAAGACAGAATTTAAACTCATGGCATGAAGAAATTTCCTTGCCTTTCTTAGTTTATTTTCCAAAGTATTACAGCAATATTCTCCGTTAGTGAGTGCTTAAGTATAGAAGAGTAAGATTTGATTTGGATTATTGGTAATGGGCAGTAATAGGAAAGGAACTGCAAGCTAATATAAGATAATTCATCAAGTATAAGGGAAGATGTTTAGATGAAAGCATGAAAATGTATTATGTGATTGTAAAACGACGCCTTTTTACATGTGGATTTTTGAGTCGTGAGATTATATACACGAAACTACATAGACTAGAAATTGATTTATGTTTGCAATGTGGGAAATTTCGTTGGTGAGTTCACCAGTGTGGTTGTCATTGTGCCTTTAAAGTTACTTGCTGATTATCTTGGTAGTTAAAAAGGATGTGGATCTATGCAGTACGCTCACAGATTGTGGGACTGGACTGCACCTTGCCAGCAATGTGGGTTCTCTCTAGGTCTGTTCTGCAACTCTGGATTTTTTCTGGGGTATTCCAGTTTCCCTCCACACTAATCAGAGGAGTTATGTGTTCTCCTTTGAGATCGAACTATCACACACCATACAACTGCAAGATGGTAACAGTATTCCAGCGGTAAGAAAAGCTTTTTTTCAGACACGTTTAGATTTTTTTTTTCTATATTGTTTCCTAACTTAAAATCTATACTAATCTTCACGTACAATCCGAAGCTGGTTTCTGTCTCCCAATAATTTAGGAAATCCTTCCCACAATGCAATCCTTTAAAAGAAAAGCTCCCTCCTAATTGTCTACAAGTGGAACAGTTGGTGAAATAAATGTCTGCCATATTGGTTTGATAGCTAAATGCTCAGAAGCTATGCGGCGATTCAGACCCAGTCATGAATTTTCGTACCGTTCTGTTGTGGCGAAGGTTTTCTAAGTTACCAGCAGGATGGCTGCTCACATGGGCTCTCTGAAGGCAGGTCTGGTAAAAGCTGATTAGTTCTTTCAGTTGTTGGTAAAACCACGGAGAATATTACGTTTCAATTCCCTCCCCACCCAGCAGCCAAGTTTATGGAGATTTTAAAATGTAAGGTTTTGTTAAATTACTACCATGCCAGATATTTAAATAACAAGCCTTAAATGAAAAAAAAAAAGGGGGGGGGGGCAAGGGAGGGAAGTCAGAATTTTATTATTATTTATTCTCTCTCTCTCTCTCTCTTTTAGGTGTCCATACAATAATCAGCTTTTCCTTGTTTCTTCAGCAATTTAAAAAAAAAAAAAAAATTGTGCTTCCTTTAGATTTGTTTTCTGCCTGTACCGGTGTCACTTGTTTAAATATCTTTGAAATCAGTACATCTAATTCTAGATACATTTGTGTGTGTGAGTGAGAATCTGTTTTAGATAAATTACATATTGTTAGAGTTATTTAGGTAATGATCAAAGATTTATATGGTTTGTATATATATATATATATGTGGTGTGTGTGTGTGTGGTGTTTCACTTAGGTGGGGTTTATATGCAGTGCTTTGTGTACATTGGAGTGGAGTTTATTCTCTTTCTCCCCCTTTCCCAACTCACCTGGCCCCTATTAGGTGTAAAAGAAAAAAAAAAAGAACACAATGGCAGTACGCATTCTTCAATGTCAGGTTTGGGCCCTGAAAACATTTCCAGTATGTCTTTCAAGCATTCTGAGTTTCATTAAGTTTGCTTTTCTTTCTTTTTTTCTTAAAGATGTGTATTTAACTGTCGTGAGACGGCTGCCTCTTCGAGTTAACAGCAGACATCTTGACCGACATAAGTGTTTAACCGCAGATTCCTGTCTACGACAGAAACTTAGTGAAATAGAAGAAATGATGGTCGCTTGTTTATACCTTTGACACAGCCATGCCATGCATAATCCACCTCGTTATTGCTCTTCTAGCTATGAGTTTTTTTATCACATGTTTTGGGGCAATGTTCTTTTCCTCTTTCAAATTCCCTCCACCCACCTTTGTATTTTCCATTTTATTCTCGAGATCCACATTCAAGATGAACAATGAGGCAGTTATTGCGACTATGTCCTTAATCCATGTGTTGAGGTACTGACAGCTTAAGAAACAATACAAATTAGTGTCTGGCTGCCAAAATTGCAACAGACAGTGTAACCAGCTCCTTACACATTCCTCCTTAATAGGGGAAACTATTTTCTGTGATTACTTCCACACTATTTATGACTTTCTGTATTGGACATGATTACTTTGTCTCCCCCTTTTTAAGAAGTTTCCAGCTGGGCAGACTATTGGGGAAGTTGACCTGGGAAAGGAGGAATCAGTGAATGTATCTGGTGCTGGGTACACTTTACATTATTCCTAACTTGTTTCTGCCATCTTCGGAATTATTATTATTATTATTATTATTATTATTATTATTATTATTATTTATTATTATTATTATTATAACACAAGAAAGAATGAGTTTTGCTTTCCCACATCTGGTTTGATTCTGCTTATAACTAGCTTTAATAGAGATACAAGTATGAAATTGTTTATGTCCTAAAAATTCATTACCCACAGGCAGGAAATGGTTTTCCTTTTGAGGGTAGGAGGAGTCATAAGTAAATTTCGTTGTTGAAACCTAGGTCTACTGTAAAAGAAATGACAAAAAAAAAAGACTCTTTAATTAACCCTCTACTTGTCAGTAGGCTGATGCTGTCCTAATTAGTTACTTTAATATATTTGATGTCTGCTGCAGTTAAATGAGGATGTACTTTGATATATTCTGCTCTAAAATATTAATTTCATACCAACTTAGCTGTGTGCGCGTCATTAATGCTCATTGTGTGTGTTTGAAGTTTCAGTTACTGCCGTGTTTATTTAAATCATTTCTAACTTAACGCGGGCCATCCTAATCAAATTAGTCGTGGTATATGTTTGTTGTTATTTCTTGAAGAGAAAAAAAAAAAAATGCTTCTGATGCAGTGATGTGTTTAGAGGTTCAAATGTTGTAAGTAAATTTCAGGGTCTTTGGTGATTCATGGTTGTGCAGAAATGGGAAATATTGGGCCATACTCCATGTGCTGCCTCAACCTTTGGCCTGCTTAATCATCTAACTGCAGATCAGCGTATTACTTCCATTTCACCTATGGATAGATTGTAGGTGTTTTTTTAAAAACTTTGTCAACTTAAATTTCTGGGCTTGACTAACAAGAATTTGGAAGCAGAGCTGAGATCTGGTGCTACTTCACTCCTTGACAGATTTTGATACCATAAAATATTAATCACTGAATGCTGTAGGGAACTGCAACTTAACTGAATATGTTACTTCTACAGGATTTATTATTTTAAACAGCAATTATTAATAAAGCATTAATATTTAGTTCTATGTGTTATCATCGGTGATTGTGTATGGTACAAATGCTTTGTTTAATTGTTCTGTATATTTTTTTGTTTTTAAGTGCGTTGTGCCATAAGATGTCAAATTAACAGTAACTGTAAGGGAAATTGCTTATATACAGTATTGGAAATAATTATGGATGTCTAAATAATGGGTAATTGCAACTGAGAGATTTATATAATACATAAACAATGTATTATTACAGAAAATATACAAAAACAAAATAAATACGTTGTAGAATGCACTAATATTTTGGTATGTGAGCTCTTTGCTTTATATAGAGCAGACACCTTGTTTTCATGCCCTACACAGACTACCAATGTATGATTGTTGAATGCTTTTCCAACTCTTCGTAGCACTCTTCATAATTCTTCCAAGGTGTTTGGTTGTTGGCTGACTTTCTCAATAGCCATATAACCACAGTTATGTTCACATCAGGATTTTGTGCAAGCTAAGGCATCTTCATGAGTGATCCTTCAGCCACTTTACGTTCCACATGGTCTTTCACTACATTAGCTGTACGGTTTTGATCTTTGTCATGTTGGAAGATGGACCCCTGCCCAATGAGTTGTCATCTTAAGGGAATAGCAGGCAGTCAGTATTCCCTTGATTTGATGCAAGTCTTTAACCACACTAGTATTGATCCATCCCCATGCTTCACTGTCGCTGTTGTACACTGACTGTTAACCACTCCTTGGTTTACCTCCAAGCAAACTGCTGCTTATTATTGCCAAACAGCTGAAACTCTGAGTCAATCTGTAAAGAACATCTTCCAGGTTTAGTAATTCCGCTACTTCATTTCTGTTGCTTATTTCAGGCTCACTGTTTGGTTGTTTGCTGTCCTTAGCAAATGTTTTTGGGCAGCTACACGTCCATCGAAATCACTGTTCTTGAAGAAATGCTGATAACCATAGTTGCGGCTGTGTCATTTGCAAGATTTCCATTGGCTTGTTGTCTGTCACATAGAGAACATACCATGAGATACTTAACATCACTTTTGGTGACTTTAACTTTCTCTCTCTCTCTCCCTTGTTTCTATCGTTAACAGTGTCATTTTTGTGTGTCCGCCTCAGAATTTTACATGGAGTAGCCTTCACCATCTAGGGCATTGATTCCTATGTGCTGGTGATGCGATATTTCTTTCTCAGGAGCCATAGTACTTACTTCTCATTCACCACAGTCTGATAACATTGCTGCCTGTACTTTCAGTCACGCAGGTATGACACCTGATTGCTTCCCTGACAACCAGTCGTTCTACTACTTGCACACACACAGCTACAGTCAGGTGCGAATAAGTTGGCTAAGGTAAACAGATCTGGCTGATGTTTAGAAATCGATATTCCCTAACTAGGAGTGTCCAGCCCTGACTGACTGACTTTAAATTCTATGTGTCTCTTGATGTTTGGCAAAGGATTTTGATGAGAAAGATCTTTCATTTTTCTCATTCTGAATGAGTCAGCTACTGACAGCAGATATAGCTGTTTCTATTATAAAGTTTGTGTTATTTTTTTCAGTTTCATCAGAGAGCTTAACAAAATTCAGAGACTTGATGTCAGTAGGCATTCCAAAGGTTTAAATTGGCCCTTCCACTCACATGATAAACACTTGATAGCAAACTATAGAACCAGTGCAGGCTAAAGGAAGCATTAGACACCAATTGCCATGAATGGATAATAGGTTGGGGGGGGGTTCATAGTTTGTAAATTGGAGGCAGGTAAAAAGCCAGCAGGATGGACAACTGTTAACAGAGTAATTTCCCAGTTGAATAGAAGCCATTAGACAAACTGTTAATGTATATATCCTGGATGCCCAAAGGCAACAGAATGGGGTGTTAAACCTTAACAATCAGCTGCAAATGTGGCAGAATATGCAGGAATCCATGAGAACTATCAGGTGTTATTTCTACTGCATGGGATACAGTGGAAGAGTGGCAAAATGAAAACCACACTTTATTCCACAATGCCAGATATCAACTGCTATGAATAACAAAAATGCTACTATACCCTTGTCTTTTAGAACATTTCTTCGTTCTGATGAGTCCAGGATTTTACAGACTTTAGACAATGGTCAAGTAGGGTGTCATGTCGTCCAGCACAGGAATTTTTATTTAACTATCTGCCAACCACATCGAAATATGCTAATGTTTCATGTTAAGGTGTAGGGTAGAGTTTGGGCCATTGGAAAGTTACACCTGGTAGTCTGCAAAGCAACTAACTTCTTTGTGGCCTATTAACATTCACTGAGTAGGACTTTTGTCTGTTTATGTGAATGGTCATCTGTCCAGTATTTTGTGGAAGATAGCATCATAGCTCACATTGCCCAGGCAATGCAAAGATAGAAAGAGAGTCAGAGTATCATAAATCTGCCACAACCTGGCCAGTCACTGGGCCAGTGGCCCCAGTACAGATTTTGTGCAAGAATCTGACTGCAATCTGGCAGATGCTAATTTTTGCAGTAATATTTCTCCTTTAGAGACAGAGTTCATAGTCAGTCTTTATGTACAAGTCATGAATTCACTTTGGGCACAAAATTGTTCCAACGCTCCATACCCGTTAGATATTGCTATCGTAAATTGCCAAGAACATAGCCAGTAATGTGCTTTTTTGATCTCTCTGGCCTCAGTCTACATCAGAAATACAATTTCCTACTTTCACTGCTGAAAACTTTTGAGTTTGATTTTGGAGCCACATCCATCAGTCTCCTGGCTGGAACACATTCCACAGATTGTGCGGGCATATCTGTTACACGATACGCAACTTTGAATACCCATGTGTTCTTTTTTACGCAAACCAAGTAGTAAGTTGACTTCCAGTGGCATGATTTGTTTTGTTGTTTTAGGAGTAGTTTTGTCTTTATCAAGTTGAGCCTCTATGTTACTGCTGACAGATGGGGGTATTTTTTAAAAAAATTTTTGCTTTTTAAAAATCTTTTATCAATTTTAAGATGAGCAATAACTTCTTTGTGTAAATTAGAACTAGACAGATCAACATTTGCTTGATTGCTGGACACAGCCTTGTACAGAGTTTGTATACTTTGGTGACAGGGTTGACTCCTCATCTCCTGGTTGTCTTGCTCCACAGAACCTTAATTTTGACTGTGGCCGAGCTCTGTTCCCATGGACAATATTTAGTTATGGCCACATTTCAGAGAGCTACTGACAAAATGATGTGAAAATTCTTTGCCATTGTTAGATTATAATACATCAGGTGTGCACAAAATAGTGGAAATATTTAAACAATATGCAACTTTTCTTGCGGAGTTATTATACATAATAAATTTGTTCTCCCCATTGGGATTAGACTACATGTTGATGATGTTGACTTGGCATCTTGAGTTCTTTAAAAATCATGAGTTTTGAACACTAGACCCTTCTTGGGTGGTGAGTTCTTCAGTTGGCAAGGTTTCCAAAGCAGCAGATGTAACATAATTAACTCTCTTTGTGACATTTTTTGTATCTGAGTTATAATTCTCTCTATGCAAGCAGACATACTCAGCATGTCTGTTACAGATATGTGTATTGTGGAGGTTGTAGAATAACAACTTGTGTGAGTAGTATCTAATTTTTTGCTAATACACCAATAACCGGCACATTAAGTTTCTCATTACTACTTACAACAATCACATTAAATCGATTCAAGCGATAATAATGAAGTGATTCCTCCTTCACCTGCATCCAAACATTCCAACATTGTCATCAGGCAAAACAAAAAACAAAAACTAGAAGTGACACCTCAAAAGTATCTGAACAACACAAAAGAATTGCATGCTGATGCATGCGGTTTTTAATTTGCAATGCACACACGTTGTCTTACCTGTGCATGCATGGAAAAACATGACAGAATAATGTGGTGAGAAAACTACAATGTCTGGGCATTACTGACATTGGCCAGCCCACGTCTGAACTTGTTTGTTTTTAATAGATGTTTCAGACACTGGCTTGTCAGTTGGCCGGTACTGACAATGGCTGGCCACTGAGCACTGGTCAGTTTTGGGTTTTTGACATGAAATGTATGCCACCGCAGGAGGAGAACCGGGCAAAAAATATTTCCTGCGTATCATCTTTTTTTTTTTTTTTTTGATGTCTTCATCTCTTGTTGTGTAAAATGCTGTTCACATCATGCATGGCAACAAATCTACCATTTCATTGGCATCGCAATACTAGGTGCATTGAAACTAAACTTTGCTGTAATGGTGCCTAGCCCAGTTTTCTTTGAACATCCCAAAGCATTTCTTGAAAAGGATTTCAAGTTCATAGTGTTTTTTTACTTGCAGCAGCACTGCTAAAACACTTTCTCTGCCTCTCACATATGTTTTTCTTTTTCTAATGTGAAGATGACAAAATTTGTAACCATGACAGATTCACTCACGCACATGATGGCACCAAAAAGAAAGTGATGTAGCTGCGATGTATTGAGTTGGCTTTTGGCTTCATGATTATGCAGATTTCCTGCACAGCAGAATCTCAGGTAGCATGTGCAAGACTGTCATTGAATATCACTTATGGCTCGACTATTGAAGGAGTACACGCATAACTGGACGTGGGGGTTTCTTAAACATCAGAAAGAACTGCGAAATCTTTTGCACTCCACCTACATTTGGAACCTGTAGGTTCCCCCTCCATCTCTGCAGAGTTTTGGAAGTCGAGGTGTACTCTGAAGGCCGGGAAACTATGAACGAAAGCAGGCAGTGTTGCCGATTGTTTTCCAAAGCTGCCGCCAATATTTGAATGGTAAACATTTTGGACAGTTTGCGATAGGCTAAAGATATACAAGTAAAAAAAAAAGCGGGCCAGAGGTTTTTATTCTGCTAAAATGAGAGATTGAAAAAATGTTTCCAGAAGTTCTTTCTTTCTTTTAATAATACATGCATCACCGAGGATTATGCTTTCCCAAACCATAATAGCCATGTATTGGTCTGCACAGAAGGTACACGGCGAGGAGCTACCTGTCTATTAGTAGCAGTAGTATATTGCATATATACAATATGCAGTGAAAACACATCTTTATCAATATTGCTGTGGGCAGGCTGACTTGATACATACACTGCCATGTAACTCTGCCTGTCACGAAGGATCTTTAGTAAGTTGTCTGTCACCTTTTCTTTCTTCAAGATCTAAATCGAAGTCTGTAGGGTCTGGGTATAATGACAGGCCTACAAACATCATCCGCAATGCCAAATGAAAACCCTACACTTTTTTAAACTTGCAGATGGTAAGAGCATTCCGGACTTTCTGAAACACATGGAGAGGCAGTTTTCTGAACTGGAGTGGAGGGTCATCAGATCTCAGCCTGCAGAAAAGGAACAGATACAGATGTTCTGCCGACACTGGGTAAGCGAATATCTGAATCAGGCAGACCGACTCTTGCTCGGCGTTTTATAACATCTGTACACGAGTGCAGCCTCAGGATATAGTGCGGCACTATTATACACATGCTGTGGCATACGTGAAGTTTGTGCAGTCATTTTGACAAAAACTATCACATCCAATGGCGCGTCAGTAGTTTATTCTAAAAAAAAATAATAATAAAGGCCTTAGCTGTTAAATGAATTAAGTGTTATTAGCACTGTATTTTTTTCGCTGGAGTGGCTTGAAAATCTGAATAATTGTTTTGTCTGCTTAATTCTCCTTTCTGAATGTTTTAATCTGGAAGCTGCAGGGTACTCTGGCACTTGTAGTGTTAACAGTTGAATGCTTCCTTGTCAGGTCAAATGTTTTTTTATTTTTAAAAAATTATTTTTCATTCACCTGTCTTAACAGTGTCTCAAGGAGAGTCTAGTAAAGGCCATGGGCGAGGGATTGGGTTTTGGCATGCAGAGAATGGAGTTCTACATCAAGACAGCCAAGCTCACTTCAGAACACGTGATCACCGACACACAGGTAAAGATTGACGGCAAGCCGGATGCACACTGGAAGTTTGAAGAGAGTTTGCTGCACAACCATTGCGTTACAGTGGCGGTCAGGAAAACGGACAGTGACACCTGTCCGGGGGAATCCGATATACAGGTGAGCTAATTGCCAGGTCGGCTGCAATCCCTGTAACGAGCCGGTTGGTGAAACACTAAAAGCAGCAGTTCTGTCCTTAAAGTTCCTTATTAGGGTGCGCGGGGTTAGAATAAAAAACAGGTAGCAGGGCTGGATTGGTTCATTGTTCACTGTGGCGGTTTATTTACCTTAGAAGTTTGGCTGGCCACCCGATCCCTGCCCCTTATCTCGTTATTTCTAACTACACATTTCCTACCTCAGCTGGTATTTACAACAACAAAAAAAAAGAAAAAGAAGAAATTAATTAAACTAAAAGGAGAATCAGGACCTGTTGTCCTCAGTGAAGCAGGTACTTTGCTTACCAAAATGTCTGCCCAAACTATTAAATTTATCACTTAATTTTTCCTATTTTTGGCATTTAACGTAATGTATCAAACGCTCTGTGTTTTGTAGGTAGTTAGAATTTACATGTGCTACATTTTTTTTTTTAAATATTCAAGTGAATTTTTGTTAGTTGAAGCTGTTTTAGCTCTGTATTTGTCTACATTTAAAGTAGGGACTGTACTTGCTATTCTGATTACCGCATTCGTCTTGCTCTTTGTCCGTAGAACCATTTCCAGCTACTCTTGTTTTATCCACTCTTTAATCCAGCATCCATCCCCACCACTACCCCCCTCCAATTCTGACTGACTCATTGTTACTGCCACCGTTTCTGTTGTTTTTGCTGCTGAGAGATCTCCACCAACGTGGACTGATGTGATTGTCAGCCGCCATGATGTGGGCATTCCTCGGGAAGATAAGCCTGTCATTGATTTGACGAGACTGCTTTATTTTAAAACAGACCGACAGCAGATGATGCTGACGAGGATGAATGTTTTGCTCCTATAGCAGTAAAATCTTCAGAAGCAAAATTACATTTCATGGAGCCAAATGTGATCAGCTTTCCTCAGGCCGAGTGTTGGAGCAGTGTGCACAAGAATTCAAACACAGTCCATTTGTCCTTTTAAAGCATGTGGGCTTTTCTCAAATCCACCAATACCAAAGAAAAATCTAACTAGGGTGGGCTAATTTTTGGAATAAGCAGCAGGTATGCATTTAAATATGCATGGTAGTTTGTTTTTTTTAAAATACATTTTTGCTTAGTTTAGTTAAGACTTTTAAATGAATTTTTTTGTAATGCTAACTGCATTAGTATATGATTTAGGTATAAACCTATAGGTATCATGCTGCTTGATGTGACGTATTTAATACTAACTTAATGAACAATGTGGCCATACGCAGACTTTAAATTGATCTCCAGAAAGGTGTTTCAGAATCTGCGAAAGCCGACTTATCATCTATTATCAGTATTAGCTTTTAGTTTAATTTTTCCAAGATATATGGAGTGTCACATGGTTGACAACCCCTTTAGTCTTTCAGAATCTTTTAATTAAAATGTTTTAGCGGGTTAATCTGTTGGCAGGAATGCAGCTTAATCCTGTGAAATGTCTGTCATAGTTATGCTGGTTTTTGTCTGTCAGAGCTGTTAAGTAAACTAGAACAGATGACGTAATGTGAGTTCACGATAGTGAAACACCGTGTGAGTGGTGTCAAGGGGAGTGAGCCTTTGCTCTTCCGATTAAGGAACAAACTCGAACTCTATAGAAAAGTGATTATTTTAAACTTGCCTGTTGTGATCTGAAAGCCAAACTGCAGAGTGCATCTGAAGCACCGTTTGGACCAATAAACATTGCATGGCTTTCTTTTTTGTACCTGGATTTGCACACCACTTCACATGGTTAACCAAGGTTTGACTTAAATCCAGACATTTAGAATAATAATCCATGCTTCTGATGGCAAATATTTTAATTTTCCTTTCCATCAGCTGATATCCGGAGAGAGGGAGAGGGGGATGAAACCGAAAATTGAAAGGTCTGCAAAGCTACACGTCAGCGAGACATTCATGAAATATATATATTGTTACAAGCAACTATCTGACAGACAGAGTTGCAAGTTTTATCTCTGTAGATGATTGGGGATGGTTTCAAATACAGTAATTCCCTTGGATGAGTGGGGGATTCTTTACCTAGAGAGTAATATTGGGAAGACATGCAGGGGAGGGCCAAAAGAATTCAGATGGAAAAAGCAAAGTAGGCCTTGAAAATTGATACACATAAGTCATGTGGTACTATTCTAGTGGAAGTGGCAGTTACAAGGCCTTGTTGGACCTCCCTTGATAGGGGAAATAAGGGAACTGATTAACTAATGGATTTCTAGATTAGGGACCACCTAGAATACAAACTGAGGAGGTAACAGGAGAGATATTGCTTGTTGTTCAATTTGATACTAAGTCCTTGCCAGTGAAGCTGATTGTACAGAAGGAGAGATGGGGAAAGGTAAATTTGTTAATGTAGGAGAATGTATTAAGGGTTGTGACCCTAGCTGCTACTCTTATTTGCCAGGGGATACAAATATTGGGATAGTATTTCATGTATAAATCATGTAGGAAGCAAGGGATCCCTGGGATATGGGGGTGGGGACCTACTATTCTTCCTGTTAGCAATTTAAAATGTATCTGTTATTTTTTTCCTTTGGTGGGTAGGCGGTGATTAGAATTAATATGGTGCTGGCATCCACTCGTGACATAATGGAAGAAACAAAATAAACGTAGTCAAAGATCAGACCAAAAACCAACAGAATAATCTTCAGAAGCTTTTAAGATTGGTAGGTAATTGCGTAAGGATGACTGTATTCCAAAAGCTCAGGCAGAAATGTGAAAGCAGCTGAAGCTGGATTTCATTATATCTGCCAAAGTGTAAACAATGCCACGAGGAACAAAACCGAGTTATCCTTTTAATGCGCTGTGGAGCTTCCTTTTTAAGAGAAGCGCTGTATGCCAGGTCCAGGGAAGACATCGAATTATCAAATTGTAGTTAGTGCTGACCGTTCGTCAGTAACCGGACTTGATTTACTACGAAAACAGACAAACAAAAAGAAAAAAACTGTTTTTAGTATCGGAGTGACTCACTTGTGCGACTAACCTGTTTCGTGGAAATGTCTGTTTTGTTATGTGCAGTGTAACTTTCCTTTTGAGAAAAGGAAAAGCGCAAGCAACTTGAAGTGCATCTTGGTTGTGGAAAAAAAAAGCTTGAGCCTTTCTGTTGGTCAGCCAGTGGCCGACTGCTGGGCTGGAAAGGTTGGTTGAGTGCCCGAATTCATATCATCGATTGGGGGGTCGACTTGGTTTGGTGCATCTTCCTGTATCTAAAAACCAAAGATTTCTAGTGGGGGCTTTCCTTGGTAAACGTGTAGCTAACCTCCACACCCTGTCTCCTTCACCTGCTTTAGGAAACTAACACCAGGAGGGGGGGGGTCTGTACCTTGAAGCTGTTGAATCACAAAGGAATAAGGTGGCTGCCCATTAAAACTAACATCCCGTGTGTCATGCGGTGTAGAGAGAGGGGGGATAAACAGACACTATTAAGCGCTCAGTTGTTGTTCTTGGTGTCCAAGACAACAAGGCTGCTAACACACCTGCACTTCTGCTGTAGATGTTGGGTGGGGGGGTTTAGCGGGGGGGGGGGGGAGTGAGTCTGCCTTACAAAGACTTAAATTATTTGTACAAGTAGATGGATAGGAAATTAACTTTTTGCTATTCAGAGTTGTGCAGTAGTTTAAACTTGTGTCCTTGTGTCCATCCTGCGTTTGGAGACAGATACTCAAAATGGCTTGTTTCAAAAACTAGTGGCAGGTCATAGGTTGTCAAGAGATTTAGATAACGGTTGTGCAGTGACTCCCATGAATTCAGCAATCCTGAACGCAAGTTTGGAAAACAGAGGGAATGTAAGCGAGAAAGATGGAGAATGGCTGTGGAAGATTCGTCAGTCCCTTAACATGTCATTTTTTATCTGAGACAACGGGTTTTACTGAAAACAGTCAGCTTTGTATTGGGAGTGGCTTCAAGCAACCGGATCTGGCTTGCAATGAATGTATTAGCAGCTAAAGGGTTAAGAAAACTCTTTGAGTACTGACATAGGCCTAAATTCTCCAGGGCAGTCAAAATATTAAATATCACAGTAGTGGGAAAACTTAGACCAACTCTTGATTCCTTGATATCCTGGCTTAGTAACTGTCAGTGAAGCTGCTGCTGGGAAAAGCTTGTGACAGATATTGGTTTGAGAGAATCCTTATATTTCTGTTTCAGTTTTCCATGATACATTGGTCTATATGAAAAGTTTCATTAGTGGTCTGCTGTTGTTTATTGTTACTTTATCCAGTAGCTTAACCCTTTTGCATTTATATTTAGAGCTGTCCTTAACACTGCATGTGTTCCTGGTAAGGGTGCCTGTACGTTAATGCTAATAAAATCTCATGAGATTTCGTAATTTTGCACAAGATTTCTCATGACATCAGAAGTTTAAACAGCCAGGTAAAAGTGGCCAGGCTCATAGGAGTGGAGCTGGTTAGGGTTGGTTTTAGGGTATGAAAGGGTTAAAGGTCAATTAACAGCATATCTACATATACGAGTTATAGATATCAAAAGAAGTTAAGTATACTTGACATTTGAAAAGAGCCGGAGACTTTTGCACAGCACCATATGTGATATTTTGCATTAGCCATATTTTAACTGCTGTTCACCAGATCAAGCGGATCAGCATTTGAAGTTGCAACTGAGTAATTTTATTTCATCTGAGCCAGATTACTAGTCATTCATTATCAAAATAATATTGCTATAGAGGTTGTCGACGAATTGGATTTAATTTAAATATGAATCCACATTTGTTCATAGCCCTGTTGTCCTTTTGTTTGTTTATTCCTTGCCATTTTAACCCTATGTATTGCACGTTCACTCCATTACCCTTACTCAGGATAGGCTCAGCTAGAGGGAGCTGTGACACACAGTACCTGCCTCATTAAATTAACTCTTTTTGATGATAAATCCATACATCACTCCACCCCCTCATGTGCTTTGCTGACTGAATGTAAAGCCAGTCGAACTCCAGTACTGGCCAGCACTGCTAGGCTGGGGGCAGAAAACATGTCCCGGTGTAAGGTATAAGTAAGGTAAACCGAAATAGCACACACAGGGATGACAAAAGAAAACCTTTATATTATTGAAATTTATAACATTTACTAGACTTTATATGATATACAGTGGTGCGAAGTACATACTAACAGTGTTTATCTAGCTGTCTATTTTAACAAAATAGAGGCAGTAAATGAGTATCTATCAAGATTAACGAGTGAAATGATTTATGATTGACTTATCAATCTGCATGCATAATTTTCCAGTCCATCAGTATCAAGTGTGTATATATATATATATATATTAAAAAAAAACCAAAAAAAAAAGGCAAGCAGAGATCCAAATCAGAATGAACGAGTATATCAGCACATTTCCCTCTATGTTTTAAATTCCCTTCTTAGCTTGAATTGTAGATATCAGAAGATCATGTTTTCTCCCCCGTCCCTGTATGACCCATGATGGTTGGTTCATCTTCACAGCAGCAGTCAGTATGACAGGCTTGTCTATCTTATCGCCAAATCACATTACAGAAATGTTTTGACAGAGTTTTGGCTATACTTCGTACATCTGCAGCAGCTAGTATTTCATCCTGTCCTTTAAGATAGCTGCTAATCAAAGTTGGATGGACTTAACTAAAATAATAGATGAAAACGGAAGAGAGTATGTTCGTGCACGAAGGAAAAGCTGTATAAGAGCGAGTTATGGGCGATTGTAGGAATTCTTGATTTGGGAGCTCTTCAGGGTGATGTTCTTGTTCCTGTTTCAATGAAACAAAAGAATACAAGATGGCAGTTAACGAAGACATAGTTAATAATCAGATGATGATGATGATTTTCCTTTTTTACAAATTTTGGATGATAAAACTGAAAAGGACTGTAGTTCCAAACACTAATTAAACTTGGTGAGTATTGTAAATGGGCATACAAATAAATAAATAAATAGACAGTCCCTAGAATATTAGAAGATGGTCCATTTAAATTAAGTTTTTGGTAGTAAATTTAAAGTGATTCTTTAATTCTCAATATAGAGCCTAGATCTCGTGTCTTACAGTATGGTCGAGTAAGGGCAGATCTTCATGCCTTCTCAAAATGGAATTAAATAAGCCAGAATGCAGATCTGCGGACTTTGTAAGTGCATATAGTTTACCTTTTATTGTAATTGCAGGAAATCGTTTTTGAAGATAAGTAAATGACCCATAAGTTTTTATTAAGGTTAATCAGATGTATAAAACAATGTTCTTGCATTGCCTTGCTACCCACACTTTTATACATCATCCTTTTCTCTCCTCGTCTCTCTCTCTCTCTCTCTCTCTCTCTCTCTCTAATTTAAAACAAAATCTACTTTATTAAAAGCAGGTACTGAACGGGTCAGGAGTGGTCTACAACAGCAGTGAAGATAAAGTGTTCCGTGTTGTTTCATTAGGGGAAATTCTCTCTGGTGCTGTTCCTCTCTCAGAGGTTGTTGATCAGCAGTACTGGCCAAAATTCGAATCAAAACCGGAAGGACCCAAGGAGAGGAGACGGTGATTAACAGCTGACATTTGGAATATTTATTATTGTTTTCTTCAGGGGTTGGTGGAAATAGGAATCCTGTTATCAGAAAGCCAGAGGGGGCGAGTGAGAGCAAAAGAGATTAACATTGCCCTGCCGTCTATATTTTTATACTTGGAAAACTTCATTCGTTAAAAATTAGTTCAGCAAACGGGGGTATATTTCACTCCTGTAATTAGACAAATTAAAGAAGAAAAAAAAAAAGTTCTTTTTTCTCCAGGATGCTACGCATGGTGAGTTTTAGAAATAGAGATATATCACACGACAGGAGTTGGGTGGGGGGGGGGGGGTAAGATTTTCTTCTTTCAAGGGAAGAAACCCTGTAACCAAGGGAAGTAATCGTTAAAAAAAAAAATCTTTATTAATTTTGGCACCGATATCTGCCGCCCTTTTCGAATGTTTGTAATGTGGATGCTTCATCTCTATTGAGTTATAACTGTTTTAAGTGTGGCATGAGCGGAGTCTTCAACATAAACCTTGACGACTGCTAGAGAACGTTGTGATGGGAAGCTGGAAAACTGTGGATGATGAGATTTAAAGAAATGAAACTTAAACGTTTTATTTTAAAGTTGGGGGGGGGGAGAGGGCTTTAATGACGACAAGACAAGACTGCTGGGCAGGTGAAATATCTTAAAATAATTTGAAAAAAACACACAAAACAACGACAACCTGTCGGTAGAGATGTGGCGTAAAAGTCCAACTTCGGTGTGGATGCCAAGTGAAGACCAACCTTTTGTCGGTTCGTCTAGAAGTCGACGGAAACATCACTTGAAAGCTGACTTCGGTTTCTCTGTAAGGTTTTAAAAGTTGGGTTATTCTCTCCGTGGTGTTGACCAGCCAATGAGGAAGCGGCAACCCCCCCCCCCGTACGTAATCATAATCAATCAAACCGAAAGATGGGGAGTGACAAAACCGGGTTTAGCGATAATCAAAAAAAAAATAAGACTGAGTTATCTCCCATGGTTCTCTTTAGCACATTCATTGTCTGATAGCATTAGTTTATAACTTTTAATATTACACGTAATATTTTAATTATTTGAGTACTGTAATTTTGTTAATAACGGATGTTATCTTTGTATACATGCAAATCTTGTTTACATGAATTACGTTTACTTTATGCAAATTACCTAAAACAAATTCGGGGACATTTGAGCTTTTTAAAGAAGTGCTTCAGGCAAATCGTTCATTAAAATTTTTTTGTGTGTGTCTTGAATTCTATTAATATTCATGACAGTGTCAGCTGTTTTTTTCTATCAGTAAATATCTGTTTGCCATAGGTTGTAGCTTCTACAAGCTGTGGTGATTTTCTGCTTCCCTGTGAAAACTCCACTAATTCACTAAATTGTGGTCATGCACAACTTATATAGCTTAATTATGGCTCTGAAAAGGTTATTTGGGAATGGAGCTTACCCTTTCACTATCAGTAGCTGCCACTGATAAACCTTCCCATTTGTTTTCACTTCTGTATATACATAAACTTTAAAAAAAATTGAGCCGCATTGAAACTTTAGTAGTTAGTTTTTCTTGTAAGGGACATAACTCTTTAAAAATAAGATTTCTTTCAGGTACTAATTAATTGGTTTAAAATGCAGTGATTGTAGCTTTTATATTTTGGCATTACACGTTTACCTTCATTATATTTATTATACTATTTCAGTTTGTTTTTTTTTTTTTTTCCAATTGTTAAGGAATTTGTTTTTGGCAACGTATGTTGAGCAGGGGAGGTAATTCATTTTACATTTTGTTCTACAAAATCTTAAAACATTAAAAAATTTATTTATAAATTGATAAATAGAACTATATTAAAAATCTAAATGAGAAAATGGTCATATCATAACAGTAGGTAAAGCAATTAAAGAAAAAAGTTAGAGAAGTGTATGTATGTAACTTCTTTAATGTCAAGTTACCTGGAGCTCATTTTTTGAATCTCTCTTTCTCCCTCTGTTTCTATAAATGTTTTGCATATTGTATTTTATTTATCCGCTTTAAAGTGGGATGGGAAAATCGAAGCCATTTACCCTTTGGTGTGTGTTTCTCTGGTTTAATTTTTAATGTTTTGTTGTTCATTGCCAGTGTCTTCATTGTGCAGGTATTGTATATACTTTCCTGGGTAATAAACCTCATGAATGTTCCCAGACAATGTTAACCGTCACTTCATTGCCACACAGTTGGTGTACACTCTTTACCCCTCCCCCACACACCCAGATTGCGAAAACCTGTGGTGAAATTATTTGAGAAGTTGTCAATTCTAGCAAAAGCAAATTATTTGGCATCTCTTGGACATTGGCGTTGTTTATTTTGTCAAGAGCTCTACAGATACAATGAAGCCCAACATCATCAAAGTGGGCATCATCATCCATAAATGGGAGCAGCACATCAGCCTAGAGCTGTTTGTCTGGCTGTTTTAGCCTAACCCTTTGTATCAGGGTTTTACGCTGGGTTAAAGTCTTGTTTATTTTGTCATTAACAGCTAACATAAAGAGACATATAAGTACTTTGCATCATTAAACTTCTTAACCTCGACCTTTAGGCTTAAAATAATGGTTAGGGGAACACTTCCACAATGCAGGGCTGCAAAAGCAGAGTTTCCAAACCAAGTATGAACATAACTACTTTTTTTTTTCTTCTTTTTGTTTTCATCTGCTTAAATTGTAAAATATTATTGTAGTGTTCTGGGTCTGACATCAACTCAAGAATTCTGGCTTTTTTTTTTTTTTTTGGTAATCTGGTTTTAGGTGAGTTCTATTGGTGGTAAGGTGTTACGTTATTTTCTTTACTGATGCATTGTGGGAGTGTTTTTTTGTTTTTGTTTTTTTTTTTTTTCTTTCCCAAAAAATCAATGGTGGATAGAAAACTTTTTTTTTTTAGATTCCACAAAATCTGTCTTGAAAAGTAAACGTAACAGTTTTTAATGCTGCACTTAATGGAATCACTAACACCACGATAGCACATCCATGATATATATAGTACATGGCCTAATCTAATCCTCTATATTCGGTTTTCTCTTTAAGTACATAAATGTATGGGTTCGCGCACATGGCGACGAGAGCGGAGAGGTGTGTACGTGGTGGGTGCAACACTCAAACTGCAGAAGTGGCTGCATTCAACAATTGTTCTCGATGTGAGTGAGTAAACAAAAGAATATTGAAATACGCTTTAGTTCGTCTTTGAATGAGTATGACCCAGCTCAGGCCCCCAAAATTACAAAACAACAAAAAATGCTGCTGCTGCAAAAAATAAAATATGATATGGCAATGCCTCGTGTATATACATTTATGGAGATGGAGAAACAATTAAAATTGCAAAATTTAAGGAAAGTGATGCAAAGGAAAGGCAAGTTTTATCGTTATTCAAAGCAAGATGCAGATGCTTGAGAAATAAAACTACTTGGATTTGCAGTTTGAAATCTGAATAAGATGTGGCCGGTGTCTTGACATTATTCAGAAAAAATTTGTTCTATTAAGAAAAGGGGCCGAATTGCATCTGCCAGGTAGATGTAATGCGAACCTCTCATGGACGACCAGAAGGGAAGTAGGTCTCAAGTCGGCAATCCGACATGGCCGACGTAGAACTAAGCAGACAGGATGTGATCATTTCCTGAAGAGGAATGTGTCCTTTAAACTGGAAGAAGGAGATTAAGTTCTGTTAAGGGATTCGATGAAGTACAAAGCTTAATTATAAACTTCCTTAACAAAGCAAACGAAAAACCAAAATAAGGGAATAACTTTTTAACGAGATGGTAAGTAAGGCTGTAAGTGCTGTCTAGCACCTTAAGTTACGGGTGCCTAACGAACCGGGCTGAGGTCTGTTGTTGTTCGGTACCGACTTGGTTTGGCGACAAACCCTCCAACAGCACGGTCGGTGTCTTCTCGCTCTCCTGTGCGTCAGTTCGTTGGCGTGGGCTGCTTTCCTCCGGGTACTCCGCTTTCCCTTATCCCCCTCCTACCAACTAAACAGAGGAGTTCTAGCAAAGACAAGCGGCGCGGGAACGGAAAACCCCTTTAAAGATATTCTGGCTACCGTTGCTGTGACGTTTCTTCGGTCCACGTAATTTTGCATTGTGGGAACGCTTCCACACACCCCACCCCCCCGTTTCAGACCGCGCGCGCGAGTAAAGCGGCCCCTGGCGGTAATCGATACGTTAAGAAAAAAAACAAAAAAACAAACAAATTTCCGTCGTTTCCCTGCCTTCTAAATAGCTGCCTCCTTTTCGTTCGTTAGGCTTATTCTGGCTTTTAGGACTCGGAGACACGATCGAGCCAACCGAAAACCGTTCCTTGGCAACAGGTCGTGCCACCTACAAACGTAGCTCGGGTTCTCAATTAGTATTTCGATAAATGTTACTTTGGGTCGCCACGTCTCTCAACCGGTTGGCAAACATTGTAATCGATGAACTAAAAGCATGGGACACAGATTTCCATTACACCGACATTACGACGAAGTTGATGGAAATAATGCTTCTGCCTTCTCTTATACAGAAATCAGTTTGCTTGTTTCTTTGCTTTTTCCCTTCCTTTGAAAAGATTCGGCCTTTGTTCGTGTCCACGTGTGTATTTGTATTGTCCCTCTGTCTCTTCCTGGAATTTGTATAGATTGGGATTTGTTGCGATAAAGGTAAATAAATGGCGCTGTAGGCTTTACAGATTCTTTACCGGTAATGGTCTGGAATGAAAACAAAGAGCCGCTGGTTACTGTAGGTAGACAGGTGGAAGTCGGGGAGCGTAATCACGACAGAGTCATGATGCTGCTGGGAAACAGTAGATGTGCGGGTAGAATAAGCTGACGTCGAGTTCGCGGCGACGCATCACGGCGCGGTTTGCTCGGGCAAGCCGGGGGCCAGAACTCTGGGGCAAGCAGCGGCTGTTCCTTATTACTACTGATCGTTGGCGAGGGTTCTATTCAAATTCCCCGGCTGGGGTTTTCTTTTTGCCGAGAGGTCAGGATTCCATCTCCACCTCCGGGTTTTCCGGAGGGCGAAAGTCAAACATCGTCATCTACCCCGCCGAGGAGCCTGAGACGGAAGAAGAGGAGAATGTCTAACTTCACCGGAGGAGGAGAAGAAACCTCTAACTTCACCGGCGGATCTCCCCGCGTCGTCTTCGAGAACCCGGGTTACGCGGTTTTCTGCTGCTGCCTAGGAACCCTGACAGCGGCCAGCAACGGCCTGGTCGTCGTCGCCTACTGCCTGTCGAAGGCGGTCCGGCAGAAGATAAACGTTTTCCTCATCTCCCTCACAGTGTGCGACGCGCTGATCGGGGCCGTTCTCATCCCGTTCGAGATGCTCCACAACTACTTCCGGCTCTCGGACTTCCGGTCGGTCGGTGGCGTCGCCTGCGCCTTCGTGGTGTGCGTCCCTCGCGCCATCCTGACCGCGTCCTTTTGGACCGTGTTCTTCGTGTCCATGGATCGCCTCATCGCGGTCAGGTGCCCCCTGAAGCACTGCCGGATCGTGACCCCGCGACGCGCGTACGTCGCCCTGGCACTCCTGTGCTCGGGGGGGCTCCTGGTCGAGCTGTCGCCGTCGTTCAACCGAGAAGCGCACGCGGTCCACAGCCTTTGCGACGGGCATTACTCCTACGGCCTCCCGTACACGATCTACACCATCAACGCGCATCTCCTGGCCCCGCTCCTCCTCACTCTCACGTGCTACGCGATGGCGTTCCGCGACATCCGCCGGAAGCGGCGGAGCGGGGCGGTCCTGAGGGCGGCCCAAACCTGCCTGATCGTTTCCGTCGTCTTCAGCGCGGGCTGGCTGCCCTTTCTGCTGCTTGTCAACACCTTTTCCCTGTGCCTGGCCTTCAAGTCTGCCTGGCCGATCTCGATGGAGTCCCACGGGATGCTCGCGAGCCTGCTGTTCGACCTGGGCTGCGTCACCAGCCTGGTCAACCCGGTGTGTCTGTGGAATCGGTGCAGGTCTCTGAGGCTGGTGTGGCGCGGCTGGCTCGGCAAGTCGGCCCGCTGCGGGCGGCCCCCGGCCCAGAGGATCGAACCCTCGGTGTTTCTGACAGAGTGCGAGAGCGGCGAAACCGCCTGCTAGCTTCTCCGGCGGAGCCTCATCGCCGCAACGTCTCCCACCCACCTCCTGCTGTCGGGGCTGGTTCCTTTCATTCGACGAAACCGAGTAACTTGAAAGGGAAGAGGGAAAATGTCGTTATTCGGTAGATCCCGCGTGAGATCCTGTCACACCCTGTAGCCGTCGCTGGGATTTGGCGAACGGTCTTCTCTTTATGGCAGGCGGTGTACACGGCGCCTTGTACTGTCCCCCCCCAGTAGAGCGCCCTAATTACGGGCTAGGGGAGGAGATTTTTTACTCTAACCCTCCCCCAACCTTTTAACCGATTCCATGCGAATACCAACATAAAAGTTGTCGAATTTTAAAAAGAGAGAGAGAGAGGAAATTTTCCACGGAGATGAAAAAAGAACCCGGAAGATTGACAGGGAACGGAGGTCTGTTCTTTTTCTTCTTCCTATTATATAACACGCAGCTATGGCGCCGAGTATCCAATTACAAGTGAGGGGCCCCTTACAGCCTTCAACACGAAACGAAGTCAGCTCTTATTAATTACGTAGTAATGAGGTCACCGAAGACGTTCTTGTTACATGGACAAATACAGATATACATTTCTCGGGATAGGAACCATTATAAGAACAAAAACTCTAATTGACAGTAATACAAATTAGTTTTGGTTCTGACTGTTTAGCTCGTGTTCGAAGCCCTTCCGAGAAACACGTGCGCGTGGTAGCATTTTGTCTACGTAGTCTCACGGAGGCGATCGGAGGTACTCGTGTTTGATTACGGTGCCAAACCCGACTTCTGTCAAGCAACGAGCCAACAAACTGATTTCCAGAAAGAGGAATTTATTTCTGATTTTTATTATAAAGACTTTTCAACCGAAAGGAGAGACAGAGAGAGAGAAAGAAAATATTGAAATATTTGACAAACTATTTGTTGTTTTATTGTGTTGTGTTTTTTTCCCATCGATTTAGCCATTGACGTTTGATACGTTTGTATACTTTATCCATTTAAAAAACTTTCAACCCGACAAACCTATTGTAAAAAGAGAATCAAACACAAGGGTACGGCCCTTGTACTCCGAAACAGGGCGTGATTTTAAAAGAAATACGATACATTTAATCGTGGAAGAAGACGATAAATTACTATATAATGTTTTGTAGAACGATTGATGCTGTCGCCAGATTCAGCAGAAATCAATAAGGTTATTTTAGCTGTAAAAACGATGTTAGAGCGGCACCCGTAGAGAATAGGCTTTTTCCTCTTGAAAAAACACAACGCAGAGAACGCATGGTAGCTATCAGGATTTACACACACACAATCGTACTTACTAATATTAATATTTATATACACACACACACACACACTATTTAAAGTAAGTTTGGTTGATGGTGTGAATAATAACTGATAAGCTTCCGCTTGATTTTTTCTGCGGTCCAAGGTAATTCCACGAGCTCTCCGATTAATGGTAAATCTTTGATCGCACGTTCGCCAACTTACATTAATTCAAGAAGCTGATATGACTTAAATTGTTAAACATCGAGTAGGCAGTTTATCTAATCGATCTAAGTAATATGAGGATGCTAAGTCAAGCCACTATAGTTTATTAGTAGTAGTAGTCGTGGTATCAGTTCACATTTTTTCAAAGAAAAGAAAAGCAGCTGTACGGTTGGTTGACCGTCTGTGTCGCTCGCTGTCCGTACTTCCTGATGTCCTCGGTCGCCTTTCCAGGTGAAAGGATCGGCACCTGTCCCGGATCGGATGAAGCAAGCAAAGCAGTGTATTTTTCTTCGCAAACTTCGGACAGCGCCGTTCGTGGACACGGGAGGACGAGAGAACTGCAGTTTCAAAATTACTTCCCTTCCCCGTTTCCCGAAGGCTCACAACGAAGCGCAGTTTCCAAGTTAACGCCCGGTTTGTTTTCCGCCACCGACGGATGGATGATGACGAGGCTGAATGACGTCATTAAGCGCCGGGAGAAGGGTGTGTGGCGCTTACGATGTTAAATCACAAGTAGCTGTTGTCCATTCTTCTAGTTTTCTTGGGGAGAGGAGATACAAAGAAAGAAAGAAAGAAAACACAGATAGAATTCATTTTTTTAAAAAAAATAAATAAATAATCAAAACGCATGTAAAAATTGAGTTTCGTTGTTTTGTTTTACCTTAGGGGGCCCCCCTCTCCTGCAAAACTAGACGGTTAATCTCCAAGGTGTAGCCACATCTTCCCAACAATCTTCCCAGAAATGAAATTACAGGAAGAATTAATAGCAGCAAAATGGAATATATCAAGCTACTCTAAGACTTATCGAAAGTTGGTTTATCTTATCGCTAAATTGATCGATACGGTCTCACAACCTACTACACCTGTGGCTAATTATTTTTTTCCCCCAATCATCTACGATTACTAAAATATATTTGGACATTTTCATAACACCTTGGGCCGGACTGGGAGCCGGCAGCAGCAGCAGCAGCTAGTATTTGTGCTGGTTGTATATTTATTTAGCCAGCACACCTGCGTTGCGGGGGCCTGGGGCCGCCCGTACCTAGGGGAGTCCAGCAGCGGTCGACTGACTGCCGAGGCCTGGCAGGACGATTGGGGGGGGCACACTCACCTTGCCGCCGGTAAGTTGCAGCACCCGAGTCGAGCAGTACTCGAACCAGCAGACCAGCCCGGCGATCAGTATCCCTCCGACCAGGATGAAGAACACCCCGGCCACGTTCTCCAGCTGCAGTTCGGACGTTTCCTCCGACGTCGGCTTAGACACATCCGGGCACTTCTTCTGATGCCACCACCTGGAATTTGACAGTTGCGTAGCGACGTTATATGACCGAAGGTGAAAATACGTTAGCGATGATAGGACAAAATATCGAGAAAAGAAACTCTCACGGCCCCCGGGAGTTTACTGCGGCTATTGTTATATATATATATAGTTTAATTTACCTATTAGCGGATAGTGAAGGTTGGACGGGCTCGTATCCTCCAACCCCATACCCGGGAGCTGCTTTTCCCTCTCCGCCCGTTTTCTCCCACATCGTAGGGGTGGGCTCAGGTACGTGTGGCGTAACTATTATCATTATTATCAGCTTTATGATATTTCATCAAATATGCTTTCCCGAAATTGTACTAAACGCTTCATTAAAGAAACATTTGCATTTTGGGAAACAGCATTTCCGGTTTCTTCCAGAAGCGGAAGCCGAGATGTTTGTGGAAGATGAGTTCGTAGGGTAGGAGAAAAGAAGATCGGATCAGCCAGTCGTCTGCCGGCCCTTATTTGTACTTACTTGCTTTCAAGTTCGTGCAACTTCCCCCTGTCGCTAAGCTTTAATATAGCCATTGACAGGTCATCCCGGTAGGTGGCGCCAGGGGGAACGGCGATGCCAAAGCCCTTCGGGTCGAACTGCGGCCCCACTTCCATCAGGCTGCAATCCTCGATGGTCTTGAACCCGTTCACCGTCGTGTCCCAGAAGAACGCGTAGTTGCCCTCCCTGACCTTCCGGAACCCTTCCTCCGAGTTGTCCACCATGCTGGTGGGGTCCAGCTCGGACATCTGGATCCACATCTTGTTGAACTGCTCGATGTTAGTGTTGCGGAAGAAGGCCATGATCCCGCTGTTCTTCACCGTGCCGTACCGGATCTTGGTCTGCTGGGGCAAATCGGTCACCGTCTTGATGGGCGTGTTGATCTTCTTCACGGTGAGGAACGCGGCCAGGTTGGCCGTGTAGGACGAGATGAGGATGAGCGCGAAGAACCACCAGGCGCTGGTCAGCACCCGGCCGGGCACTGTGCACGGGGACGCGTCGGTGTTTCCCTGCAGCAGGGAGCCGAAGATGAACCAGAAGCTCTCGCGGAACGAAATCGACTCGGACCGGTTCTTCGCCCTGCCCGCCTTCTCCAGGAAGTAGAGGACGACGCTGACGACGATGAAGGCGCCGAAAGTGCAGATCCAGACCAGGGGCGACAAGGGGTTCAGAAACTCGAAGTGGGAAGTCTCGGACTTGGGGACCTTCATCAGAACGTTGATGTAGCGGGTCATGAAGGGTTTGGTGAAGTCTACGGCCTCTTCCCTCTCCGAGTTGATGCTCAGCGAAGCTACTGTCATTGTGGCGTTCTGAAGCAACAACGAGAGCAGTAAAGGTAATAATAATCTGCACATTAACAACAATAAAATAATTTTTTTTATAATTCCTATATCTATATATTTAAGTAAAGATAAGTATCCACAAACGGTGCTAAATAAAGAATTACCCTATATAATATAAATTATATTACGTATACACTGGAGGCCAAAATTATAGCACCACCTGACGCTTTGAACAGAATGATCGGGTGTTCATTGTGAGTTTTTAAGTAAAAATTCCGTTTTTTACCGTACTAAAGTTAATTAGCCCTTGTTTTAATATTCATAGGACCTCTGCATTAATCCTCCTTGACGTAGTAAGTACTAAGATTTATAAAAATGCATTTTAAACTTAACGAAATCCACGAATTATTGTCTAGATCGAAGAATGTTATTATAGATGGCACAGCTACACTAACGAAGAATCAGAAACAAAGGGGAATGATTATCTCTGGTGACGCAGAAAATATGCCCGATTTTTAGCCATCGCTGAATACACAAGTTGTAGCCATGGGGATGGAAAGATTCTGGCTCAAAACGTAGTTTCATCTCCACAATGTGGCGGAAAACCTTCACTTGCTTTCTAGGAAGACGCACGCCATCCACGTGACACCGTTCCCTCATTGAGAAACAGGTGTATAAACTTTCATGAGAGAGGTAACATTCCCACACAACGGATTGTTTTAGAGTTCAGTGAAAGCATAACGAAGGAAAAAAATGTGGATAATTAATTTTGAAAAAAAAAATAACATTGGTAGTAGACCTATCATGAAGCTGGATTCTTAAAACAAATATGGCTTCATTCTAGCCCTAGCGGGGTTTCCGTACAGAATTAACCTTTAATGAAGGAAACGTCAGCAGGTTTGACGTGAAGTCTGTTGTCGTTGTTTTTCGTAAATGGCAATTAAATGTCAAGTCATTTCATTTTTATCAGTTAATTTGATTAAATGTCCACGTGAAATGTATTTGTATAGTAAATTTGAATTAAACGTCTACGTGAAGGGTACCTGTATTAGTAAATTTGAATTAAATGTCAATGTGACAGTAAATTACAAATTAAATGCCATTAAATGTCATGCACTGATGATGGATTTTATTGATGCTATTCTAATATAAAAATAAACAAGGAAATCAGGAAACAATAAAAAAACAATATTTTTTTTAAAAAAGCAGAATGGTAACAGAAGGACGGTGATGTAGCAACTGTTAAAGCGGATAAAGATGCGTGATCCAGAGGCTGGTAGGAGAGGAGAAGGACACGTGAAAAAAAGAGCTGAGTTTAGAAGTTAGTCCCACGTATAAAGCAAGGGAGAAAACTCCAATACGTTTTTTTTATTTCCCCACAAACAAAGGAGCATTATTATCTCAGGGACCTCCCCAAGATAGGCTCAAACATTCCCGATTGTCTTGCTTCCTGGAGTATTTACATTAAGTAAATATCTCGTTTACGTAATTCCACTTTGTATTCTGAGGAGATTAAAAAACAACAACAACAAATCTATGAATTTTGTGCGTGTATATAGTTGTGTTTTTTTTATTAGAAGTTCTTATGGACAGATGCAGTTTCCATTTGAACGGCTATCTCTCAAAACGAGACAAGCCAGACCGCAAAACTCAACACGAGTTATCTCCCATGCGCAGGTTTCCTCCGCAAGAACGGCAAAGAATATCTCAATGGAGATAACTCTGGACTAGCAGCTTTCATGGGATGTTTTTAGTCATAACATACTGTAGTCTTTGATGAATTTGTATAAAGACGTGATGTGTTTAGTTAGTTTTCTTTTGCATGCGCGACAAATCTTTTATAGCAATAGGTCGTGGGTTTGAGGCCAGCTCAAGCCACCTGGACACTGCCAAGAAATAGAAATCTGCTAAAAAGAACAACAACAACAACAGCGCACGCAAACATTACTTCTGATGGCGACAGACACTGGTGATCGAAACGTATTGGTTAGAAACGTCGCTAGTATAATAAGGTGATGGGGGAAAAGTTTTAGCTAATTAATTAAATAAAACGGGGCGAACATCAATCAAAGTTCCAACCTACCCCGGTTAGGAGCTCTCCAATCATGCCGTTCCATTCTCCGTTTTCCTTTTTGGCCCCGAATTTCCCGTCGTGCACGAGGTAGAGCCGGTACTTGAAGTCCAGCATGGCGGCGACTTCTTCGATGAGGTCGACGGCGAAGCCTTGAAACCTGTCGTTTCCCTTTCGATGCTTGTAGTCTCTCTTGTACATGACGAAGGGCTTCTCCTGTCAGGGGGGTGAAGGGGGGGGGAGAAAAGCTTCGAGTGAGATTTGGCGGGATTCTACGCACGAACTGGGGGTTTGTTTCATTTACTAGAACACCATCTTGTCGGTGCGAGTTAACAAGCAGGGGGGGATTTTGGTATTGGTTGGCATAGATTGTCAAGCGCTCACTGGAACCGCGTGGCAGCAGTGCTTCCGTGACTAAAGAGGAGGAACTGGGGTCGTCAAGATTCCTCACCTGACGCCGTCGGCTTTAGGTTTCAAGGCCTGGCGCCCCCGTTACCATAACTGCATAATCTCACATGACAAGGGTTAAACCAGACTTCGGCGACCGGCTTCTCCGCAGCAGAACCGCTGCCGAATACGGGGCCAGTCCAATAAACGACGACGACCCCTTTCCCCTCCTCCACCCCCAAAACTTACCTTGATGGTGACGACTTTCACCGTTCGATGTTTCAGCGGAAAGATTTTGGTTCTGTTCTGACGGATCAGCCGTCGGTGTAGTTGGATGTGCGTCGATGTATTCGGGCCGCCGCCGGAGTTCCAATCCGCGATCTGGTTTGTTTCGAAAAGAAGACGGGAAAATTAACGGTACACCATCTGTCCAAAAAAAAGACACACACACACACGAGAGAGAGAGAGAAAGTAACAACAGCTTTAAACGGAGATGCGACACGCGTTCCCCTCCACCAACCCTGGGCTTTAATTCGTCAGTATCCGGAATTAACCCCTTACCCATGGCGGGTTTTTCGGCCGCCGTTGTCGCATCCCTCTCTTCCCTTTGGGAAAACGTTCTTCGCAGACACTAAAGGGTTGTTTGTCAATGCAATCCCTGTGATGAAGCTTAAAGGAGAGATTCTGCTGCCCCTGTTGGAAAACCCTCAGTGACAATAGAGACCAGATTGACCCTAATAACCTTAATAGGGGTAAACTAAAGATCTTTACGTAATATCTGCGTGACGTTCAATATAAAAAGTTGTACGGTGGTAGCTAATATTATTGCACTGGCCAAAATAATTGTAATTTTCGAAGTGATGCATTCATTTTGGCTATCAGTGTAAATAGTATATGAGCCTTTGGATATCATTATTGAATTCCCTGAAGGCCGATTAAAGATGTCTTTTCGTATAGTGGTACAACCAGTCTCGGACATGTACGATTTCCTGCAACAATGCTGGATGGTTGCACTCATCTCTCACATGGCCCATATCGGTACACACCACCGACATGACAACGTTGGTGTGTCTGCACAGTAATGATCCGCTGGAATTCTCTAGTTAGCAACTTTCCATCACACCAAGCTAAGGGAGAAGCAGGTGAGAGGCAAGGAAAGAGAATGCCTACACGTTTCTTTCGACAGTCCGGTCGTAATACCAGGATCGGATAAAACGTTTTCCGAACCGGCTGCTTCGAGGAACGAACCTTCGCCCGCGATTCTTCGGACACAGTCAGGGTTAACGCGGAGGCTGTCGGGAGTGACGTAACTTCCTGTCTGCTCACCTGGCGGCGAATGGAACCAGTCACTTACCCCGCGGACAGCTCGCAAGTTACACAACGACAGACAGTCTTATATTGCCCCGGCTGTTTCACCGTAAGATAGTGGATCATTGCATAATGTGACTCCCAGTACTTTTTAAAAAATAATTTTCAAGCATCAGTCACACTACAGATATCTTGGTGAGACTCTGGTGCGCTTTTACGTTGTCATTAGGATTAATCTCGGGTCGAATTAACCCTTTAATATTTCCATAATGGCGCTATATTCACCAGTTTTCTCTGCAGAAATAAGTACTCTCTTACACGGCGAATCAGGCGAAGTCATCGCAACGCGGCTCGTCTGTGATTCGACAACAGCCGTACGCCATCTTTAGAGCTCTCTCTCTCACTCTCCATCCTCTCTCTCTCCCATCTCCATCTCTCTCTCTCTCTCACTCTCCATCTCTCTCTCTCTCTCTCTCATCTCTCTCTCTCTCTCTCTCTCCTCATCTCTCTCTCATCTCTCTCTCTCTCTTCTCTCTCTCTCTCTATAAAAAGTAACGCAACACTTTGGATTACTCGAGGTCAGGTCCCCACTAACCCAAGTGATGGGATCCCTCTTCGAAGTCAGAAACACGAATTCGCCAGACTGGCACACGCCACCATGGAGATCCCTTCCCGTGATGCTTGATGGGCGATTTAGGTCAGATGCGCACGCGCCGCGACTCACGGTCACCCTGAAGGCCAAACCGAGACTCCTCGGTGAAGAGAAGATGGCGCCAGTTCGGCCGCTCCCTCCAATGGCGGAAGATCAAGAGGATGCATCCATACCATAGTAATCTTGCATGGAGCCTCCCCCAACTTTTTTTTTATGCAGCCCCATTGTGTACGGCTAAGATCGATGATTTCTCTGTAGTCGCAGAGGAGTCGGAACCGAGTCGGGGGTCGTGTCAAAGTTCCGCCGGGGTCGACACCAACTGATCCCCTAGACAATATCTGCACGCACTTGAAATTGTCTCGGTAGCCGGAAAGATCAGCGCTTCTGTGAGCGGTGTCTCAGGCTTTCATTGTGCGGTTGCTGATTATCCTCCGATGCCGTATACTGCAGCACGATATTCGCAAAAGAATAGGTGCAGTGGGCTACCGTTACTCTCAGCGTCGGAAGACAAATGTTCCTTTTTATATACGGAAGGAAATCGGAGGCGAAAAGCCAGAGGAAATCATTTCAGAGCAGGTACGCTCGGCTGAATCGGCGGTCCCCTCGCGGGAATCGAACGAAGTCGGACCCTCAGCCCCTAGCAGCTCGGTAGGTTAACCACCTGACTCTCGTGCCGCTCACTGAGTGTTATACTTGGGCGCTGCTGTACTTGAATTTGAAAGCTTTTCCTTTCTAAAAGCAGCCTAAATCTGTCTTCGTGATGCACACGAGGTATCTGCTGCTGGATGATGCAGGTGTATCTTAACGCTTTACGAAGACTGGTGTTCTTCAGGGTTGTCTTCTGAAGCCTCCACAGTCAAAGCAAAACGCAAGCGTATCAAGAACGTGTAACACACATAGGTGCGCATTATACATGATTTCGTGCCACTATAAACAAACAAACACGCGAAATATCAGAGGAAATAAAGTACTAGAACAGAATCCAGTTTGAGTTACCTTTTGTGTTACGTCACCAAATACGGCCGTAAACGCTAATGATACATTGACCCTGTTCCCGTCATTGTTCAACTTCAGATAGCCTGTAAGTCCAGTGGTCTGAACCTAACATTAAATATGTAGTATAAAATTTTCCATCATTAGAAACACACGACAAGTAATAAGCTGATGAAAATAAAACAACAAGGACACCGGTATCAATATGCAGTGTTCGATAAATCAAAGAGTGACGTATCTATAATAACAATTCGGCTGAGCCCCTCTCATCTTTGCCCTAACTACGCACTGTCCTGTTCTATATTCCAAATGAAAACCTTCCGTTTAAACTTCACGGGGTTGAATGCCACGTGATTAAAACAGGTACTCGTGGGAATTGGCTCCCATGGTTTCATCTAAGCCGACAGTAATTAACCTTGCGAAACAACGTTTGTGTGGAATATATTCTCCCCAATTATCGCCATTAGAAACACTCGTGGGCACCAAGAACCCGACCATCACCTGCTTGATCCGCGTCGTTATTTCCGTCCTCATCTTCTCCGTGCTGAAGTTTTCCTCTATTTCCCACACCGCTTCCTTCAGCAGTCGGACGGAATCTCTCACCAGGGCGTAGCTGTACTGCTGGTCAACGCTGACGTCGTGCGACTCGGTGAAGTTGTAGGGAACCAGGTGTAACACGGTGAAGTTGGTGTCGATTTCCTTGTAGGCGGTGAGCACGCTCGATACTTCGCTCCCCTGTGCATGGCCGGAGGAAGAGAAAAATTAAACAACAAAGTGACCTGACACCACGAATTTACATATTTAAATCTTAGTTAGCAAGATCGCCAAAATGGGGTGGGGGGGGCGGCTCGGTGCTATTCCCGCTATTCGAGAGAAGAACCTATCCATGCCAGTAAAACGAATCGGACAGAGTTAATAAACAAAACCGTCGGTGAAGGATAACCAAAAGACATTGATCCTCCATTTGGGTGGGTGGATCGATATTCCGGCCAATAGGACAGCTTCCCGATTTGCTACCAGCGGTATCGATGGCTCCCTATATGGCTCCCTATGCCAACAACGAATCGATCTGCCTGCCCCTGCAATCCGGAGATTTACCTGTCGTTTTAAAGCAGCAGCAGAAATCCGCTACGCAGAGCCATCAGAGCCTACTTCTCCTCTCCCTCCATCTTCGTATTTGACAATCGTCCAAGTTCGATAACTCCACAAAGGAACTACGGTTATATTTTCAGTTTGTCTCAATCCGCGCGAGCGGCTTAATTATATCCTCGAAAATGTATCTGATAGCATAGCGTATCCAATACGGGTTTTAAATCGCAAGTGACGTAAGAGCTGACGTCATCGTGGCGCCTGAATTGGCTTCCGCTTTGATGTCACATGTATGTCGCTTTGATGTCACATGTATGTCGGATATGGTTCTTATAACGACTCAGTGACATACTGATGGAATTAAATGGGACCTGAAAAGAGTTTGTTGCTAGGTAGAAACAAATATATATATACACACTCACACTGACGTTCAAAATTGTTAGTCCACAAAACGAAAACACTGCACTGTTATCTGCATTTTGAACTCGCTATTATTAATAAATATGCATTAATTCAGCAGAAAATTCTTACCAAAATTTGAATAATTATCAGCTCGTATGACGCTTTCGTATAAAAGCGAATGAATCGTCTTGTTGCTTTGTCTGGTCGAAGCGACTAACACCCAGAAGCGAAATTCTATACGAAAAACGAGGATAGCTATTCTCTGTAAAGCTCGATATTATCAACGGAACATTGTGGAGCAAGTGGTAGCTGCTATATGCGATAGTGCGCAAACAGCCAATTATAGGATAAAGTCAAGTGGCTCTGCCACGAACCTAAAGAGCCGAGAAAGAAAGGGAGGGGAGTGGGGGACCAGGGAACGTGAAGATAAGATTGCCTGTTATAAACTCTGGAGCGACACTTTCCTTACTGACAGGTAGCCAGTTACCTCCTGACCGGAATTCCTCTGAAAATATCGGCATCACATTTTCTACAACCAGTAAAAAGTGTAAGTATGGGGTTAGATGAATTGAGCCGAGTGTCAGGTAAGATGCTCCTTTTTAGACTTGGTAACAAAGAAAAGTGATTCGACTGGGCCAAACAACGTCACATCGAGATGATGGCGGGCTTTGGTCCGCTACGAGGCATGGCAGTATAAACCGGGACGTACCATTCAGCTGTTGAACAAAACGAGACATATCACTATTCTACTAACGCCATGGAATTCCATCAGGGCATCGTGTGATAGGAGAAAGATAATGATCCGAACTGCGTTGATAATTCTGATGAGTGTGTATATATATATATATTAAGTAGCTCCTCTTAAACTTCTCTGCTCGTCTTAGGAAGTATTCTAACAGGGATGTTTTTTAAAGAAAAAGAGAAAACATTTCATCTTTTGATATTGTAGATTTCAGAAGGCGACGAGCGACTTCTAAAAATCGACAGAAGCAGTTGCTATGCAACGGCCATTGAGGTCACGGTTTGAAATCAGTGTTCTCTCGTAACGCGAGCGAAAGATGTCGACCAACCCCAAGAATTCCACACCCCCACCGACTATTAATCCCTTGATTAAAGAAATTTGTTTTTAAAGGGAGAAGCACGAAAACAACCAGTGTATATTCTCCGAAACGACTCTCGTATCTCTTTCTCTCTGTACTGACGTCATTCTCTCTCTCCTCTCTCTCTCTCTCTCTCTCTCTCTCTCTCTGAGTAACCCGGCTATCTATTAATTCAGCATAGATTTGCTAAATCGAACATTTCCTGTACTAGTTCTAAAATAAAATACATAAATAATAATTATAATCATCCGTAAGATGAATATTTTAGTTATGGAGACTTACCGGATCGTGGAAAACCCATTGGTACGGACTGGAAAGCATCGCAAGATTACGTGCCTACATAAACGTGGAAATATTTCTACATTAAACAGAATTTGTTGAAAGAGCCAGGAATGGGAAACAAATCAAAGACAACACAGAATGTAATAATTATTGAATACGAAATCTAGGTTCCTAGCCACCAGCCCGCTTCTCTCTCTCTCTCTCTCTCTCTCTCTCTCTCTCTCTCTCTCTCTCTCTCTCCCTCTCTCTCTCGGCCTTTAAAGAAAGGGTACTGCTAATTGGGAACCTACAGCCGTGGTCAAAAGATTTGCATCACTCAAGAATCTCTGATTTTGCTTGACAGAGTCGAATTACACCTGCTGAATTTGCGCAATAATTTTACGTTGAATGTGCGATTTGCAGTTTCCCCACGAACTTAATGGGAAACTAACCATATGACCGTTTAAAAAAAAACAGAACATGCAAATGGTTTTCCGAAAGAACCATATAAATCATGACAACACGTGTAAGTGACTAAATGAGACGCGGTCCTGTGTAGGGTGTCAAGCTATAAGCAAGATTTGAATAAAATGTTGTTTTTATTTCCAGACTAATGCACAACTTTTGGCCATGACAGGACACTACATATACCACTGACTAATTCTGGTTTTTGTTTCTAAAGAACACGGCATAAACAACAAACCACCCCATTGCGTTTTAGAAATATCTTTTTCTTTTCCTTTGTCTGTGAACGAACACGGACCCCAGTAGAAAGGGACGGAAGTTTGGTGTAGATTACATGGGGTTTTCTGCACTGGCTTCCATTGAGATCACCCTCGACGGTAAGTGCTTTCCGAGAGAGACAGACTCTCGGAATAAAGGGACATAAATCAGGCGCGCCTCGTCGGTTACTGTTGGCTTCGGTGTGACGTATTGATTTTGCAACCGGTGCGCGCCCGACGGCAACAAAAGGAAGAATAGATACATCGCAACCGGACTCGCAAACGGCGGCTGCCTCACTACCGAGTCTCTAGAGTTTTCACTACCCCCCCATCCACTGCCGAATCGCGGAGGAATCCGTAGCCGCGCGTGAACAAGCGAATAAATCGAATAGCCCCAAATCGATCGGCATTGATTTACTTGGTGCCTCTGCTGTGACGAGAGCGCAAACCACCACCCCCCTTTGCTTTTACGTAATCGGCTGGGGGATTTTAAAAACTATTTTATTGCTCGAAAGACATCGAATAAAAGCGGGCATAACTGTTTCTTTACACTCGAACACGTGCGTGCCAGCTTTTTAAATTTTTTTTTTTAAATGCAGAGTTATCTCTCTTGAACATTAAAGCTGCAAACAGTCGAATAGGAGAACGTATTTGAAAACTGTTATATTACGACGAACAGATAAAAATATCGTATTAAAGGCTGTTTTCTTCTTTCTAGTGAAAATCTTTTTTTTTTCTTAAATTTTCCCCGTTTATACCAAAAATCCAGACTATTTCTCCCTCTATTAGATATCTCTGTAGGTAGGTTTTTGTATTAAAAATAATACATACATTTTGTGGGGGGGGGAGATGGGATATATATTTATCAAAAAAACAACGAGTCTTTTCTTGAAATGATATGGAAGAACTTATTATCATTGAATAAAGTTTTTTTTTTAAAAAAAATGTGAAAAATACTATATAAATTTTTGCATTGCTGTGAAAACCGTCCCGAAGCCAGTGTCACTTCCCTTTGATTACATTTAGTTTCCCAGCCAAAGTTTTCTCCCTTGGTCTGTCGTCCAGCACCCTGTCTACTGGGCTGTGTCAGGGTCGACGGACCGAGTTCAGATCTCGGTCGGCACGCGTTCTCTTCACCGGCTAAGCCACTTGGATCTCTTCCGACCAATCTCCCGGTTCTCTCCCACATCTGGGAAGATGGAGAGTTTGGGGACTTTCTGCGCGCGGCCCCCACGTTCTCGGAATAGGCTGGCGATGTTAACCGTGGTCGTCTACAGTTACTAATTCTAGTGGTCGTAACTACGTGGGTAGCTAAGACGCCAGCGCAGTCGCACATCAGGAACTATTTTTCTCAGTAACTGGATTTGCTAGTAAGCTGAACCAATTACCGCCAGAATGTAGTTAAAAGTGAAAGTAGTAACCAGTTTAAAAAAAAAAAAATAGTCTCTGTTGATTGGCCGTTATAATAATAACCAAGGTTAATGGATAATGCAATCTACCTGTTGTAGAGTTAAGTTCACATTTCTGACGCCAGTAAGCATGATGACATTGTGGATAAACACCTTCCGCAGGTTGATGAGGCTGTCTCGGATCTCCCGTTCTGTGGAGAACGGAGAGATGCGCCAGACCTTGACAGTGAGTAAGTGTTCTGCGAGAAGCTTCTCCAAAAACGGTACGGCTGGGAAACAAAAGAAAGCGGACTGATACAGCTCATTAAACATACAAGTTTTTTCCGAAACAAACAAACAAAAACTAATTAATAGCCTCGGATTTTCTTTTTTCTTTCTTTTTTTTTTTAAAGTCAATGAATTATACACATCTTAAGTGTCCACCGCGTGAATAATTGCCGAAAGTGCTTGGATCACATGGTTAAAATCACAGGCGACTTCTCAGTTTCCCTCGCTATAGTTTCTTTCATGAGGAAAGTTGAAACAAGCAAAAGGAAGAAAAGACAACTTGGGCATATAATCTGTTATTATCTCCCCTGAGCTGTTTTTTTTTTTTTTTAAAAAACTTGATTCTCTGTGAATCTGCATAGAAACTGAATGTAATCTGAAAAAAATTTTCCCATTGCCTCTAGGACCGTTTGATTGATCGGATTTAGTTTTCGCTATGCGGCCCGAGGTCGGTCGCTGGTTGGTAATTATTGTTGCGTGTTTGCCCCGACGGTTCCAAAAATTTTACTTGTTGTTGTTTTTGTTTTTTTTTTTATTTCCCACGGTCTACATTGTAGTTTTTTTTGGGAAATGATCGGCCATGCCGTCGACTACACTCAACGAAGTTATCCCAACAGATGGCGCTTTGAACTGTTCGATATTTTCTCATGTAGTGCTGTTATTGATCATAATAGATGGAATGTGGAATATTAAGGCACGAGGAAATGGTTGCACATTTTAAAGAATTTCGCAGCACGAATAGAAGCAACTTCTTTCCTGGCTTCGAGTTCGAAAACTTCGCGTCTTAGCCTCGCTTATGTCTCATAGCGGTTAATGGTGTCTGATCTTTAGCTGTACAGGCCATTTGTCTGGCAATAATTCCTGCCGTGTCTACTGACTGGCGCCACACCGTTATAATAACACCTCTGGTATTTGACACCAATCTCCATTAAGCAGCAAAATATGGAATATACTGTGCTTTCTTTTTCTATACTTACTAGCAAAGGGAGGTAAGTTTGGAAACAGTCTCACGTGTACCTTGCCAAAGGGAGTGCATTATAAATAAACGCAGTTATAGAAATAGGCAAGTGGAAAATTGCTTTGCCTTCTTTGGTGACTTTTGTTGTTGTTGGAATATACACATTCACAGTCGTCCATAAAACAAATGCTTCGTTTCTATTGGTTATTTAGAGTGACCTTATTATATTCAGGGGAGAGCATCGAAGACTACGGGTTGCGATGAAAAATTCGTTCCTCAAAAGATTAAAAACGTTCGCCAATCAAGCCTTATATGCATAGCTGCTACAGACGCGTACATAAATATACGTTACCGATGCTGCTGTCGTAGAAAAGTCCAGTTTTGTCCCAGTGATAGGATTTGAGGAGCTCAAGCATCGCCTGCCAGTACACTTCGCTCTCCGGCACCATTTGAAACGTGGATTTGCCTCCCTTCGTGAGAACCGGACTCGTGGATAAATAGGAAACATTAATACTTTCCGTAGCGATGGCGGTCTTGCGTTCGTACGGGCTAATTATCAGGTGAATGGAAGAATCTTCCAACTCCGTAATGGCTGAAAAAAAAAAAAAATGGCAACAGACGCGGAAGAACAATCAACTTCAGCTTTAAAAAAAAAACTCCGATGAGTGAACTGACTTATACTCTAGTAGTATTAGCAACACCTGCATGGCGACATCGGTTGCGAAGACGTCATTATCGATATTAGCCTGTTGCCACAAAGTTACAGCGACAAATCAGGCAGAATTTGAGTTGTCTATCCTAGATTTTGGATGTGTTTACTTCGTTCCTCGTACGTGCTAACGGAAAGAGTGCGAATCTTCTCCGGGCCATCCTACTTCTAAAATAAGCTTCGAGTGCGCCAGGTGGACTCTGGAACACCTACTTACTTCTGTTTATGCTCTCGTATTCGGTAGTCGTTTTATCGTCGCTTAGTAACAGAATTTCAAAAGTTGAGAGTGGTTTCTCTTCTTTTAACGCCTTGTACGTGATTTGCTCCACTGACGGATGGACTCCTGAATGCAGAAAGAGACAAATAAGAATGTTAACCAAGCAAAATCGCACGGTCATATGTATAAATCAGTTTTCGAAGTGACAGTTAATTTTTTTTTTTTTTTATCGGCTCAGTCCTAAAATAGACAGATTAAACTGCATCTGTAAAGGAAGAGTAATCTAACTCCAACCAAGGGGCGGCCTTTCGGTCCAGCGTTAGGGTACCGGTCGGTCTACCACGGTTGAGGGCGTGAGCAGTTCCGCTTGTTCTCGTTTTTACACTTGAGCCACCCCCCCCCAGGGGCTCTTTTCTCCGATATTCTAAAAAGACGAAGGTTCCCAGTGGGTTTTTTTTCTTTTTCTTTCTCCGGTACATACTGCGGAAGTTCCGCGCTTGGCCATCTTGCAGCCTTCACCACCGGCTGAAGAGTTACCCAGACAACAGGGCGGTGCCAACCCGAAGCCTTCTTCTCTCGAGAATTGTCCTTTAGCTTCCAAAGCCAGGACAAGGGTTTGCCAAGAAAAGATAGAAAGGAAAGAAAGCAGCAGGGGAAGCCCCCCGAAACCCAACAAGGAATAGTTGCAAAGCCTTCGTAATCTTCATGGGACAAACTGCGGACCCCTAACAGAACCCAGAGCATCGGAGACTTCGATGGCACCCAGCTTCCGACTGAACGCTGGCGGAATCGCAGATCTCTAATTGGCGTAAAAATGACTGTAAATTGCGAAACGTCAGCGCTAAATCCAAACTAATTCTAGCGAAAACCAAAGCCTAGTTTAGTAATACTTCGCTTATAGAAGGAGGCAGACAACCGTCGCGGTTTTTACATAGTGGCCAGGTAGATGGCTGGCTGACGGAGATTAAATCGGAACCACCTTCCGCGCTCACTTTCACTTTTCGATCACTGATAAAAAAGAAAACTCGTCCTATCTGACACATTATGATTTATTTATAATTCTTAATTTCCAATCGATGAAATGTCAACGGGAACGACAAAAAAAAGAAAAGGTAATTCCATTAAATAAATAATTGCGCTATAACCTATTTTCAAAAGCAAGAAACCATCAGCGTAATTTTGTCAATAATGGAATTTTCAATAATGTGTCAGGCGTAAACTAGCAAGAGTTCTTGCTACCTGGCCAGGTAGAACTAATTGATGCTCAGCATGCTAGGTGACAGCAATCAAAGCAGTCCTGACGGAGAATCCGCTGCGTTCGTCCACATACACACAATGCTTCTTTGATACACCAGACTCAGGCTGCAACGAATTATGAAGCAGACTGAAAACAACCCGTGAGCCAAACAATGGCGTTTAGCCTAATCGACGGTGATCGTAAGCACCCCGCGGTCAGTCATCTCGGAAAGTGCTTTATTGTTGAATTTGCCACGCACTTGCTTGTCTGGCACGGTTACCTGAATACGCAGCAGGTTTTGGTTGGGCGGGACGGGGCCCCGAGAAGGAGCTTTCATTAACGAGAACACAAGCATGGGGAAACTCTGCGTAATCAAAGAGTTAACCATTTATGCGATCGCTAATGCGCTTATTGACGCGAATGAAGTAATAAATAGATTTCCAGGCGCGTATAGCTTTTTTTTTCTTTTCGATTGTTACCTGGTTTTTCCCTGGCGGGGCAGCGATGAACGGGTGAGGTAGAGGAAATTTGACAAACAAAGGCGACGGGGGACAGCAGATCCGCCGCAGATGTTCTGTATCTGTGCGGATGCGCGCGTTAGATTTAAAGTTAAAGATCGACGAGGACGTATCTAAAATAACTTATCTAATATAACCAGGGCTTGCTAAGTTATTGGCCCGTCGACGTTTCGGGGTATTACTCTCATGTTCCTACCTCCATAGATGCGATGATTCAGCTTTAAGTTCCGTATCGTTTTGGATTAGCGCTTTCGGGAAACCGGCTCAGCAGCTCCGGGAACGCCACTGTCCGAACCCTTGGTATTGGCTATTTTCGAAATCCGATGTACTACAGATCAGATTCAGCCAAAACCCACCCCCCCGGCGAGGTACTTCGTCTTTGAGGTAGCCGGCCTCGTCTAGGAGAAAATTACCTGTACCTAACTCGGCAAAGTCATTTCGCACATTCGTTGGTTGTAATTTCGTCGAGTCAAGGTGTGTGTCGTTTTCAGATCCAGCCATGCGTACGTTCTTAGCTTTTCGATGATGTAACTGCCTCTGTGTTGTAGCTGCTACTGATAACTTCGGATGGTACCTCTACCTTATCTTCCTTTTCATCTGGCATTCAGACGTAAATATTGTACCATCAGGATCTATACCCACCCACTACTCCATCTGCGTGTATCCACACCGAGTCTTGAAGTTACGTTCGCGGGGTTAAGAAGTGAGAGAAAGTAGCAAGATTTAGTACATGACAAAGATATGGTCCTCATTAATTATGGCCTGATTCCTTTGCTCCAGCCAGTGGTTCTGTCCCATGATTCTCCACCCAGCCCATTTGTCTACAGCTCCTCATTTATCTGTTTGTAACCCTGACGAAATGTTGGCCGTCTGAGTGGACATCGAAAGTTTTTTCCCATAACTTTTCACGTGGGGGTGACCGATTTTCTGTACGAATCGGACTCTGCTTTACTTCAAAGTTCTGGTGTGGCAGAAGCCAGATCAATTCCCTGTCGTACACCGGTGTCGACAACAACTTCTACAAGGGAGGCAACCCTTGCGATGGGGCGCGCTGCCACCTGGGACCATCACTTCCGGCCACGGCAGGAAAATTCCTACTAGGTCTCTTCGTTTTTGAAGACTAACAATTTATTTATAATTATAAAACGGATAAATTATTTGCACGGCTTGAAATTAAAGCAGAATTCGTCTTTAGTAAAAGAATTTTAAAAGGGTAGATTTAAATATACCGACGGTAATCGTCAGACTGACAGATGGCGTTTTTACTATGGCCTTGTACAAACCATATAATGGCTTCCCGTCCGCTTTGCGTGAGAGATGAAAGAAACTAATACGTATATAATTAGAGGTGGGGGGAATGCCCGATTTAACAACAGCATAAAGAAGGTTCGGGAGATCTTTCCGAACACCCCCTCCTCCCCCGTCTGCAGGTGGAGCCCAATTCTCGCAGGTCCGCCAAGACGATTTCCCTGCTTTGGCACCTTGTGGTTGCCGCCGAATAAATATTCACGAATTGGCTAATGTAGCCAGAAAAGGGGAAAAAAAATGAAAATCGCCCATGAACCGATCTCATTACAATAGCAATTTAATATCCCCAATCCGCGGACAATATACCCTAATAGACGCGCGGCCCACCCTAGACAAGGCTGTGTGCAGAAAAAGAGCAGAGAGATGTATATCACGCGGTCCTCTCAGAAGTATGAGTAGCCTGTAGAATTTTCAAGAGTTATCAGGAAAAAAGCTGCCAGAGGCTAAAGTCGTGAAAAATTCTCGTTAGTAGCGAGGAAAGTAACCACTTGCTTTTCCACGCTGCCTCAGGTTGGAAGAAGGATTTTCTACCAAACGTTTGTAGATATCAGGTCCTGACGGACAGCCGCAGCACCATGCTCCCGTCCAACAGAGTTGTTTCCCTTATAAACATTGGCGTACCAAGGAGGGGAGGCGACATGATTTTAGCCAGTCTAAACCGATCACCTCCCTTACTCCACCTGGTCAGAGGATGAATGACAAGGACATTCTCCTGAAATTTTCATGAATTAGCTTCGTTTTATGATAAAATAAAGGGAGAGAGAGAGAGAGAGAGTGTGACGGATATTTTTGAATTAATTATTGTAGTTTAATACTGTTTACTCTCTTCGTCAATGATTATAGATATTGCAGCTTATACACTAATTAGGTATATCTTGCATTTTTAATGGTTTATTACACTGAAACCAGATATATCTGAAAGTAAAAATTACAATTAAATTAAGAATTTTTTCCTTTTTTTTTCTAATCATTTTGCTATTATAAGGGAGATAACTATAGTAGTACCTAAAAATACATTGTGAAACTTCCGGGAAGGTAATTTTCGCACCTGAAGAAAGTAGAATCAAATTGGAGAACTAACAGCTGCTATCTGTTTAATTTATGTAATGCTATTATTCTAGGTGTGAAGGCTGGAACGATTGCACGTTAATGGGAATCTACCTACGTACACTATTTCAGTTTAATGTTTTTACATTAATGCCACAAGATCTTCCTTAGACATTCCTACATCTTTTGTTTCTTGAACTGAAACAAGTTTAGAGTTTTTTTTTTTTTCCGTCGGCATGAACCGAAATTTTCAAGGTAGACAATCCTGGAAAAAAAACAAACAAGCTTACGTTGTCCGCTAGATAGCGTTGCCAGCCATTCGCCAAGCGGGACCCAGCATTTCTGACTTTGGCGGGGAAAAGGGAGGAAACGGGGCGAAGGTTGTGAACGCTTCGTTTTAGTCGTGTGGGGAGAAAGGGAGGAGAGAGAGAGATGACTTCAGTACAGAGAGCGAGAGAGAGAGAGAGAGGAGACGAGGGGAGATGAGGAGGGGGAGAGGAGATGAGAGAGAGAGAGAGAGGGGGAAGAGACGAGGAGGAGAGAGAGAGAGAGAGAGGGAGAGATATGAGTCAGTACAGGGAAGGAGCGGAGAGAGAGAGAGGAGAGAGAGAGAGAGCGGTAGAGATAGGAGAGAGAGAGAGAGATATGATGTCAGTACAGGGAGAGAGATGACTTCAGTACAGAGAGAGAGGAGTTGGAAGAAAATCCACACGGCAGATTGAGGAAGAACGAGCAAAAAACCATGCCAGAGACTAACCACTGGACTACCGCGGTGCCTATTTATTTAGATGTATTATGTACGTGTCTGTGTTTTGTTTTCAGACGAGTAAGCAAGAGAGGCAATTTATTGTACACCGATTTAATTATATAATGTTTCAAACATTTATCTATGAATAAATAAAACCTTTTTTTTTTAAATCTAAACGAGAAAAACCCTGATCAAGTAAGAAATTAGAGAAAAAAGAGAGTTAAACGAGTGTAAATTGTATTCATAAAACAAAAAGTAAACTTCTTGTACTTTATTATCTACAGCCTCTTGAATGTCGAGTTAACTAGAGTTCATTTTTCTTGCACAGTTGTCTCTCTTGGTTTCTCTCAACGCTTTTCACACTTCTGTAGTTTATTTTATGTCATTTCTAATACTGATTTTGGTTTGTATAAAATCCATCTCGATTTATTGTAATTTAAATAGACAAAACATAAATTTTAACACTAATTTATATATCATCGAAAGTAAAAAAGTCATTAGCATCGCTGAATAAAGTATACACCGTGTCGGTTAAAAAGGTAAAAAGAAAAACAAAAAAAATTAGCTCCTATATATACATAAACAGGTGAACTCTATGGAGAGTGATAAGACTAGTACCTTCTGAGAATAATATTTTTTTTTTTAAAAAAAAGTTGACAACAAAAAACAGGGTCAATGAGGTGCTCTACGCACTAGGCGATAATCGGGGGGTTGAAAGCGAGAGAGCGGGCCAAGAGCGAGAGAAAAGGAAAGAGAGCGCGAGTCGAGCTCGATCTCTGGAACAGCGAAGCGAGAGAAAGCGGAAACCCGAGATCTCGATTCACAGAGCGAGCGTCCTTCCCATTCTAGAGTCTCTTCGCCCTTGTCACCCCTCGCGCTCTCTTTCCAAATCTCTCTCTCGATCCTCTCCCCCTTTCTCTCTCTTTCCCATCTCTCTCTCCCTCTCCCTCTCTCTCTTTCTCTCTCTCTCTCCCTCCCTCTCTTCTCTCTCTCTCTCTCTCTCTCTCTCTCTTCTCTCTCTCTCTCCTCCTCTCTCTCTCTCCTCCATAAACGACTGCCGTCGTTTTAAAAAATGCGTATTAGAAACGTGGTGGAAGGGGTCGACTTAGGTAGACGCCGATTGCTAACAATCAGAGGTCGATTTAGGTCACAGAGAGAGAGAGAGAGATGTTGTTAATCGCTGGCTACCGTAGAACAGTGTGTTTTTTGTCACCTTCTTTCAACAGATCCCCCCATAAAAGCTACTCGCACTCGCCCAAACCTCAGTTTTACGAACTTTAAACACGCTGGCCCAGAGCTTGTTTTCGGCTGTGGTTATTCTGCTAAAACGATGGCACAGGTCGGTCGGTCGGTCGCTGTACGGGGAAGATCGCGCTACGACGGGGCTAACCGGAAAGTCGAGCGCGATGGCCCCGAGGAAATGATGATGATGATGATGATGATGATGATGATGATGATGAGGGTGGTGGTAATAATAAAAACAAAGCTGAAGAAGTCTCGATCCCTGGCACTGTCAAGAAGAAATTGCTCGCACTTACCGACTACCACCGGAGTCGTGTTTTTCCCCTTCCCGTCAGCCCGGACGGTCGGATCGGCCCCGACCAGCAGCAGCGCCAGGGTGAAGAACGGCGGACACATCCTTGGCCACCGCGCCGACCGCGCTACATCCCAGAGCCAAACGGAGGAGTAGACGGAGAGACGGAGGCAGAGATAGTCGGCATCTCTCGTTCGCGTCCGCTCCCTCGCAGCGCTGTTATGACCGTCGAGCCCGCACGACAGACTGGATAGCTCAGCTGGGCGACAATTAGCGGCTATTTCCCTTGAGTCGCTCGCGCGTATGTGCGTGCGTGCGTGCGTGAGTTGGGGAGGGTATATAAGTACATATTAAACAAAACGGGCGACGATGCGGAAGCGAAAGTGGGTTTGTTTGTGCGTAATCCCCTGGTGGGTTTTAAGCTTTGTTTTTGGCCGATCGATCCAGCGGACGGATGATCCCGATCGACCCGCCTTCCGCGGTGAGTGGGCGGGGTCCCCGGCCGGGTGGGGGTCCGGGATGGAAACGATCCGACGAGTTTCGTTCTTAGGCGTCAAGCAAATCGTGGAATAAAGAGAAACAGGAAAAAAAAGGGGGCAGTGGGGGGGGGGAGGGAGATTTTAGGGAAGATCCATCGACGAGCGGAGAGCAGCATATGTTTAATATTAGGGGGTTGTTGGTCTGTTCGGGTTTAAAGCCCCTGCTTCCTTAGATCGGCGGCGAACCGAGTGACTAGGCGGATAATTCGCATGATATTTATTGACAATACAAATAAACGATGCACTTTTCCCTGCTGCCATTTTAATTTGAGTTCTGTATAGTATCTGCAGTCGTATCGGCTGGAATTTTAGTCGACGTACATCGGCTGCTTATTTTAAATACCGTAAATGGTTTGAATATTTAAAAGCCTAACTGACGCTATAAATGCACAAATACTGCTAGAGTCTTCCGATCGGTGGGGGCTGAGTGTTTCCGTTTGGGATTCCAGGAATTACGACTTTCTAGATGACAAAATATAAAACAGACACAACACACCACACACCACACACAGATACACAGATATAAACACACCACAGGCACACACACACAAATATACACAGACAAACACATCACCGGCACACACACATACAACAGATACACAGACAAACACACCACAGGCACACACACACAACTGATACACAGACAAACACACCACAGGCACACACACACAACATATACACAGACAAACACACCACAGGCACACACACACAACAGATACACAGACAAACACATCACAGGTACACACACACAACAGATACACAGACAAACACACCACAGGCACACACACACACACACACAACAGATACACAGATAAACACACCACAGGCACACACACACACAACAGATACACAGACAAACACACCACAGGCACACACACACACACAACAGATACACAGATAAACACACCACAGGCACACACACACAACAGATACACAGATAAACACACCACAGGTACACACACACACAACAGATACACAGATAAACACACCACAGGTACACACACACACACAATAGATACACACTAACCAAATGAACAGTCTGATTTTCCACGCTATGTACATAGGACTAAACCCTGACAATGGCCAAAAAGAATGAGCTCCTGAAACGTAGGTGCACCAGCCAGACTATTTACTAATTAGGATTTTAAAAAATACAGACAAAACCCCGAAAGAACACGTCTTTAAAAATGATAAAAGGACGTATGTATCCACCTTGGCCTGGCACTAACAGGGAGCTCTTTATACTTGGAGTTTAAAAGCAGGATCACGCAAACACGACCCTAAAACTGGCCCATTTTGCTTAGGGTAACCACCAATCCTTTCATCTGAAAAGAACATAACAGCGGGTAGAACGCACGGAACAAGCAACCGTCTGGGTTATCACGAACTCTATCTTTAAAAGCCTCTCTTCCTGCCCCCCCTTTTTTCTTCTTCTTCTTTTCAGGAGAAGCGGCTATACTAAGCCGTATCGCCGAGAACAGAGCGGCTGGTTCAGATGGCGCGTATCCGCAGCTGACGCCCGAGTTCTTGGGTTAAAAATCTTATCAGCCGTAAGTTCGATGTCCCCTCCCCCACCCAGGAGAATGCGGCTGGGCTGGGTTCCTCGTCATTTCCGGGGCCGATCCGGGGACAGACGCAATTCTCTCTCTCTCTCTCTGTACTGACGTCATATCTCTCTGTACTGACATCATATTTCTCTCCCTGTACTGACGTCATCTCTCTCTCTTTGTTGCTTGATGTCATTTCTCTCTTTTTGTACTGTCGTCATATCTCTCTGTGTACTGACGTCATCTCTCTCTGTGTACTGACGTCATCTCTCTTTCTCTCTGTATACTGACGTCATCTCTCTATCTCTGTGTACTGACGTCATTTCTCTATCTCTCTGTGTACTGACGTCATCTCTCTCTCTTTGTGTACTGATGTCATTTCTCTCTCTGTGTACTGACGTCATCTCTCTCTTTCTTTTTGTACTGACGTAATTTCTCTCTCTGTGTACTGACGTCATCTCTCTCTCTCTTTTTGTACTGACGTCATTTCTCTCTCTCTGTGTACTGACGTCATCTCTCTCTCTCTCTGTGTACTGACGCCATCTCTCTCTCTCTCTCTCTCTTACGCACTACAGTAAAAAAAAGGGATGGATTTTTCATTTGCAATGTCAAGAAGAGATCATTTTGTCCCACTTTCCACGAGGAAAGCCCGGAGACGGGACCCGACGGAGCGCCATCTCCGTTTCTGTCTCTTCTGACGGTCCACCCCCGCCTCGAAATTACCCTTCACGGTATCTTCTGTTCACTTCTGCTTCTCTCGTTGCCAACTGTCGCATAAATGTTTCACTTCTGCATTCATCGTTTGCCTCAGCTCCTGTTCCTTCAGCGCCCACACATATACACCGCGATAGCGGAAATGAGTCCAGGTCCGAGTAATCACGGTTACGGTTGCAGCGTCTCTCGCCAATAGAGATCTTCGTTACGACCCCGAAACGCGAAGCCGTTTCCAGCCGTTCTGTTCACCAATCGGATAAACTATCCTGGGGACGATGCTATCTTCGGTTGCATTTCTATTATCGCGGATCAGGTAACCCTCGACTGCTTTGTCGGGGTGTGTGGGGTGGTGGGGGTGAAGAAGATGGGAAGTTCCGGTGTGATCGCTATGTCGCAGCAAACTGGCTGCTGCCCTCGCACGGGAATACCAATACGAGTTCGAACGCACAAGCCACTGCTGTCCTCCTCCCCCCAATCCTTTTTTTTTGTCTTTTTAAATATCGAATATCGATACCTCTGTCGGGCTGTCATCGATCTAGCTAGTCTTCTCGAAACAAATACGCGCGGCATCAGGATGTGGGCGCCATGTAAACATAAATCGGAGGGGGGAGGGAGGAGGAACGGGCTCTGAGTGATATCGCAGATGGCGTCTTTCATCTGTCGTCACCGGGCAATCTGAAGCAAACACAAGGGTTTCTCCTACCCCCCGCCCCCAAACAGTAAACGTAGTAATAATACCAGTTGACGGCGGATGTCGTAAATTAATAAACTCCCGACGTTCCTCTCACGAAGTCCCCCTGCCGAAATCCGCGACTCCCAGAATTCTAGGATGCGCGGGACTGGAACTCATAGGTAGATGACAACGGCAGCTTTGATAATCTGAGGAAATTACGACAGAAACCGAGCCTAAAGAAGGGATGGAATGACAGGCAAAAATTGTATTTTGTCTATATATTTCAAGATTAGAAAACTTGCACCAGTAATAGGAGTCGCCTGTGCATTTAAACTCCGTAAAGCGACTACGAGAACGGACGACCGACTACGAGAATGACCGACCGACTACGAGAACGGACTACGAGAACGCTCGACCGACTACGAGAACGCACGACCGACTACGAGAACGCACGACCGACTACGAGAATGACCGACCGACTACGAGAACGGACTACGAGAACGCTCGACCGACTACGAGAACGCACGACCGACTACGAGAATGACTGACCGACTACGAGAACGCACGACCGACTACGAGAATGACCGACCGACTACGAGAACGGACTACGAGAACGCTCGACCGACTACGAGAACGCACGACCGACTACGAGAACGCACGACCGACTACGAGAATGACCGACCGACTACGAGAACGGACTACGAGAACGCTCGACCGACTACGAGAACGCACGACCTTATCTAAAGAAAGGAAATCGCCGTCGAACCGATTCTCGAATTAATGAAAAAATACATCGATTAACTACTCTTGCCGATGGCAGTGGACAACGACCAATTCGCCACTGAGGTAAAAGTACGTGTCTTAGACTAGTTCAAAGTATCCTCTCTTCAAATCTGAAATCAGAATTAACCCAACAGATAAGGTTTTTTAGTTACAGAAATAAATGGAAATCTAATGTTATGTATTCTGAGTGTTATTTTTATTACTGTGTACACGCAGCAGGCTACGCGGGAGAACTGTGTGGTTGGCTGTCTTCATGTTCACACCTCTGCTTCTCGTGTTTGTGGAATAGACGAGGCGGTGCCAATCACTATAAGATCAAAGAATGGCCATCGAGAACCAGGAAAATTCAATATGCAACACGAGCCACTGTTTACGTCCGCAAAGAATATTTCTTCCACCACTGCATATAGAGCTGGGCCCAATGAAGAGGTTTGTAAAGGCGATGATGATGGTGAAGGTGCTGGATTTCTTTATCTGAAAGAAAAATTTGAGGCGATTTTAACTGATGCCGAGTCGAAGGCTGGGATATTTGTCGGACCATAAATCCGTGATCTATTTTCCGATCCAGTCTTCCAGTCGAGGCTCAACCCACCGGAGCTGGCTGCATGGAAAGCTTTCAGACTGGTAGTCGACAATTTCCTTGAGAACCGCAAAACAGACAACTATGCCGAGTTGGTTCAAGACACGATAGAAGTCTTTGAAGAAAAGGGTCGCCGTATGTTGCTGAACTTGCGTTTTCTTCATTCATACTTGGAATTCTTCCCAGCCAGCCTTGGTGCTGTGAGCGATGAGCGTGGTGAGAGGACTGTTTTTGGTTTCTTCAGAGACGAACCACTGCTATTCACAAGCGTGAAATCAAGTACGTAAAGCATTTCTAAACAGTTAATGTGTACTGTATACAATGTGTTTGAGCTAATGGATAACAGGTACTGTTCAATATGCAATGTGTTTATATTGTGAAATTAATTAATTTTTTTGGCAATTTTGCGTTGTGTTTGGAAATGAGATTCTTCTGTAACTACAAATCCTGACGGCTGAGTCAATTCTGGCTTCAGATTTGGAATCAGGTGCTTGATTTGATATACATATACCTCAGGAGCAGACGGAAAATTACATTTTGTTGTCCAGTATTACCGATTCCAGTCATTAAATATTATTATGGTACTAAGATATTTAATATATATATATATATATTTATTTATTTTTTATGCGGAAATCTTAGCTGATGTATACTTATGAACCCTAGAATTGGTAACTGAAAACAGTAACCGAAAACATTCGTTCCTGTCTGCAAACTACCTGGATTCTTCGGAAAAATCAAAAGACTATAATTCAAACTTAGCTTAACTAATAATTGAATTAGTTCACCGTATCCCAAATGTTTGAAAAACGGTAGAACGAGAGAAGAAAAAATGTTTTTTCTTTTAATATTCAAGAATTCTGTAAAAAAATGACAAATAACTTTCGTTTCTTTGACTTCATGTTGCACCCATTTTGTGGAAAAGATCCGACATGAGACGAATAGTCATGTTATTAGCGTCACGAGTATGTAAGTGTTACAGCTGTCGGGGAAAAGGCTTGGCAGGACAGAAGAATTAGCGCTATTAACGTCAGAATTGTAAATGCTACAGCTATCAGAAAAAGGTTCCAAAGGCGAGTGACATCTAGTTTATTAACTGGATACATTTATGTGTGACAGCTAACAGATAAGACTTCACCAAATAAAAGAGAGAGCAATATTATTTACATAGTAAGTTTGCATGCTTCTGCAATCGGAAAACGTTTGGCAGGACATCGAGATATTTGCTTTACTAAGGTCATACATTTATTTAAAAGCTGTTGGAATGTGTTTTATAGGAAAGTCAAATGAATGATATTAATGTCGTAAATTCATTATGCAGATATTTGGAAATTTGACAGCACAGAGCCATTAACGTTATTAGCGCCGGCAGTTTACATGTTACAGCTATCGTAAAAGGTATCACAGCACAGAGCCATTAACGTTATTAATGTCAAAAATCGAAATGTTACAGCTATCGTAAAAGGTATCACAGCACATCAATACTTACGTTTATAGACATTATAAAATTATATAATACAGCAACTATAAAAGGTTTGAAATACAGTAACATTTATGTTATTAACGTTATAAATGTGTGTTACAACTCACGGAAAAGGTTCGACAGGACAAACAACACTTACTTTGTTAACTTCATCAATTAATAAATTGGATTCGTCGGAATTTGTTGAACGGGTCAATGATTTTACGACGCTAATGTCGTAAAATTATATGTTACAGCTATAGGAAAAGGTCTGACAAAGCAAAAAAAAGGGGGGATTTTGACGGGACAGAGACATTAAAGTTATTAACGACACGAATTTATATGTTACAGTTATCAGTAAAGCACTCACGGGAAAGCAATTTTACTTTATTAATGTCGTAAATTGATGCTATACTTATCTGAAAAGATTTAGCAGGAGAGCGAAGTTTACGTTACTGATGTTATATATTTATGTTACAGCATTTGGAAAACATATCATAGGACAGAGACATTAAAGTTATTAGCATCATACACACACATCATTCATACTCATTTCGTTATCGCGAAAGATAAAATAGAAAGGGGTCCCTCTATTTGTGAGATTTTCCCTGCACTGGTAGGTTATAATTTAGCTGTCAGACCTTTGTGGGGACTGCCTTTGATCTGTACTCACATGCAAACGACGACTCTGCATAATCACCGTGAGAGAGACTTTTTCTTAGCTTAGAAAACATAGGTTACACAAGAAGCCATGGAGAAGAGAAATTACAGTGAATACGACTCTTGACCCATGAAGGATATACTCCCTTTCGCCATTTAAAGAGAAGTATCCCTGTATTGACAGGAAGGTCGATATTGATCCTGACAGTAATTCCATAAAAAAATACCTGTCCAAGGTTTTGCGCTGTAAGAACCTTGTGCATATACAGCTCATGAAACATTGGAAACGGATATTTAACAGATTACTCCGTCAGGATCAATACCCACTCCCGAAAAGGGTTAATACTTAACTAAATTTACCGGTAATTGATTCCACTTATTTATAATCTTATTATTGAAAAACTCGCTTTCTAATACCTAATCGCATCGCGAAGATTCGTAGTCCGCTATTATAACCCCATGTGTTGGTAACTGTTGATGGAGAAAACCTATTTTCCAGTCTACAAACTCGAAGACCCCTATTGGAAAAAATCTCTATGAGTCAGTCTCCACTTCCAACTCTAACACTTGAACTTGGCAGATCTAATATTTTAACTTCTCTTCTGGTAAATAACTCCCATCTACCTGAAGGTTATTTCTGTTCCGTTCCCCCTGGTGTCTGACGGACCTCGTGGTTGATCGGATGCATCCTTGTTCACAGCCACGTGGGCTGGACAAACCCCTGCCATACACCTGTCCCCTACAAGCTGGCTCTCTGACACGGGCATGGCGAAGGTTACAAATCCTTTACCAGCTCTGAGGAAACCAGAACACGGAAGTTGTGCTGACGAAACACTGAAGGCATACCGGCTGTTCTGTTTCCCGTAATAGAAGAAAGAGCGTTCAGATGTTTGTGTCACTTTGATGGAGGAGCGGCCGATGTAACTTCGGACAAAGGTCCTTCGGCCGTTTGGCGTAACTGGGGCGGCCAACAGGATGTCACGTCATCGCAGAATTAAATCGCGTGAAGCTAATGGTGCAGAAGCTGGAATAAATGACGTCGTTGGTACTAAGTCTCCAAGGCGATGATCGACTTCGCAACCTTAAAATTGAATAATCCTGGACCTTAAAAATCGAGAAAAACCGTATGATATCTGCGTCACATGCAGAACTTTGATGTTCCTCCTCTTCTAGTTCATTAGGACAATAACTGTCAACTAAAAGAGGACACCGTCATAAGGGAGATAAACGGTACAAACTATCTCTCTACGCCTTATAGAAGATATCGGTAACACGACGATTTTTCCTCATGTCATGATTTTTGTTTACCTCCCTTTATCCGCTAGGTGGTGGCGAGTAGCTTCCTGCAGAGACGGCCAACAAAACGCCGAGACGCAGGCTTTAGAGTTGGTAAACGTGGCGGGAATGTACGTGGTGATGCTGGGCGGAATAGCGATATCGGCGATCATCTGCAGTCTCATCCGCTGTCTTGACCGAGAAAAAAACGAGGAAAAGGTAAATGGGTCCTGTCTTTTCAGCTGAAACATCAGAATGATACCGTGGCTTCGTACAAAAGAAATTTAAATAGAAGAATTGACTAAATACCCAGATACTAGGCATCGGTCAGTACTTCATACTTTAGAGGAAGGAGACATAACTATTAAGAAGCATATTAGGAAAGCGAGTAATAGCTACCGATTTAAAACAATTCCTTGGTTATATCAACTTGGACAAAATTAAAATTAGGCAATACGAGAAGTGTGGAAGGTCAGTTTTTCCGAAATGGTACATAACAGCCAAACCGCAGAGAGCTGACCACGCTGTCTTTTTTTGCCACGTGCAGTTTTAATAAAGTTTCCATATTTCAGAATTCCTCTGTAAGTGATGGAATGGTCTCCGTGATTTTCTCAGATAACTTAATGAATCGCGTGACTTGCCAGATGGGGTTTTGTTATCCAATTTTATATCGCAGGAAGTTGTTAGCTAATTTTCCCCACTCTTATCATGCCCTAATGGTTTATTACGTTCGCGAAAATTTAATTACATTCAGTACTGGAAATAATTATGGAAACAGAGAAGAAGCTGGCTTTAAAAGGCAACTAACATGAGATGGAATCGCAGCAGGTAGATAGATGTACGCCAGGGCTGCCGAAATCTCGATAGACTGAGGGCAAACGTTTCTATTTACTTCCACTTCGAAGGTCAATCCACGAGTTGAAGAAACTGATTAGTTGTTTTTTTTTTAAAATACTTAAAGTAAGTTCTAAATTAAACTTATTTACCGGTTACTTCATTGGTGAGAGAAATGTAGGCTCTCCTTGTTCCTAGCTAGATGCGGAAATTCTACTAATTCGTCAGCCAAGGCCATTCGATGAAGGGAAGAGACATGGCGACTCATCTGCAAGTGAGCATCGATGTCGAGATTTCATAAAATCCATTGCAGAAAAGCACTCTCACGAGGGCACGTGCTGCCTACCATCGGTTCCTTAGTTGTGGGAATCGATTCTTGCCAAAGAGCTTAAGAAACGTCTAGACCTGTCTCTGGCCTGCTGGTCATCAAGGGGTCGGCCGGAAAGGCACTCAGCTCAAGGTTCATACCTGCAGACTCATCTTGTTCTTACAGCTTCAAGTTCATCAGATCGCCGGTCATATTCCGTGATCAGGGCAGCCACATTAGATAAAAACTGACTAAAGATTACACTCTTGGTTCTTTTCAGCCCTTTCCGCAGATTTCTACATCAGGGTAAGTTTGTGAGGTCATCTTGCTCGAGGACACACCTGAACGGCTTTAATTTGCTTCGAAATCCATCAATGTTTTCATGGAGGGAGATCCGCTGTCCGATTTTTACGCTATACTTCCCAGTTCAGCTGGTTCACGTGGCTGGTGATGTCTGGCAGAAATGCGAACGCAGCGAGAATCTTGGAAGGTATAAGCATTTCTACAAGTTCTGCGAGGTCTGAGTTTACAAGTTCTTTCAGGAACTGAAGAATTCCTTTTCTGATAGCAAACAATTAAGAATCTCACCGGCACTGAGCCATTGACCTTCTTCAACTAATCTGGCGACTGGTATCCGTCGCAGACAGCCAGGCGAGTTCTGTCCGGAGACCATTCAAGTTCGGTATCTCCTGTATTTGCAAGAAAACATAAAAATCAACAACAACAAAATACATTTCCCTCCGACTAAATGTGAAAAATTCTTCCTTGACGTCCAAATTTACGCTGACTGGCTGAGAAACCGGTTTACCATCTTCCCTGGAATATCCTGGAAATCAGGATAAGCCTACATTCGTAGTGGTCTCCGGCGCGGTCACCGTTCACGGAAGCTTGTTCCTTCGTGCTGAGATGTCGTTGTACCCTGGTGGAGGATTAGTGAAAACTGTGGCTCCCTGGAAAGGAGATATCGCGTGACAGGAAGTATAGAAGTCAAAGTCTTAGCTAGTAAAGGCTACTACTCCACGCGGAAGATTACAGCCCGACTCCATGCTTCAGGGGGAGCTGTACGCAAAGCTCCCAAGTGAACCCACGCACCTGGCACTGATGGTAACAAACGTGGTCCAGGAAGGATGCTCAAGCCCCTCAAAAGTGATGTTGATCACCTCACGGTTTGTTACCTACGTGATAAGCGATAAGCCAGAAGAGGTGATCTTTTAACCTATCTGCGAGTACATGTGGTTAATCGGATAACACTGAAGATATACTGACCTGTCGATGGATGCATAGCAAACACTTATCCATCACGCCATTCTCTCAGGCTAGTTGGAGTTATGATGGTGTTGATAAACTCAGACGTAACCGAACACCTCGGGTGAATTGTGGAAAGTGGTACAAGATATTTGGAATAACATTCCACAGCCACACACGGATAACCTGTATCGGAGGGTGAAATTAAGATGTCCTACTCTTCTCTATAAGACGCAGGGCTTACATAGTAAATAAGAAGGAACTGTACAACTTGTATTCCACGTTTTATATATGTTTTTCAATTACAATTCATCATTACCAGCCGGGATCCTTGGCGCTGCCGGGAGAAGTTGACTTTAGGCCAACTTTTGTTAGCTTAAAACCGTGCCAACGTTCTGAAGTACCTAACCCCAAAATTTGGGGTGGGGGGGACTTTATGTGCTACGGTTCGGCCGTGAAAGAGTGAAATACAATAACACAAGAGGTGACGTATATTGGATTTGTGCATATAATGTGTGTTTCCATAGTTATTTCCAATACTTAATGCATTTTCGTACCGACTCAAAAACCATATTTATTTCACATTTAATAATACATTTAAAGGCCAGGGGATCATCTTTAAATAACATTTACTCTCGCAACAGTTCTTGCTGGTCATCTTCAACCTCGGTTAAATAATCCGAAATGTGCTTTTTTTTTAATTTTGGTTATTTCTGCCGTCGAACGAAAATTAAAGATGTCCTGTGTCCTTTAATCTTCCTATTTGTTTTCCCTTTAATTTATCATCGAACTCGCATTTCTTCCCCTATATATTTAGCTGTCGTTGTTTTCCACGCAGCTTCCTCTTTCCAGCTCGATTTTCTGATTTTCATTAGGCTGTATATTCTTGTTTTCTTTCCCTTCTCTATTGACGATTTTACTCATCTCTTTAACCCGTTTACTTCAGAGAAACCCCAGCGAAGCGAAGGACGTTCAAATGATACCGCGAATGTCCGCGACAGACCGGAAGGAAGGAGTGGTCAACCTTAAGATGGTTCCTAAAGACGCGTGATCGAGAAAGAGGCCTTGAGACGTTTAAAGCTCATATTCTTCCATGAAATATCGAATCTTTCAACGAAAGTGACACCAAGATTATTTGAGCAACTTCTGTAGTTACCTAACAGAATCGTATAATCTGTATTTAACTGCTGTGCTATGTACATTACGAGTATCCTGAGATGTCATCGTGGATGTGTACATGTATGCCAGTCGTTTTGGCGCCTAGTAGGTTGTTAAAGGCCACAAGAGTGAAAGCAGAAGAGGCGGCCTGACCGCGGGGTCCTTGGTGGGTGTACACTAAAGGTCCGATTTGGCCGAGGAATGGAGGTTAAAGATGCTTCTTTCCGGTTTGTGGTCTGCGACTGTTGAGAGATAGTTGCGTACATATACACACTGCTCAATAGCCGTCGGGGTAGGACCATGGTGATGCCAAATGTAACGCCATCCATCAGTGATATTTACCTTAGATACGTCTATATTCATTTCCAAGAACAATAACTTCAGGTGGAACTCATAAATCATCCTTATATCTATGATTATTGCGATAACGGGTTGCATGTCCGACTGTAATTTTACTTCCGATCACCAGAAATGATGGATGCAGGTTTTCTCCAAATATGCGTATGAGAATGAGACTCTTGCCAATGGTTAATGAGACAGCTCGTGGTATAATTACGAATAGTCGGGAGATGCAAATCTAGATGATTTATTTGACAGATGGAAACTTCTAAAGACGCCACTGATGTAGAATTCTCCTCTTTCTGGTATTTCTTCGCCGTCTGGCAGCAGCGCCACATAGCGCGTAAAGTGGAAACTAAAATTGCCTTCCGTTTCCGTTGCCAGTGATCAGTTAATGGGGTCACGTGGTTAGGATGGCGTTTATCCGAGCAAAAACCCGGCCACTGGTGACGAGGTGCTGCAGTCTGCGAAGCGGAGAGGCTTTACTGGAATTGTTCGTTTCCAGATGTAGCAAAAAAACCGGGCTGTCGGCTGGGAAAGAAGAGCCGGAAGAGACCCTGCTGGGTTGGTGGGGGGGGGGAGTACGCCAAACCGAGTCGGTGCCCGCCGAGATTCTAAGCTGGGTCGTCCCCCTTACCAGGTCAGTAGGCTAACAACTTGACAACGCCGCCGCCCTATTTAGTATTTACCGCGGCACAATGTGGAGAAATAACACAAAATTATAATCTTACGTCCATTTTTATTTACTCAGATTATCACTTCATGGGCGTATTTCTCAGAATGGGGGGTTAACTTCGACTATAATCGTTCGAGGTGATTAACTTTAAACCATCCGCTGGCATAACGGGGCTATGATAGCGGCAAAAGAAAGATATGGGAAGGAGATGGATCAGGACGCTTGTCTGATCGGGATTCTAACTTTGGCCCGCCGGAAATTGGAGTCCACGGCAGAATAATTCCACCCCTGGTGTTCGGTCCAGTGAACTGGGAAGCGTCGTTTCATTTACGGTGGCTACCAGGGCAGGGCACAAAGCTTTCGTCCTTCTCGCCGTCGTGAGTTAGGGTCCTACCCTTTGTGGGGATTTTGTGGTTGGACGGTTAATGGCCGCGGTGAAGGACGACGAACCGACCGCCTCTACGTGGTGTTAAGCGTGAAGGGCAGTCAACGGCATCTGGAAGCCAGGGGAAGCTGGGCTTCTTCGTTTTTAACCCCTGGCCGACCGATTGACGCCAACAACCAGGAAGAACAATTCTGCGGCTCATTTAGATCGCATTAAATAAGAAAGATAGTACATGTAAAAACCCTTAAAAAATCAGCCCTTTTCCCTTTAAGGTTAATTATTTTTAACCCCTGGCCGACCGATTGACGCCAACAACCAGGAAGAACCATTCTGCGGCTCATTTAGATCGCATTAAATAAGAAAGATAGTACATGTAAAAACCCTTAAAAAATCAGCCCTTTTCCCTTTAAGGTTAATTATTTTTAACCCCTGGCCGACCGATTAACGCCAACAACCAGGAAGAACCTTTCTGCGGCTCATTTAGATCGCATTAAATAAGAAAGATAGTACATGTAAAAGCCCTTAAAAAATCAGCCCTTTTCCCGTTTAAGGTTAATTATTTAACCGTAAAAAATTATCAGACTCATAAATCAACGGAAGATTTGATCACCTTTACTGATAAATATTTAAATAAACTGTGTAAAATAGACCTTTGTAGGGGGAGTTTTCCAGTCTAAATTCCACGTTTTTGTCTTTTAACGCAAACAAATTGGTAACAGTCAATTTTCTCTGATAAATATTGATTCACTTAACACTAAATCAAGTAAAGGGAGACAATGAATCGGAAGAAGGAGAGGGATTACGGAGATCTGACAGCTCTACTTTCGGTCGATGTCAAATTAGGAATTATTTTAAATTAAAACAAATCGAAAGTAGAAGACTATGAAATCAGAGACAGCAAGAATCTGTAACCGGTCTGCTCGAACTGTTCCATGATTGATCCATTTACTTATACAATAAAAGATAAACTCTTCCGTGTAAAATCCATCTTTTTCGCCAGATGTCACTAAAGTTTGCTCAAATACTTATTTTCAACGAATAAAAAAAACCAATGGTAGCATTTTTGGTTTCTGTTTAAATTATAAAGATTGTTAACACCAAAAGCTGCTACTTCATTACAAATTATGAAGTGCGAACAAAATATAATTCCACACACGAATAAGTTCTTAATTACAGTTAATTTTAAACTTTTTTTTAAATTCAAATTGCGCTAAATTCTTAAAACCGGTTTAGGGTTTATTCGCCTCCAGTTCTTATCGATTTTCATGTGAGTCCATTTCTTTTCGGTTGATCCATAATTTAATAACGGAGAACGAGACAAATCCATGGCCAGGTTGATGCGCCGAATCGATCCGATCCAGACTGAGGTTTCCTATCAGTACCTCATAAGTTTACGGTCATCCAGTAACCATTGAAAGACACCATCGCCATTGGAGACAGGATTCAAAGGGACAAGAGCATTTACGTTATCTACGTCATAGATATCTTGCATCTGTCGGAATGGGTTGGGCTGTTTATTGAATCACAAATGCATTTTTGTTCTTGTTGTTGCTGCAATTAACGGAAATGCTTTGAGTGGATATCCATCTCTCTTTACGTTATTCATGTAATTAATCCATATCTTGCGGGCGTGTCACTTTTACGTGAGTGACGTCATGTATATTTTACAGCTATCGGAAATGGCTCTACAAGTGTTCACTAAGTTATCTACGTCAGTAGTTTATATTTTACAGAACTTTTAAAAAATTGGAATTAAACATTCATCGTTATTTAACTCATAAATTCCGTATTTTATAGCTTTCGGCACAGGCTCGACAGATGGGCAAAAATCTCGCTGTTTGTGCCTAACGTTTATGTTTTACAGCTGGCAAAAAAAAAGAGGCATCCTACTTAATAAATGCTGTATATCTACATTTTGTATGTCGGAATGTTCCGTTCTTTACCTCATCTTTAAGATAGAGAAAAAAATCCGAGTGCTATCTGTGCGAGTGACAGTTTAGCCTCTATCATTTTCAATAATCACCTGTATTTCACGGCTGTCGTAAGTCGGTTCGCTATTTCTGTGAAAGTCTGTAAATTCACTTATATATAAACAGTTGAGGCTGCTGCATCTGTGACGAAGTTCGCTTTTCTTTTTAAAATCAACATCAAATTTTCCAGATATCCATCAAAACCCAATTTGATGTTTACCCATTTTACTTAAGAGCCCACTGCTGATCTGCTTTCCGTTCCTGCTTCTCGCCAGCTCTGTATCTAATAGCATCTTCCGCGCATCTCCTCGCACTACTGCCGCCAGCGGGCTCCGGTTCGCTTTGTCGGCAATAACCGCTTGGCTGTTACTAGTCATCGCTCTGGTACCAGTACGTGGCTGAAGACATAACCAAACGGATTTTTGTACCAGAGACCAGGTGGACCCATCGGCTTGTTTTAGATGAGGTGGAAGGAAAGAAAGTAATTAGCGATTTGGAAAAAGGGAAATGCTGCTGATGATGATGCAGGCGTTTCGCCATTGCTGGGTTGGCTATTTGCTCTCCCCGCACCCGATGGGTTCGGTCTGTGATGTTGGTTACCCCCCACCCCCTAGGTCTCCTGCACCAGCTTCGTTAGCCGAAGTTTCTGCTGGGAGGGGGTGGGGTAACCCCTGTTTCCTCCCGGTAATTTACGGTCGCGCATAGCAGAAGACATTGAAGGAGAGGAACCGAAAGCTGTCGTTGCGGGTGATCGCAGAACAGTCGAAAGGGGAAACAACTCATACCGTTAAACCGCATAAGATGTCAATAAATAGTAACTAGTCTCAACGCTCTGTTGATCATTCGAGGCTTTATTGCAAAATGACGTCAACGGGCTTGGTTTGTCGTGATACAAGAAGGTATTTTCAAACCCTGCGTCCTTCCATAAGCTCTTGTAATCGTGCTTCCGGAATACGGCCGGAAGTAAGGAGACAAATGAGTAAATCAAGTGAAACGAACGTTCTCAGCCTAGTCGGTTTTACCTCACGCCTGGAGCTAGTTGGCCGCAGTTATGCTCTCTTTGTTCCGTTTGTCGCCGCGAGACGACGGTCCATGTCCCGCCGCCAGCCAGACGCCAGGTTGATTCGAAGAAACCTCTGGAATAACATTAATTTCTAAACTCGGCCGCTATGGTAACAATTCAAAGGCTACTCGAAAAAAAAAACGTCAAAAACGAGAAGATAAGTCCACTGTTGTACTTTAATACGGCTACAAAGCAAAGCCTCCCCCTGAAAAAGTCATTCGTTCATTGATGAGCATATTAAATGCCATCAAGATCACGAGAATCATCTTTACATAGGAATTACACGTTGCTCACTCTCTTTAATTTCAGTGTTGAGTACAGTAAAAAAACAAGAATATCAATACTCTCCGCTAATCTTCCACGCCACGTAACACTTGTGCATCCAATTTAACTATTGATTAACGAAGCTCCTTCACGCGGGCTCTCCGTGATGGTCTTCGACATTATTCAAACTCTACTATTCAGGGAACGGCTAGAAACACCACTTACCTATTTTACAGAATACCGCCACCGAAATAACCGGAAGATAAGATATCATTTTGTTTGGATAGCCCGGGACAGCAGGTTTCGTTGTTTGTTAGTCTTTGGATTTCACAATAATTGAAAAACGGCTCGATATGATTGCATCTGTTTCCTCCTGAAGGTTTTTGTGTCAGTGAAAATATGTTTGATAATTTTAGCGTTTATATATATAAAAATATTTGCCGAAATTCGAGAAAATGAAATTGGGAATTATAAAATTAATCATACTTGTTTTTCTTTTGTCTTTACCGAAGACCGGCTGCCCGTCAGGGAGCAGGCGTGATTCGAACCCAGTCAAACGAAAGATGGACGGCATCAGTTCGCCTTTAAGCCAAGGAACGAGCGTCAGACTTCTCAGCCCGGTTGAGTTAATACCTTAAAGGTAGCAGCAGGGCTCTCTCAGTTAAGGTGTGGGGGGAGGCTATTTTGGCAAACACGGTAGGAAGAAAATGGGTTGGGGAAAGGAGATTACCCGGACCGTTTACCTGTCCGGTCTTCTGTAGGGGCCATTTGAAAAGGAAAGAAACAATTTATCGACCACGTGTAATGGCTTAAAGGTCCGCTGTTACAAAGCAAATCGGTGTCTTGGTTCTCATTGTACGTATGTCGGTGAAAGGTAACCCAACCAACCAACCAACCAACCAACGTCCTCTGCGCAGGCGCGGGACTGTTACTTTTCCACCCCCCCAATCAGAACAGCAGACCATGGTTCAGAATTTCTCCCGGTCGGATACGCGCCAGGAGGCGAGGCAGCTGCCCTCTACTCTATTCTTTCTGTCGTAAAAACTTCCGATGCGATTGAAGAGCAGACAACTCCGTTTATTAAACCGCTCAGCGAGTAGTACATGGCTTCACGAAACTATTAACCATTAACCATCCCTCAGTGTATTCTCTTAATGGTTTTTCCTACGAGACAAAGAACTGATATTTCTATCAGCGATTCCCGGCATGAAAAAAAAGGAAAAAAAAATGTCAGTGAATTTCGTTTGCGCCATTCATAATTTCGTTGATGATAAGTAGCTTCTGAAGCAGTAAACTGCGCTACGGTTGGGTGGCTTAGATAATTAGGGGAATTGATTCTCATACATCAAGAGGCCATACACGATCTACTTTACCTTGGTTAATTTAGCAAACATTTTAAATCGTCAAGCACATCGATAAAATACATATACATTAAAACAACAACAACAACAAAAAAAAACGTTTAGAACATTAGAACAACATAAATGGTCTTTAATGGGCTCAGTAGCGAGATATCGCAGTTTCAAACATTATCTTCATGAATGAGTTCCGGATTGACTTCAAAGGTTTTTAAAGAAATTTACTTCGCGTTTCCGTTTTCACCCTCACGCCTAAAAGCCCAGGTTCGCTGCAGTTGTTCTTTCTTTGTTCCGTTTATCCCCGCCAGACGGCTTCCGGCTCAGTGCCAGTATAAGAAAGCCACCGACCAAGCCACGTAAAGAAACTTATCCCACAGCTACACAGACGAATTCTCGTAGGGTGTTTTCTGAGTACTTGAGGCACGGGCAACTCTTGTCTGGCTCTCGCGTTCTGACCGTCGCTCAGAGAGCCCCTCCTGCTGTACCCAAATAGCTTGCTTAATATTACTTATTTACATTTTTGCAGTACAGTCAAAGGCTCGACATAAGTAGATAAGCATCATGGTTTGAAATAACATGGAACTCTTCATAGCGTTGGCAAAATAGCAGCCGGATTAATACTTCGTGGTGCCTTTAAGGCACTGACATAACGAGTGGATGAAATCGGATCGGCGATCCCGTTCTTTAAGACTACATCCCGATTTTTTGGCGCTGAATCCCTATTACGGAGTCTCGATCAGGGAACTTACGGGGACACTTTCGCAAGAATCCGTCGCGAATATCCAACCCCTGCTTAACGACATTCGCTTTCTGGTGATGGGCTATGTGCCCCGACTCTCATTCTATGCTTGCGTTCCACCGTGGAGAGCACGGTTTTCCATACATTGCTGGACCGGCGATCAACGTCACGGACAGGCGAGTCATCAGTCCTTCCCGAAGAGTAGGTAGCCGATGTGTCCGGACAGAATCCACGGTTCTTCCGCAGACCGCCAGCTGTGGTGACCGTCCAGTAGCCCATGCTCCGTGACGGATGGAATGGCCCTAACGGAAATGCCTCGCCGGACGGCCGCACGCCTCTACGTCGCCACTGTCTTGGTTCTGCGAAAACCTGGCAGACACTAAAAAAAAAAAAGAAATAGACGTTGGCTGACATTTCGTGGAGTTAGAAGCGACTTGCATCTCGAAGCTCTTCCGCCGAATCCCATCCTGTAAAGATAAACTCTGATGATTCTCGCGAGCACCTTCATCATACTACGTACGCCACAGTTGCAGATCGATTTCAAGTCTTCTCTTCACGGTACGAAGTTTACGCTCTGCCGGCTTCTACCATATTTCCATTGGCCAGCTATGTGCCCCTTTCTACAAAGTCTGTCAGATCCCGTAAACCCCCAACTCGAAGACGGGGCTGTCTGCAGACCGAGGCTTCCTCCGACCCCTATCTGCTCTTGTAATCACGTGTTTATCATTTGGCTAGAATAGCCTGTTTGAGTATCCTTAGGTCAGGGGACAGATGACCAAGGAAAGAAGGAAAAGACGCGGCGATGTATTGAAATGTCTTCTTTTCGATTACTTAAAATTCTTATGACCAGTTCATTGTCTGAGAAGAGTAGAAAATCTACTCTCTCTGTTCAGTTATAGCGCGCATGTTTCTACAAATAGAATTATCCAGTGTAATTGAATTTACAATTCTACTTTCATCACGTTTGCAAATAAAACGCACGCAGGACAACCCGGAAGAGAATGGGGTTGGCGGGAATCATTAATTAAATAACAAATTTAAAAGGTTGAATAAATCCGAGTTTTAAACATCGATGGGAAAATGGTAAGCTTCCTTCGTCAGGGTTTCATTAATAAATTTCCATAATGTCACTGATTATCATTGGAGGCAGGGGATCTAGCCAGTAGCACGTTCAGTTTTCTCTCTCTCTCTTAGTTTTTAACGGTTACCTATTGAGACAAATTGAACACTTTCCATATTAGACATTAGTCCGTTTTGTAGAAGAAAGCAAAATGGCGACAGGATCGTGGCTCGAGGGTCGAGCAAACAGGAGAGGAAACCTCGATCGACCAACGAGCTGCTCTGCCTGCGCGTGAAAAGTTTCGCTGCGCCGACAGGCGGAAGATGTCGCACACTTGAAAAGCTTTCCGCATTTTTGTCTTTGCTCGTTCTTCGTCGTGTCTCCGATTGTCGGATCACGTGATCTGCTAAGAGGTTACGACGGGCCTTCGCGTGACTGCGATGTGCTGTTCTGGCGATGGTTTCAAGTTGCCGTCACGTGTGACTTTTCCAGAGACCGTGGAATAAAATTCTTTTCGAGAGGCGTGGGCCTCGCGCACGACTGCTACGCCAAGCGTGATTTCTTCTCTTCCCAACAGGGGGCACCACCACCCACCCACCCCGCTTTAAATCGAAGTTCCACGCACGTGCTTGATGAGTTTCAAGAGCATCTCATTTTATAAAGCGAAGAACTCTCCGCGAGATCACAGGACCGAGTTCGCTGTACTTTCCAAGCGGATGACTTTATAGATGCCACTACAGACATGTGCTGCTTGCAGCATCAAGTCTTTCGGTACGGAGGATGTACAAAAAAAAAAAAAATACCAGATAACTGGTGATGTGCGTGAACTCGTCAACAGGAAAAACCAACCACGCGTCACTCACTGCGAGACAACCGGAATAGGCTGTGGACGCCTGGACAGTCGCAGCCAAGGCAGTGGAAAGGTGCTACATACGAAATTCCCTAGTTTTTACTCCTCCTCCTCCCATTTTTTAAATAAACCTTTATCAAATAAACTCCAGGAAGTCTAACGCACGCTTCTGTTCTAGCAAGAAACGTTTACTCTAGATATAAACATTTGAGGCCATTCGTGTTGAGGCGTCTTGCAATAGGTTACTCTCGCCCTTCTCACCACGAAGGCAGAAGGTGCCTCCTAGAATTAAGAAAAAACAAGAGAAGATTTTTAAAATCGGTAATAGGGATATTTACAACCCCATCTAAATGAATGTACTGCCTGGCCGAAAATTTCGGTGGGCGGATAACCGCTGTCATCGTTCCTGACTCAAGCGAATCCAATGAGATTTCTTCGTCCACCTGAGGTCGGATCGCAGGCCGTGTCCGGAGTCAGCGACAGATTCCCGAAGATCTCTATGTGGATTGTCGGCCGACAACGTCGTGCAGTTTACCAAAAAATCTGTCAACGTCCGGCCAATGTGATGGAAATAAAGGAAGCTCTGACACGGGTATAGGAGAAATTTGGACCCAACCGGGATACAAGAGGTCGCTGATGCAACGCCGAACACGGGATAGACTCTTGGTGCTGTAAAAGATGGCGGCTCACCTGAGCACCGATGCGAAGAATTATCACCCTCGCTTATTTTTTACTGTTCGTTTATCGCAATAAACTAACATGTTTCTTTTTTTCTTCTTCCAAATTATGGCAGAGCACTGCGACTAAGCCACACATAGCTAATTCTGTTCCATTTTCGCTGATACCAGCTCAGATTAAACAGAAATAGATAAAACTGGATAAACAAATCTCAAAGACTTGTGTTAGAATTGAAGATGGAATTTTGTTAAGGCCATTCGTTACTTCGAAAAGAAGAGCTACAAAAGGCCAGGAAGCCCGAGAATGCAGGGATACGATACACTTCTCCCGATTTCAGTAGACAACACCACAAGTTCGTATTGGCTGTTTTCCATCTCTACCTTAGTGGATCTGGCCCTGTTGTAACCACCCAAGCATTACAAGCAGTTATTAAGGGAAACAGATTTTTTTAAGAAAATCTAAAAAAAAAAATCATCAAAAGTAATAATTCTTGAACGGTTACTTATTTTTAATGAAATCTATCATTTTCAGCTTGTCACGTGGCAGTGAGTGTTTAACAGACCTGTTATTGGGAAACCGGCAAATTCATCGATGTTCGACAGAGTCATTATCATGGCGGCCATGTAATTTCCGCATTCGAAGGTCGATCTATGAGCCGGAAGTTGCAAATCACGTGACTTATTAGACGACGGTAGTTATAGGAGCAGCCCAACTATTGGTCTACTTTCTCAACGTGCATCATTAGCGTTAGGGTTATGGTTATATATATATTAAGTATGCACTAGGAGAGGAATTATATAAGTAGTAAAGTAAATGTTTGAAAAGTAGGAAAGGAAACGATAACAGCAACAAAAAAATAGAATAAAGAGGACATAAAAGATTAATTGTTTTATCATGTCAGCCAGTGTACATGTGTTTTATAGGTATTACTTACTACGTGGGCTCCACAGTGAATTACGATCTGTCATTAGGAGAGGAATTAATTGTTCGCACTGGAACAGATTCAGCTACTTTTGCAAGACTGAATTGACGAACATGGAGCAACACCAGATAAAAACTCCGCGCCAGGGATTTTGTATGTAGGGCCTGCGTTCTGAGCACATCGCCGTACGATAGCGAAAGGTGGACAGCGGTCAAAAAGAGAGCATCCCTAACCCTGCGTCGCATTCTTGGAATTGCCAGGCTCGACAGAATTCCTAGCTTAAGAGGTTGCGCATAAGCCGCAGACCGCCAACCATATTCGCGGTTTTGAAGTAAAGACACCCTTTCGCCAGCCGCCGGGCCATCGTCCCGGGGCGGATGGCAGGATGGACGCGATCGTGTGGCCAAAGGACATATTTATTTTAGACGAAGTAGCCGAGGCGGGAAAAGTCTACCACCAGCTGTCGATACAATGTCCACGCTCTAATTGCGATGCAAGTGGACAAGTCACGCTATGAAATGTTAGGAGGAGTGCGTGACGGATGCACGTTTCTGACTACTTTACATCGATCGCACCCTTCCTCCGCGTCTCTACTCCCCCTTAATAGTACAGCGGGGCCGTGGTCATTCAACACAGCGCCTGGAACTCTTAACCAGAGGAACAATTATGCTGCCATTACGCTGTCAGTAATAACGGCTCTTGCCATAAATTGTGTTATTACCCTTTCGCGTATATGTATGTATTTTTTTCTTTTGTTTTATTGCATCTGAAATAAATCTGTCCTTAATCATTATCAGAAAGAGCATATTTATGGGCTCTCCTCTGTCGTGTAGAGCCCGTACCGGGTTAGTAAACACGCAGAGATACGCGATCGCCTTATCCAAACAGAAACACGAGCTGTTGAATCATTTGGGCGTGAGGTAGCCTCGATACACAAACGCAACATCCACTTAAAACATTTGACAGATCCCGGCTCCGAAATCTGTAGCATTAACGCCCACCTAGATATTGAACCTTACATTACTTTCCATACTGCGGGATTCCAAAAAAAAAAAAAAATAAATAATAGAGTTTAGCCGAAACCGAACCTGCCTTTTGTGAGTAAGACCCAGACTAATTCCTGAATCACGTCCAGTCGAGATGACTGCGAGACTACGGCGCAGTGGGATATCTGTGACCGAAACACCGCCATTTCTGCATCACGTGGCTTTTGCAAATGGTATTTGTGTTTTGTTTCGGGCTCATGTTTACTGCAGACTTTCCCCGTTAGGTTTGACAGTCGAAAGCTCCCTTAATTTTGGCACTGATGTGGTAGGTGTTGTTTTTTCCGCGCAACAGAATAATATGGAGAATATCGACGGTTGTGGTTCATGTTTCGGAATACCCTGTTGTTGTTTGTTTGTTCAAGGCGTCTTCAACATATCTTGCTTGAAGATGTAGCAAACGCCATACTTCAAGGTAGAACGACCCGGAAGCAACCGCATCTTCTTTCCTGGATTCTACAGAAGAAGTTATGTGAAACTTCGTCGGCTGCTCCTCGGTAGACAAATAAGGGGCGGAACAACTGAGACCAACCTCACAGCAGTGATTAGAGGAATACCTAGAAACTCTTTGGGACCACATAAGCCCTCACGCCACACATCTGTAATCTCTAGTCGATGCATGGAAGGCTCTGCCTTACCAGTGATGTATTATTCAGAGTTCCTTCATGTGTCGGCGGGGCGGGTGGGTAGGTTGGCAGTAACCGAGAGGTTGAGTTCGGATCTGGCGTATATGTCTAACAGGATTCAGCGGCGCTTTCCCAGTTCTCACGGCTGTGATCTTCGATCCGATTATCGGATCAATCATTAAATTAGTTTCGACAGGGAGAGCGGTTTGGTTTTCAAAGTATTTTTCTTTAGAACCGCGACCTGCCAGTCTTCCCGGCCACAGTTGCTGGAACATCGTGAAACACATCGATCTTTCGACCTCTCTCCATCCTCATCTTCTCCCGGATTGCGCTGCCGCTGCTTCACAAAAGATTTCCTATTTCTTTCCTTTTTTGTTCAACGTATCGAATTACCGCCGATCGATCTGATATGATGTTGTAGGCCCAGGGGGTCTTTTGTGCCTTTCTTGGTAGTGATTCAGAGAGCAGCGAATGAACCGCTATTTGGTCGAGGGCCCGATTTCGATTCCCGCAGGAGACCGGTTCGGTCTGGCATGCCTGGCAGGTGATCCGTTCGCTCTTCGTCACCATCCAGCCATATGGGCTACCTCCGAGACACTTTGGTTTTCTCCCACATCTAAAAATGAAGAGATTTAATAAGGAGGTGCCACAACCAGAGCCGAGGGCTCTCTCAACCGCAGAAGTCTAGTAGGCTAACCATCCTACTACCGCGCCACCTAATATATATAACCTTTACAATCAGTAACTGTAGATGAACAGAAACTAATTTATGTCTGTCCATTTTTCCTTCTAAAAGCCGTCGATCCAATCTGCCATCAAATGCATAAGCAGAAAATAATTAACTCTAATAATTATCTATCGCTACTTGAAATCTGGAAACACTTTTGAGGAAATTATGGTGGATTTTTTCCACCTTAATATTCTTTCTCTAAGGTGGACTTTTCGCTTGAAGAGTATATACAGGTTTTGGATGCAAAGAAGAGGTACTAAGGTCGCACTAAAATCAATGAGCCCTGATTAACTATTTTTTTGCTTTTAAAAACCACACTATCCGGAGAAACCTGCCAGTTTATTTACTTAAATCACAGCGCCACTTTACTTATTAACAGGCAGGTAGACCGCTACTTCACAGGTGTGGGCACGATAGCAAATGCAAACGGAGTCTACCGTGGATAGTGTGCTGAAGCAAAGGGTTGTGATTGAGTCCGTCGCGAAAGCTGAAGTGAGTCGTAATAATAATAATAATTTTAAAAAAACCCATTAATGTACGACTGCAGAGTGAGCGTAACCCTAGCAACGGAGAAAACTGTGACGTCGAAGCCGAGCCTCGTTCTGGTAGTCCAGCAGGAACACCATGCTTCTTCCGACTTTCCGACTGGACGACTCTTAGCTTTGTCAACGGGGGGAGAGCCTCTGACCTATGCAAAGTTACTAGCGCAATAAGAAAACAATGCTTGTCATCCATCCTCAAAAATCCCACATCTCTGCTCCCACCAAACCAAAGAGAAAATCAACAAGAACAAAAGCGAATAATTCCGGAGAAATCTAAACTATTGCTTTAAGTCGTTTTCTTGTCCTCTCCGTATGACGGAAAGCCTCTCTTAGCATCTGCACTTATTGCATCATTTCCCTCTTGCATCGATTAACCGAATACTCAAAATCTAAGCGTAATGTATCTTTTTCTTGTTCACCATTAAGAAATAAATGGCGTCTTTTTAACTCTTCAAACGGAAACAGCAAAACAAATCCCTTTTGGTGGTTTAAAGTATTCCCTGAATTTAATAAAATCACTGTTCTTGAGAATTTGGCCACTTTACGTTCATTCATAAAAGAGAAAGAAAGGGGCTACATCTCTGTGTGCATGACACACAGAACATGCTCAAATAATGAGTAATTGCACCTAAGAGACATAAATAATTCAAAACAATACATTATTGCACCAAACATACAAAAAGAGAATGAACACGGTGTATGTACAGTGCACCAGTATTTGATGTGTGAGCCCTTTACTTTATAAAAGTATTCCTGCCTCCAGACAGGTTATCAGTGTATGACTGGAATGTTTTTCCAAATATCTTGTAGCACTTTCCACAATTCATCCAAGGTGTTCGGTTTCCGTTTGACTTTCTCAGCAGGCATATAACCCCGAACCTCATTGATGTTCATAACAGGAAGACATCTCTGTGAGTGTTCCAACAGCTTCTTTACTTTCCAGGTAGTTAGCCTAACACCACATTGGCTGTATGCTTGGGTTCACTGTCATGTTGGAAGATGGATCCACCCTCGACGAGATGTCTTCCTGAGAGAATGGCGTGATGGATAAGAACTTGCCATGCATCTGCCGACGGGTCAGCATATCTTCCGTTTTATGCGATTAACCACATGTACTCGCAGATAGGTTAAAAGATCACCTCTTCTGGCTTATCGCCTATCACCACGTAGGTAACAAAACCTTAGGTAATCAACGTCAGTTTTGAGGAGTTTGAGCTTCCTTCCTGAACCACGTGTATTGCCATCAGTGCCAGATGCGTGGGTTCTCTGGGAAGCCTTGCGTTCAGCTCCTCCTGAAGCATGGAGTCGGGCTGTATCTTCCGCGTGGAGTAGTAGCCTTTACTAGCCAAGACTTTGACTTCTATACTTCCTGTCACGCGATATCTCCTTTCCGAAGAGCCACAGTTTTCACTAATCCTCCACCAGGGTACAACGACATCTCAGCACGAAGGAACAAGCTTCCGCGAACGGAGACCGCGCCGGAGACCATCCCGAATGTAGGCTTAGCCGGATTTCCAAGAGATTCCAGCTAAGATGGAAAAACCGGTGCCTCACCCAGTCAGCCTAATCACAGAAACAGTGATGGAAAATTTCGACATCAAGAAAGAAACGTGCGTCGGAAGTTGTTTTTCTTTTTCCATCCGGGACCCTTCAGGAACTCAAGTCCACTGTTTCTTGGACCATTTGCCCGCGATCATTATGAACTGCCGTTAATCTGTAGCGGTGTCACTGACTCGAAGGTTAATTATCTCATCACACGGCAATATCCTGATTTAAAAAAAAAATTTAGGTGAGAATTTATCGGCGAAGAATTGTTCATTATTATTAATCTTCAGCTCCAAGCTCAGTCACCGGATAAATTAACAGGGATAACATAATCGGTTCAAAATTGTGGCGTCGTCATCCCCAACCATGACAAGTCCTGACTCCAGTACCGTCTTACTTGCGTGGATTTTTCCGGGTTGTCAGTTTTCCTTCCACTCGAAGAAGTTCCGGTCGGGACTGACTCGGGCTGGCAACGTCGACGAATTAAACGACGATAAACTTCTCTTTTTTTTTTGTTGTAATGACACGTATTTCCTTCCATTCAGAACTCTTGTCTCCGACTCAGAGCCTTCGTGGTCGAGGCTACATTACGTTGATCCTCCATTGTAAGGGCGACGACGATAAAGCTCATAAAGCTTCTCCCCCCAAAATGCAAGACTTCAGCGGTTCTTTTTATACAGACATAGATCGGCGTCGGAAGATTGACAAAAAGGTTTTTTTTCTAGTGCTGTAGACGATATTAAGATAATTAAACATTTCTAACGAGATTGATTAAAGTCGTACTGGATCCGAGCACATTGGAATTCAATCTCACTAATACAATTATGGCTGGCATCGTAAGCCGGGTGGAAAGGAACAGGCGCCAGACCGACGATCGCCCGCCGTTGATAAGGACAACCGAGACAGACCCCTTCTTCGCTGTGCCGTTGAGTTCTCTTTCGTCAGATGTGTGATTTTATTCGAAGACACCGAGGTTCTAAATAATTCTATCGATTATTAAGCCCCACTGTTAATAAAAGAAAAAAGACTTTGCATAAACCAAAAATGGCTCCACACTTTCATGTCATGAGTAGACTAAGTTAACTGTCGAGTGAATTCTTCATGTTCTGGTAAGAGACTCGTTTCCAAAAACTGGGCAAGAATTAGCCGGTAGCGCGGTGACCGTCTTGGGCGTTACCGAAAAGGTGGCAGCAGAGTGTTATATACAATAATTATTTGGAAATGCTACGTTGGTTTTTAATATTGTTTAGTTTAGGTACCGACAAATGACTATTATTTTATCACTAATTATTAATTAGTAACGCAAGTTGCTGATCTGTTTTATTACAAGTAGCCTATAACTATGCAGGTGCTTGTTGATCATTACATTATATTTTCATCATCGTACTGGAAAGTTAACGTGGAGGGCAGGAGTTCGAATCTTAGCGTTTGGGATTCAGGCAGCGTACCATCTTTAGGAATGATGATGCTACTGATGATTTGCACCCTCACTTGAAATGAGAGCTGAAAGTTATTAGAATCCTTTGAGCCCTTAAAAGAGCAAATCGCAATATTCCAATGATCTGAAAAGCTATAAAGAGAGCGTGGATGGACTGTATTGTGCTTAATGGCTGGCTTAATGCAAATTTGTTCTGGGAGTCCAGAAAAACTCGAAAGATCAGACCAGTTTCCAGAAAGCTTTGTTGCTTTTAGATAACGTACCATTCCACCACCCCACCCGTATATGACGAAGGGTTCATAACAACAAAAAAAAAAGAGAAGGAAATATTCGGGCATTGTCCTTTTTTGGCCCAACGTGGTTGCTCTCATGCACTTTATTCTTCGAGGAATTTTGGACAGCCTGAAGCGTCGCTATCGCCTGGAACTTGTTAGAGAACTTGCGTCTTATGGACACTGATTCAGAAAAGCTTTTTCTGAGTTTCTTGGTGCTCCCGACAATCAAAGACGCACCTGTTAAAGGGCTACTGAAGCGTGGGGAAGTGTCGATCAGATCGATCCAATGATGCGAGTGATAGGCAGTGACCATGAAGATTCTGATGTAAAAGGATGTCTTGAAGATATTGATTGCCTCCGTTCGTAATGTCGAACAGATGAACAAATGGGTCAGATATGATGACAGAAGGAAAGCAAACAGACGGGAATGATAATGATGCAGTAGATTCTGAAATTAGTGGTGTACCATTCTGAACCTCAGGACATGTTCAAACGCTGTTTTAAATGGTTGGAGTAACAGAAGAAAGCCAAGCAATGCTATTGTTGTTGCGCATGCGCAACCAAGCACCATGTAAGCGGAAACAACGGCTCAAGCAACAAAAGGGTTAAAAGCATTAAATGATTACTGTTATTGTTCAACTGATTGATAAAAGCATGCTTATAAATGGTAACGGTAATTTATTTCCTCTTTCTAAAACTTCAGTACTATCATGTAACTTCCGTGTACGAAAATAACGGGAATATGACGTGATCTTCGTTAATTCTTCAACTCTCGCACTTTACTTTTCAGAACGAAATCTCGATTATTCGAACATCCCGTGGTCCCAATCAGTTAGAACACTCGAGGTTATATTGTTTATGTCTATAATTTTTTGTTTACTTTAAAAAAAAGACGCCATTATGGCTTGAACGCTACCAGTCTGATTAAAGAATGATATATCAGTGCTGGTGTTTGGCCAGATGGCGCTGTGCCACTTATTGGGAATTAATGAAGTACATTTATTCTATAGATTTACGTTTTTGATAGCAGTGGAATAGTTTCTATCATCATGATTCCTGTTTGACTAGTTTTAACAAGTTCTCTAGTTCTTGAAAATGGTAACAACCGCTAAAGGAACACAAAGCATGCTTGTGAGTCTGAGAGACCGTGTCTAGTTGTTACAGGAGTAATTTGTTACAGCGCCAGTAGTTCCCAATTATAACTTATAGATGAGGCTATAATCGATGTGATATAGCTACGTATGCATGGAGCTATAATCGACGTCACATAATTATGCACGTGAGGCTATAATCGACGTCACATGGTCACATATAGATAAGTTACATAATTACGTACACGAGACTATAATCGATCCCATATTATTACAATCAATATCCCTTTTTTAAAACCTTTATGACGTCGATTATAGCTTCATCGATAAGTTTGATTAGGAATTACCGTTGCTGTAATAATTAGCTCGGCTTTCTGTACAGAGAACATTCGAAAGTTTTTAAATAATTTTAAGTGCTTATGTCGCATCACATTTAAGACATCTATCAAATAAATTATTCAAATTCAAATTAATGAATACCCTGAATATTCTGAATAATTAAAGCGAAAGTGTCTAGAATCAACCAAGAACATTTTGCACTCTCCGTTGGTTAAAATAAGTTTCCAGAATGAGATGCTACGAGAGTTCCAGCGCGAAAACTGAGCATCAACACAGTTTCTGTTACCTGTTTTTTTTTATTTCTTTTAAAATTTAATCTGCAAATATTACTGCAGCTGCGAACTATCAGTAAACATCTCCTCGCCGAATTCTGCTGCAGCTGAGCAGAAGCCAGATCTCCTTAACCCTGACTGTCGACAGATATCATTTCTGATTCAGTGGCGCCACCCGCTATCAGTCACTCGGTTGGAAGCAGAAAAAGTAAAGAAGACTGCCGCTTTGTCCATATTTCATCCATTTGTCATCAGACAATTTAAAAAAAATTAATACGGTTTATTTTATTTAAAATACTTTTCCATGCTTGATATCAGTTGACACGAGAACTCGTCTCCTATCAGTTTATTTTAGTTAAAGAAGTGAAAGAACTTTAAAAAAACAAAACAGATACATCGTTTGCGAAGGTTCGTCAGGTGACCTCAACAGAATTAAAGCTGTAAGTGTGGCCGAGATGTGAAAGGTCCCCCTGACGGCTCTTTGAGGAACTCAGTAAGGAACAGGTGAAAAACGTTGGTATGTAACAAGCTGCCCCACTCATGACTCGAACTATCGTTCATCATTATTACTAATATTAGAACTGATTCAGTACTACGCCACCTGTTACCGGTGCCAAGCTGTTGCGAATACTGTATATCTCTTTTCATTACTCCTAATAAATCTACAGTTATTACTACTCCTGCTGCTGCAAATACACAAATCTCAATGACACTTTCGATTTAAAGGTATCCTCTCCGGACAGACGGTGCTCCGTATATCTGAGCACTTATTACACAAGGGAGGGAAACGCCTGAAGTAACTTGCATCGAACACTTTCACTGCTTTACTCCTAGCACAGTGATAACTGTCTTCTCTGCATAATAACGGAGCAAATTTAAAAGCGAGCAGATCTGATCATTATGATCGATATATTTCCACTTTATCGATGCTCTGTGATTTCTTAGTTTTCATCGCAGTCTGCACCATAATTAATTAATCATGCGGGTACAAACAAGGAACACGGAAATCACTATACAAACCGAGGTTTCCCCAAGCTCTAATTTCACTACTGTATATATACTCAGATTTGCACAACTACTGGTTAATTCTCTCAGACTACTCAACGAATAAGGCGACCAGGAGTTACGTTTCTTCCATCATAGTTTTAGCATCTAAATAAATTATACAAAAACTTGCGGCATAGTATTTTTCCACCTTATTTTTGGCATTTTAAATATAAATTTAATTAAATGATAAGATGCAGTTAATTTTTCATCTAACGAAACGCACAATCCTAGTTCATTTTGCATTCAAGGATTAAGATTTATGAAAGATAATCTAAGAACAAGAAATGGCGTTTTAAATCTTAAAGCCTTGCATCAAATAGAAATCCATTTCTGATCTCCTCCCGTTTCTCCGAACAAGAACTTAGAGACAGGTAAATAGCCGACCAACCAGTGACCTATCGGACAAAACCGGTAAATTCTCAAGACTCGCGCTTTCTTAACAGGTCAGAATCTTGCTGGGTTACGTTGGCCAATTTCATTGAGGACTTTCATCTGTCATCTTCCTCTTTGGAAAGGAACGGACATGGTTTCTCTAATGGCCATCTTTTTATGGGCCCCATATATTCGTAAAAGTGCCCGCTCGGGGAAAAACTTAATAGAAAGGGATCCGATTAGGCGACTGGATTGAAAGGCCGAGGGACCGAGTTCGAATCCCGGTTGGAACGGGTTCATTTCTGGCCAGCTTCGTTCACTTGGATTTTCTCCCACTTCTAAAACGAAAAGCTGCAGTGGTGGGTTACGAGCATCTACGTTGGTAGGCTTCTCGAGTACTTCTCTTCCGGTTTATATAGAACCTCGAACTGAACCTCGGAAGCTCGCTTGAGCACTTCCCAGGTGAAAGCCAACTCAGAAAACCAGAGTTTATCTGGAAAATATTCAGCAAGGTAGGTAGATTAACCGAAGTTTTTGGCATACCTATTTTTTGTATTATTTAATCCCCCCTATTTTTCCCCCTTATATATCTATGATTGCCGGTGGCATGTCAAATGCCAGAGTTCCACTGTCTTGCAAAGCTAAGTACCAATGACTGATTCTTGTTTCTTCACGACATACCTTCCTCCTTTAGAATGGAACTTCAAGCCACATCTTTCAGCATTCACATAAAAAGAATTAAGTTTAAATTTCGCTCAAAAACGATCGAACTATTCAAAGAACGTAAGCTAAAGGAACCCGCTGGGGTTAGGTGCCACAGCACGAATAATCTCCAAGTAAGCGCATGGATGTGCTGTAGTCGATGTCACTATGACGTATGCACAAGAGGCTGTAATTGTACTGCTTATCTATAATTCTAATTAGGAATGACTGGTGATTTAACAAACCTATGCTTCCGACAACTCCGGTCCGTCTCCTCTATGCTAAATTTTTATAATTTAAATTTTATTATTATTTTTTTTTTAAATTATGAATTTTTGTTATCTTATTCTCTGTAATTTTTTTTAAAAAAATATAATGTATTTTGTGAGAGAGGCTTCCTGCCTTCTTATTATTTCATATTTTGTCCGGATATTGATTACTCACTTTTGAACGGATATTGATTTGTCAGGGGGGGTTACCGTGGATTTACTGGAATGTTTCTCGGCCTTAAAGCTTTAGAATAAACTAAACAAATCAAAATGTCAACCATACAAATTTTGAATTGTAGACCTTTAACAAGAAGTTTAATAGCGGCCTTTTAAAATAATTAGGGGTGTTAAGCGCGTGGACAGCGGCAAATGCTTCCGGCTATCTAAAGCTACGAATACTAAAGGTCATAATTATAAATTAGCTAAGATTTTAGCACGGTTAGATATGATAAAATATTTTCGTTTTGTACTAAAGCCGTTAACAAGTGGAACAAATACCGAAAAGTGTAGTCGAAAGCGATAGCACTAGAATCATATTGAGGGATACCGTGTTTGGGAGTCTGAATCCCACGCAGGGATTGGATCGGGTATGTGTCTACACTTCCTTCCACATCTAAAAAGAATGGAAAAGGTCCACTCGAGGTTTCCCTGCGCACTGTAGAGGAAGTACCAGGAGTAACCTTTGATTGGTTTGCGCTTTCTCAGCAGTCTCCACGCGTACCTGGGCAACTTACTCGATCACCCCACACGTTCCTCCCTTCTGGCGTTTTTGCTGCGAGATGTGCTTAGACCTTGAATTCAGGAGAGGATAAAGGGCCGCGTTGGCTTCTCGCGCCCCCTATAAGTTACTACCAGATCATGCAACGGTTAATCTCGCGCGACATTTACTTAATTTTAGTTTTCGTCCAATAATTCGAGTGCCAGTTTACTGATAAGTTCAACATGTACAAACAGTGTCCATCTTCAGAACATCTGCTTACTCAGAAAGTCTGAACTATTCATCCGATCCATTCCAGTTATAGATATTGGGGGGGGGGACAGCTGGACGTCTAATTAGCATCGTCGTTTACTACAAACGTTTATTCTTCTTTTTTTGGTCAGTTCTTCAGCTGGTGCTTCGCCCTTTCCCTTCAGGCGGACCTGCGAACCGCTCTCGGCTTTCTACTGATACAGAATTAGAATCGATGGCAGACGCATTGGGGAGACGTTCGCGTGGGGCCTGTTTGCTCTTCGCCGATGTTAAATAAACGGTGCCTGAGTTAGCAAAGCGATGAACCAAAAATAAACTGATGAAAGGAGAAGAGAGGAGAGGAGAGATGAGCAGAGGATCGGCCGCTTCCTCTTTATGGTGTTTGATTCCGCTGGTATCAAAGCGGAAGGTTAATTGAAAAATACAAAAAAAGAACCCAATAAACAAAATCAACAACAATAACAACAATAACAAACAAACAAACAAACACCCAGCCAGTTTAATGAATGTTTACCTCTATTAAGTTCTTGCGAGGGGCACGTAAAACCATCATCTGATGAAAATAATGCCAAGGTAGGTTGTTCTGAAAAGTACATCTATTATCATTTGGTTTAAAAGAAAAAATCTTTCGAAAAGTTGTATTGTAAGTATTCTAAACTAAAGGAACTAATATTAGTTTGTCTTCAGTTTGAGAGAGAGAGAGATGGAGAGAGAGAGAGAGAGAGAGAGAGAGAGAGAGAGAGAGAGAGAGAGAGAGAGAGAGAGAGAGACGACGAAGACGTCAGTATACACAGGGAGATGACGTATGTACAGAGAGAGAGAGAGAGAGAGAGAGAGAGAGACGACGAAGACGTCAGTATACACAGGGAGATGACGTATGTACAGAGAGAGAGAGAGAGAGAGAGAGAGGAGAGAGAGATGGGAGAGCATTACCATTAGTTTTATTCCTGACTAGGTGTGCATTACGCATTCACATCTCTACATTAAAAAGGTACTTTTTTGTGACAAAATGACTTCTCTAGACGCATCACTCGGGTTATTCAGAGTCCGTGTTAGTTATCGGGTCAACGCAAGTCTTTGTGTTTCTTGTATTTCCCAAGCTCATTTTCAGGCTCCAGTGGCAAGAACCGCCACCTAAACGTCTACAGCAGACTGCGCAGATAATGAGATTACATAGAATCTTCATACCGCCTTCCTCCAGACCCGCTGTACTCGAACAATTAGAAGACGACGACAACAAATGATTCAGATCATTATGGACAAAAGCACGAGAAGCCCGTTTTAGTCTTCCACCGTCGCGCATTTACTGATAATGGAACAGTATATTTACATTTACTTCACAGAACTAAAATAAATGTCACTTTGTTTGCTTTGGCAGAATATTTAGTTCTGGAAAACATTCAGCTCGTACTTTTCTGATGCCGAGAATCGATCAGCTGTCCCAATATTAATTTCAAGGTCACAAAGTTTTTGTTTTGCTCTATTTTTCTTCTTTTTAAATCTCATTTTTTAAAAAAATTTGGGACCAATTTCATGCGCCCAGCTTGTAAACCTAAGGGAGTCAGGGTTGTGTTTGAATATATAATCAAGGACGATAACTCCGTCACTAAACGAGAGAGTTGATATTATTGTTTTTTTTTTAATAACCATATTCAGAATAAGTATTTGCTCTCAAGGCTCGGTAAATTTAAAGTAAGCACCAGCAACCAGAGCGAACAGTGACAAAAAAAAAAAAGACAAGACAAGACAAGGAGAACAGCAAGACGAAGAACCTCGATAAGAAGAATTCTAACAGGAGAAAGAGCAAACAACGCAATGCAAAAGTATCGCGCAATTAACAAGAATATTGCACAGCAACAGAAGGATATACCTCACAAAAGCAAAGGGTCAATGAAAACTATAATGCGAAAGAAGCACAGAACATTTATAGAAAAAGTAATAAACAGGATACTGATGGGAAATTAACAATGAAAACATAGTAATAAATAAAACAATTAAGAAATCTCAAGTAACAATAGACTAATAAGCATGTGTATAAAATAATGAATAAAACAACTGTAACATAAAAATATAAAACAGATAATAGAAAGTAATAAACATAAAAACAGTATGAAACACAGCTATAACATGAAAAAATAATGGAATAGTAATAAACACAAAAATGATATAAAGAAATGGTTAATAGACGTAGCGATAATGTGAAACAAATAGTAACAAAGTAACAAACAGCGAAAATATAAAAGAAGTAATAAATTAATAAACACGAAGACAATATGAAACAACACTAAAAATAAACACAAAGTTAATATAAAACACCAATAAACAATAAACACGAAAGCAATATGAAACAAGCAACAACGTAATAAACACAGGGCAATAAAAACACAATATAAGAAACACAACAATAAATAAAACTCAACATAGCAATGAAAATTCAATAAAATAAAAGCAAAAAAAATCACAAAAAAGAAACAACTATATAAAGAAACATAAAACCACCATAGTAAACAACCAGATAGACTCAAAAACCTGTAAAAAAAGCGGGAAACAGCAATACTCTGACAAACGTTGCAATCACATAAAACAGGCATGAAAATAGGGGAGGAAAAAGAAAGCCTCGAAGACAGAGAGAAACAGGTTCAGTCTATTAAAGTTAATAAAGAAAAAAGCACAATGAGTGAAGAAGACTTAAAAATCCGCCCTTTCAGCTCCACGCTTGCTTTCATTTTTTTTTTTTTTTGGAAGTTTAAAATACGAAATGAGAGATAAAGATAACCAAAAATTAACGCTTAAAGTAAATTATTTGTGAAAAAGTTGTCTAAAATTATGGATCAACCGAAAAGAAATGGACTCACATGAAATTCGATAAGAACTGGAGGCGAATAAACCCTAAACCGGTTTTAAGAATTTAGCGCAATTTGAATTTAAAAAAAAAAAGTTTAAAATTAACTGTAATTAAGAACTTATTCGTGTGTGGAATTATATTTGTTCGCACTTCATAATTTGTAATGAAGTAGCAGCTTTTGGTGTTAACAATCTTTATAATTTAAACAGAAACCAAAAATGCTACCATTGTTTTTTTTTATTCGTTGAAAATAAGTATTTGAGCAAACTTTAGTGACATCTGGCGAAAAAGATGGATTTTACACGGCAGAGTTTATCTTTTATTGTATAAGTAAATGGATCAATCATGGAACAGTTCGAGCAGACCGGTTACAGATTCTTGCTGTCTCTGATTTCATAGTCTTCTACTTTCGATTTGTTTTAATTTAAAATAATTCCTAATTTGATATCGACCGAAAGTAGAGCTGTCGGATCTCCGTAATCCCTCTTCTTCTTCCGATTCATTGTTTCCCTTTACTTGATTTAGTGTTAAGTGAATCAATATTTATCAGAGAATATTGACTGTTACCAATTTGTTTGCGTTAAAAGACAAGAACGTGGAATTTAGACTGGAAAACTCCCCCTACAAAGGTCTATTTTACACAGTTTCTTTAAATATTTATCAGCAAAGTTGATCAAATCTTCCGCTGATTTATGAGTCAGATAATTTTTTTACGGTTAAATAATTAACCTTAAAAGGGAAAAGGGGCTGATTTTTTAAGGGCTTTTACATGTACTATCTTTCTTATTTAATGCGATCTAAATTAGCCGCAGAATGGTTCTTCCTGGTTGTTGGCGTCAATCGGTCGGCAGGTGTTAAAATAATTAACCTTAAAGGGAAAAGGGGCTGATTTTTTAAGGGCTTTTACATGTACTATCTTGTTATTTAATGCGATCTAAATGAGCCGCAGAATTGTCTTCCTGGTTGTTGGTCCAATCGGTCGGCCAGGGTTAAAAAACGAAGCAGCCCAGCTTCCCCTGGCTTCCAGATGCCGTTGACTGCCCTTCACGCTTAACACCACGTAGAGGCGGTCGGTTCGTCGTCCTTCACCGCGGCCATTAACCGTCCAGCCACAAAATCCCCACAAAAGGTAGGACCCTAACTCACGACGGCGAGAAGGACGGAAGCTTCGTGCCCTACCCTGGTAGCCACCGTAAATGAAACGACGCTTCCCAGTTCACCGGACCGAACACCAGGGGTGGAATTATTCTACCGTGGACTTCAATTTCCGGCGGGCCAAAGTTAGAATCCCGATCAGACAAGCGTCCTGATCCATCTCCTTCCCATACCTTTCTTTTGCCGCTATCATAGCCCCGTTATGCCAGCGGATGGTTTGAAGTTAATCACCTCGAACGATTATAGTCGAAGTTAACTCCCCATTCTGAGAAATACGCCCATGAAGTGATAATCTGAGTAAACAAAAATGGACGTAAGATTATAATTTTGTGTTATTTCTCCACATTGTGCCGCGGTAAATACTAAATAGGGCGGCGGCGGCGTTGTCAAGTTGTTAGCCTACTGACCTGGTAAGGGGGACGACCCAGCTTAGAATCTCGGCGGGCACCGACTCGGTTTGGCGCACTCCCCCCCCCCCCCAACCCAGCACGGTCTCTTCCGGCTCTTCTTTCCCAGCCGACAGCCCGGTTTTGCTTGTTACATCTGGAAACGAACAATTCCAGTAAAGCCTCTCCGCTTCGCAGACTGCAGCACCTCGTCACCAGTGGCCGGGTTTTTGCTCGGATAAACGCCATCCTAACCACGTGACCCCATTAACTGATCACTGGCAACGGAAACGGAAGGCAATTTTAGTTTCCACTTTACGCGCTACTGTGGCGCTGCTGCCAGACGGCGAAGAAATACCAGAAAGAGGAGAATTCTACATCAGTTCAAATAAAGCGTCTAGATTGATATTTCTCTAGTATGCGTAATTATTTGCATACCATCTAGGCTGCATTTATATCCCACTACCCTTAAAGTCAGTATTGCTTCAGTACAGTTTGAGCAGTTGGATCTATAACTCACAGTACCTTCCTTAATTGTGTATCAAATCCCCGCAGTATTTTCAGCACCATGCCAATCAAGATGAGGCCATTTTAGCCTGAATAGTGCCGAAGCCGATGAGGCAACGTTGGGCAAGCTCTAGTTGTGGGTGGAAACCGTGGCACTGTCCCTACGATGGAAAGCCAAATTGGAAGACTGCATAGCCGCTATGGCCTCCACCACATACCATCAGCAGAGCCACGCCGATCAGTTTCCAGGTTTGCAGCAGAAGGTTACCGACCTCCGCTGGAGGCTGGCCATCAAGAATGGCTCAGAGCGGCTGCACTGCATCTTCGCGACTTTGCGGCTGGTGAGCAAACGTAACAGCCAGGAGGCCAACCCGATACTCTCCGACAGTCTCAGCACTGTGGATACCGACTGCCTCGTTAACAACGATCGACCTCGCGCAGTGATTTCCGCCGGGAATTCAGTCAATATCACTATAGCCGAACGTGCAGAATGTTGCTGACTTTCATGGACAAAGACGTGAGGCGGGGTCGAAAATATAGCCCGCGAGCTACAGATTCCCCCATCCTACCCGATATTTTGACAACGGAAAAGCAAATAGAAAATTCTCAAGTATCTTTCCATACCTTTAAAACGCTGCTCTGCCAGGGCCTACGCTGAAATTGTGATCCAAAATACAGTTAGGTTCGTGAAGGAGGAAGGCGCCTCTGTTACAACATCAAAATCATGGCATCGGCCGATCTCACTAACTTTCAGAACGCTGCTACCGAAAACCTTGTGGACGGTGTAGTTCGACTATACGCTACGTCACTGTAGAACTTGGAGAGCAAACGGGCCTCTGATCAGAGTGGAAACTTCTACCAACTACACCGGGTCAGTTCACGCTAATCTGGTACATTGGTCTCTCTTTGGTAATTCCAATGCGTCGTGGATTTTTACCAATGCGGTACAGGAGAGGCGGGGAAAAAACCCGAGTATTTGCTGAAGCCAAGCTGTGCGGTATCTCCTCAGTTGAAGAATTCCGGCTGATTCGGGATGGATTTGATGACTAACCCCGAAACGAGAGACGAATTTGGGGCGTGGGCAGAAAATGGCCACGTGGCTATTACGGTTTAGGGAGAAACGAGAAATCCACTCATAAAAACGCCGGACAAGAAGAGATGCGCTTCTTCCAAATCGAAAGCCGGTTGATAATTTACAAAGTAGAGGCGTCAGTTGATAAAACCCCCAAAATCATTAATATGTAAATAATCGAAAAACTGACCATTTTAAATTCTACCACAAAGTCTTATTCCAGAGAGAGAGAGAGAGAGAGAGAGAGAGAGAGAGAGAGAGAGGAGAGAGGTGGAGAGATAGGTAGTAGAGAGAGAGGATGGGGTAGAGAGAGAGAGAGAGAGAGAGAGAGAGAGAGAGAGAGAGAGAGAGAGAGAGAGAGAGAGATGGAGAGGAGAGAGAGAGAGAGAGAGAGAGATGGAGAGAGAGAGAGAGAGAGAGAGAGAGGAGAGAAGAAGAGAGAGAGAAGAGATTCTTGACGTAGACGTAAGAACACCCTGTTGTTCTTGACTGAAAGCTTTGTCGTGGCGGTACAATGGCATGTCATGGAGACGGGATTCAGAAATCCTCGTTTTTTGAGATTACGATCCATTTATGGAAAAAGAACCTCCATCAAGGAATGCCGGAAAGCGGACGTACGAGATCGCTTTCGCGAGGTTCGGTTAAGAGAATTCCCACTGTCGTCGACGACTGACATCGCGTGGGTAAAATGTAAACAAAAATAGTTAACAGCTCTCACGTAAAACGGATTTTTTTTTTCTTCGTCTGCTTCGGAAACGCGATCTCCGTATTAAAATAATTTACTTTAACGAAGGGGGTTAGACGTCTCTCAACACGGCCCCACTTCTGCTGCAAAGTCAGGTTTGCGCATTTGACGATGTAGTAGATGCTACTAGAATAGCTAACAGCCTAAATATTTACACGTGCGCCCCTATATCTCCTATTCACCTCACGCTGGCTGTGTGTTTGTAATTTACTCGAATCCTATTTTTTCTCGAATCAGCAGGAAAAATCTCAGGTTCTTGGAATCGCCCCCCCCCTATCGTGAGCTACAGTAAATAATAACTTACAGGTTTTATCAAATTTATTCGTAAAGTCCTGATTCGTGGCAGCTGTGGATATAGACACGAAAAACATCTAAAATATCAGGTAAAGTTTTTAAAGAAATTAAGACTTTAACCGAAATTTGCTTCCATATAAGAAGAGCTCTACAAGGGTAGAGCATCAAAAGACCAGATCCACTGAGTCTTCTCATTGCTGACCAAAATGTTGCTTACACGGCCAAGATTATCGCAATACTTCTAGTAAACAAAAACGAGATGGAGATTTCCTCGTGTGTTACAGAGTGAAAATGCCCCTTTAACTTGATAAAGTCAATTACACTTTATTTTGATATCGACTCTCTTGTATTGTTTGAATAAGAAATATCACCTAACAAACCCATAAACGATAAATCAGAAACAGAACAAATTTTCTATCGGTCTATCAGTCGGGATATAATTACATTGGAAATCTGAATTATTATTGGAAAAAGAAATAACTTTTGGCCACCATTGTATACATCGTCATCACTTTTATAAAAACTCGTAATGTACATAGCACAGCAGTTAAATACAGATTATACGATTCTGTTAGCTAACTACAGAAGTTGCTCAAATAATCTTGGTGTCACTTTCGTTGAAAGATTCGATATTTCATGGAAGAATATGAGCTTTAAACGTCTCAAGGCCTCTTTCTCGATCACGTGTCTTTAGGAACCATCTTAAGGTTGACCACTCCTTCCTTCCGGTCTGTCGCGGACATTCGCGGTATCATTTGAACGTCCTTCGCTTCGCTGGGGTCTCTCTGAAGTAAACGGGTTAAAGAGATGAGTAAAATCGTCAATAGAGAAGGGAAAGATCAAGAATATACAGCCTAATGAAAATCAGAAAATCGAGCTGGAAAGAGGAAGCTGCGTGGAAAACAACGACAGCTAAATATATAGGGGAAGAAATGCGAGTTCGATGATAAATTAAAGGGAAAACAAATAGGAAGATTAAAGGACACAGGACATCTTTAATTTTCGTTCGACGGCAGAAATAACCAAAATTTAAAAAAGCACATTTCGGATTATTTAACCGAGGTTGAAGATGACCAGCAAGAACTGTTGCGAGAGTAAATGTTATTTAAAGATGATCCCCTGGCCTTTAAATGTATTATTAAATGTGAAATAAATGTGGTTTTTGAGTCGGTACGAAAATGCATTAAGTATTGGAAATAACTATGGAAACACACATTATATGCACAAATCCAATATACGTCACCTCTTGTGTTATTGTATTTCACTCTTTCACGGCCGAAGCGTAGCACATAAAGTCCCCCCCACCCCAAATTTTGGGGTTAGGGACTTCAGAACGTTGGCACGGTTTTAAGCTAACAAAAGTTGGCCTAAAGTCAACTTCTCCCGGCAGCGCCAAGGATCCCGGCTGGTAATGATGAATTGTAATTGAAAAACATATATAAATGTGGAATACAAGTTGTACAGTTCCTTCTTATTTACTATGTAAGCCCTGCGTCTTATAGAGAAGAGTAGGACATCTTAATTTCACCCTCCGATACAGGTTATCCGTGTGTGGCTGTGGAATGTTATTCCAAATATCTTGTACCACTTTCCACAATTCACCCGAGGTGTTCGGTTACGTCTGAGTTTATCAACACCATCATAACTCCAACTAGCCTGAGAGAATGGCGTGATGGATAAGTGTTTGCTATGCATCCATCGACAGGTCAGTATATCTTCAGTGTTATCCGATTAACCACATGTACTCGCAGATAGGTTAAAAGATCACCTCTTCTGGCTTATCGCTTATCACGTAGGTAACAAACCGTGAGGTGATCAACATCACTTTTGAGGGGCTTGAGCTTCCTTCCTGGACCACGTTTGTTACCATCAGTGCCAGATGCGTGCGTTCACTGGGGAGCTTTGCGTACAGCTCCTCCTGAAGCATGGAGTCGGGCTGTAATCTTCCGCGTGGAGTAGTAGCCTTTACTAGCTAAGACTTTGACTTCTATACTTCCTGTCACGCGATATCTCCTTTCCAGGGAGCCACAGTTTTCACTAATCCTCCACCAGGGTACAACGACATCTCAGCACGAAGGAACAAGCTTCCGTGAACGGTGACCGCGCCGGAGACCACTACGAATGTAGGCTTAGCCTGATTTCCAGGAGATTCCAGGGAAGATGGTAAACCGGTTTCTCAGCCAGTCAGCGTAAATTTGGAGGTCAAGGAAGAACTTTTCACATTTAGTCGGAGGGAAATGTATTTTGTTGTTGATTTTTATGTTTTCTTGCAAATACAGGAGATACCGAACTTGAATGGTCTCCAGACAGAACTCGCCTGGCTGTCTGCGACGGATACCAGTCGCCAGATTAGTTGAAGAAGGTCAATGGCTCAGTGCCGGTGAGATTCTTAATTGTTTGCTATCAGAAAAGGAATTCTTCAGTTCCTGAAAGAACTTGTAAACTCAGACCTCGCAGAACTTGTAGAAATGCTTATACCTTCCAAGATTCTCGCTGCGTTCGCATTTCTGCCAGACATCACCAGCCACGTGAACCAGCTGAACTGGGAAGTATATCGTAAAAATCGGACAGCGGATCTCCCTCCATGAAAACATTGATGGATTTCGAAGCAAATTAAAGCCGTTCAGGTGTGTCCTCGAGCAAGATGACCTCACAAATTTACCCTGATGTAGAAATCTGCGGAAAGGGCTGAAAAGAACCAAGAGTGTAACCTTCAGTCAGTTTTTATCTAATGTGGCTGCCCTGATCACGGAATCTGACCGGCGATCTGATGAACTTGAAGCTGTAAGAAACAAGATGAGTCTGCAGGTATGAACCTTGAGCTGAGTGCCTTTCCGGCCGACCCCTTGATGACCAGCAGGCCAGAGACAGGTCTAGACGTTTCTTAAGCTCTTTGGCAAGAATCGATTCCCACAACTAAGGAACCGATGGTAGGCAGCACGTGCCCTCGTGAGAGTGCTTTTCTGCAATGGATTTTATGAAATCTCGACATCGATGCTCACTTGCAGATGAGTCGCCATGTCTCTTCTCTTCATCGAATGGCCTTGGCTGACGAATTAGTAGAATTTCCGCATCTAGCTAGGAACAAGGAGAGCCTACATTTCTCTCACCAATGAAGTAACCGGTAAATAAGTTTAATTTAGAACTTACTTTAAGTATTTAAAAAAAAAAAACAACTAATCAGTTTCTTCAACTCGTGGATTGACCTTCGAAGTGGAAGTAAATAGAAACGTTTGCCCTCAGTTTATCGAGATTTCGGCAGCCCTGGCGTACATCTATCTACCTGCTGCGATTCCATCTCATGTTAGTTGCCTTTTAAAGCCAGCTTCTTCTCTGTTTCCATAATTATTTCCAGTACTGAATGTAATTAAATTTCCGCGAACGTAATAAACCATTAGGGCATGATAAGAGTGGGGAAAATTAGCTAACAACTTCCTGCGATGGAAAATTGGATAACAAAACCCCATCTGGCAAGTCACGCGATTCATTAAGTTATCTGAGAAAATCACGGAGACCATTCCATCACTTACAGAGGAATTCTGAAATATGGAAACTTTATTAAAACTGCACGTGGCAAAAAAAGACAGCGTGGTCAGCTCTCTGCGGTTTGGCTGTTATGTACCATTTCGGAAAAAGTGACCTTCCACGCTTCTCGTATTGCCTAATTTTAATTTCGTCCAAGTTGATATAACCAAGGAATTGTTTTAAATCGGTAGCTATTACTCTTTCCTAATATGCTTCTTAATAGTTATGTCTCCTTCCTCTAAAGTATGAAGTACTGACCGATGCCTAGTATCTGGGTATTTAGTCAATTCTTCTATTTAAATTTCTTTTGTACGAAGCCACGGTATCATTCTGATGTTTCAGCTGAAAAGACAGGACCCATTTACCTTTTCCTCGTTTTTTTCTCGGTCAAGACAGCGGATGAGACTGCAGATGATCGCCGATATCGCTATTCCGCCCAGCATCACCACGTACATTCCCGCCACGTTTACCAACTCTAAAGCCTGCGTCTCGGCGTTTTGTTGGCCGTCTCTGCAGGAAGCTACTCGCCACCACCTAGCGGATAAAGGGAGGTAAACAAAAATCATGACATGAGGAAAAATCGTCGTGTTACCGATATCTTCTATAAGGCGTAGAGAGATAGTTTGTACCGTTCTCTCCCTTATGACGGTGTCCTCTTTTATTTGACAGTTATTATCCTAATGAACTAGAAGAGGAGGAACATCAAAGTTCTGCGTGTGACGCAGATATCATACGTTTTTTCCCGATTTTTAAGGTCCAGGATTATTCAATTTTAAGGTTGCGAAGTCGATCATCGCCTTGGAGACTTAGTACCAACGACGTCATTTATTCCAGCTTCTGCACCATAAGCTTCACGCGATTTAATTCTGCGATGACGTGACATCCTGTTGGCCGCCCCAGTTACGCCAAACGGCCGAAGGACCTTTGTCCGAAGTTACATCGGCCGCTCCTCCATCAAAGTGACACAAACATCTGAACGCTCTTTCTTCTATTACTGGAAACAGAACAGCCGATATGCCTTCAGTGTTTCGTCAGCACAACTTCCGTGTTCTGGTTTCCTCAGAGCTGGTAAAGGATTTGTAACCTTCGCCATGCCCGTGTCAGAGAGCCAGCTTGTAGGGGACAGGTGTATGGCAGGGGTTTGTCCAGCCCACGTGGCTGTGAACAAGGATGCATCCGATCAACCACGAGGTCCGTCAGACACCAGGGGGAACGGGACAGAAATAACCTTCAGGTAGATGGAGTTATTTACCAGAAGAGAAGTTAAAATATTAGATCTGCCCAAGTTCAAGTGTTAGAGTTGGAAGGGGAGACTGACTCATAGAGATTTTTTCCAATAGGGGTCTTCGAGTTTGTAGACTGGAAAATAGGTTTTCTCCATCAACAGTTACCAACACATGGGGTTATAATAGCGGACTACGAATCTTCGCGATGCGATTAGGTATTAGAAAGCGAGTTTTTCAATAATAAGATTATAAATAAGTGGAATCAATTACCGGTAAATTTAGTTAAGTATTAACCCTTTTCGGGAGTGGGTATTGATCCTGACGGAGTAATCTGTTAAATATCCGTTTCCAATGTTTCATGAGCTGTATATGCACAAGGTTCTTACAGCGCAAAACCTTGGACAGGTATTTTTTATGAAATTACTGTCAGGATCAATATCGACCTTCCTGTCAATACAGGGATACTTCTCATTAAATGGCGAAAGGGAGTATATCCTTCATGGGTCAAGAGTCGTATTCACTGTAATTTCTCTTCTCCATGGCTTCTTGTGTAACCTATGTTTTCTAAGCTAAGAAAAAGTCTCTCTCACGGTGATTATGCAGAGTCGTCGTTTGCATGTGAGTACAGATCAAAGGCAGTCCCCCACAAAGGTCTGACAGCTAAATTATAACCTACCAGTGCAGGAAAATCTCACAAATAGAGGGACCCCTTTCTATTTTATCTTTCGCGATAACGAAATGAGTTAGGGCCGAAGGTATTAACATCGACAACATCAAATAGACTTTCAGGGAAACAGACAGAATTCTGAAAAAAGTTACTGTCAGTCAGGCGTGTTTCTCACCAGAAATATAATATAGTTACACGAAGAGTAATTTTCTGATCACTATCGAGGTTTTCCCCTTTCGCCATTTAAAGAGACGGAAGTGATTAAAGGGAGCCTTTAATATTATCCCACGTTCCTCCTGCCCGTCGTAATCTTTCTCGCCGCCGCTTCCGGCGAAATTCCGGATCGGTCCGATCCCGTCTGAGAATATACCCGGCTTTCCCGAAAAATTGTAGCGGCCAATCCATCCACTTGTGGCGAAGAGACGAGAGGAGGTGTAATCTACAACCCCGATTCGGTTTCCGGCTGTTCAGCGTATTTAATATCGCGTCCGTCAGTCATCTGTAAATCCCAATGAAATGATGGGAGAAAGAAAGTACATCGTCCGCGTGTTTGTGTTACTTACTTTTCTTCCAGCTGCTGGAGCACTCCCTTGTCGCTAAGTTTCAGGATAGCCCACGATATCTTCTCCGTATACGGCTTGTCCTTCCTGGAGGGGAAACCGTACCCTTTCAGGTCGAAAGGGGTGCCGATTTCCATGAGGTCGCACTTCTCGGCGATTTCGTACCGCAGGGTAGGCGAGTCCCAGATGAAGGCGTACTTCCTTTCCCTGGCTCTCCTTAACCCGTCGTCCACCAGACGCACCATACTTCCGGGAGTGATGCTCATGTAGGCCCACATCTTGGCGAAGTGGGTGATGTTGGTGAAATTGAAGAAGCTCTCGATCTGGCTTCCGTCCACCGTGCCGTAGTCGTACTCGTCCTGGTACGCCAGGTCCGCAGCGGTCTCGATCGGCAGGTATACTTGGGTGATGGTGAGAAAGGCCGCCAGGTTCGCCGTATACACGGATATGACGATGAGCGAAAACAGCCACCAGGCGCTGCCGATTATCCGACTCGACACGGCCGTGGGGGCTCCGGTGACGCTGCCCCTCAGCAGCGTGGCCCAGATGTACCAGGAGCACTCCCGCAGGTTGTCGGAGTACTTCGGCTGCCTGTCCGAGTTCACCCGACTGACCCCGAACAGCGCCAGGCTGACGAGGAGGAAGGACACGAATATGGCGACCCACACTTGCGACGACAGCGGAGACAGGAACTGGAACATCTTGACCTGCCGCTGTGGCTTCTTCACCACAACCGTGGTCCCCTTCGTCATGAAGGGCTTCGCAAAATCTACCACGGAGGACCGTTCCTCGGTTAGGCTGAACGGCGCCAGGGCGATATCCGCTTTCTGAAAAAGTAACGAGAAATGAGATCGTCAGCCCCGAAGCCGAGCATCCCAGACGCTCGCTTGAAGATCTGACGGATGGCAGACTACAGAAAGCACCCGGAAGGTTGGTGGAGGGTTGTACATCATTCCCACGGGCAGGTTGGATTTCGCGGACAGAACGTAAATCCTCACCTTTTACTGCAAGCCAGAATTAAAGGTCCCCCCGACGGTAGAGAGAGATAAGTGCGTACCTTGTCGATGAGCTGGCGTATCATCCCGGTCCAGCCGTATGATTTCTTGCTGCCAAACTTCCCGTCCGGAACGAAGTACACGGAGTACTTGAAGTTCAGCAATCTAGAGATCTCTTTCAGGACATCGATACAGAACCCTTCGATGGCGGTTCCGTTCTCGTCGATAACAGGATCGTCGACCAGGTATTCCGTGGCGTTCACTTCTTGGACAAAAGGCGGTTCCTTCAAAACGTATATAACCAGTTACACCGTGTAATAGCTTGTGAGAGGCCGTCGCCACAGGATTAGCTTTGACGGACCGCTACGCTATGGAAAGGTTACAAATCATGGAATGACGGCGAGTATACACTAACCTGATGATACTGTTGGTGTATATTTCATGCTCCGGCGGAGGGAGGGATGGAGTTGTTAGCACAGCCCACGATGGCTGACCTTTTGCAGCATCTTAAGTAAATTAAAGTTTCGCCTGAAGGAAAACTTTGCTAATCAGCATCTCAAGGAAGACGCCAAGACAAGTAGTTTCCGTAAATGATAAAGAAAAAGAAATCAGCTTTTTACTGCAGGGTTTTATACTCTGTCTTTTGTCTTATCCCCCACCCTTTTATTGGTGAGTTAATTTGACGTAGCAGCTGATCAACAATTCCATAAAGGGGCAAACGACTACAACAAAAATCTACTGTACATCTACACACAGTGATCAGAAATAAAAAGAGGGCTATGACGAGAATCTTAGAGAGATTTATACACATAGAGGGATTTCAAGTCAACAGGCAAGTTGAATATTTTCTAGTCTCACATTGAAGAAAACTGCTTTAAAGACGATTATGGAATGCTACTTTCAGAATTACCAAGACATCGGAGAACTCAGCTGCTGTTCAGATCTTGATGCCAAAAAATCCAAACAGGTAAGCTATTTCTGAACACACACACACACAACAACAACTACTACAAAAGTCAACAACTGGACAGAACTAGACAGAATATGATAATCATCCTTCACCACAGTGTACTCTAAAACTTTTAAAATCCATACATCAATCATGACAATCACCATCAGAATAAATAATTAAATAGAATTCATACCGAAAACGCCATAGTGTATAATAACGAGTCGATGTTGTATTAGAGGCATTTATCACATTATTTATACAGAAGAAACCACCTGGGGCTAGTTATCAAGGAGATACGTTTTTACAGCAATGGTAATACCCAATTATCCATATAAGTGGGTTATAATCGCCATATGTTTCGACCTTCATGACCTCGATTATTAAAAAAAAACATCTATATCTTTAATTACGACATACCGGCGGAAGCAACAGGATTCTCTCTCTCTCTCTCTCTCTCTCTCGCTCTCTCTCTCTCTCTCTCTCTCTCTCTCTCTCTCTCTCCTCTCTCTCTCGTCTCTCTCATGTGCCTGCTTCACATATTCCATAAACCAGTGAGGTTATTTTAAGATTCACTTCAAACGATTCAGGGAAATTCAAATACCATTTTATCTAAATTGGAATACTTTAGAAAAAAAACATTTTTTTTTAAAAGACGCTATTAATATTCTAATTCTCAGTGGAGAAGACATTTAAGTTAATCAAATTGGACACGAAGAATCTTGCACGTAAATGGATTTTCTCAGAATTCCGTGATGGCTTTTGTGGGCGCCATCAACTTCAGTAAATATTCGTCATTTCGACTGACTGAACACATCAATGTTTTGAATTCGAGAAAAATATTGGCAATGCAGAATCGGTCGTACAAAAGCATGCCGACATAATCTCGAGTTTTAGTGTAGGTAGAAAAGCAGAACTTTTAGACCTTCTACAGTTACCCTAATTCTATGCAATGAAATGGAACCGTTACGCCAAAACGCTTCTTTTATCAAAGTGTCCCTTTATTCATAACTTATCACTTAGTGAAATGCCCGTTCATTCAATAATTAGAATTTGGTCAAAATTTGCCTATATTCAAGAATTTTCTTTTAACTAGTGTTCCTTTATCTAAAAAAAAAATTACCATTAATTAAGGTGTCCGTTTATTCAAAAGTCTCCTCTTGATTAGAACATCCTTGTGAATGTATTCATTAGATTTTGGTTTCAATGTGACTTTTAGCCAAATCTCTCCTCCTTAACGATAATCTATTTAATTATGTAAATCTTGCATACTTTTGAAAGTTAAAACTGTTGGTTGATGCAAACGGTTAGACAAGTTCTGATCACCTGAGAAAGACCGTCGCCAGGCACCGAGTGTGTGTGGCGAAGCTTAATACGGTGCCCGTTCTATGTCTCAAGATGGTAACCAGAGCATTAGAAATATAATCACTACAGCTGCTCCTCAGCTTTCCTTTGTCCTGGAACAGAAGGAGGTTGGCTAAGAGAAAATGTCTCGACCACAAAATGGAAAGGGCGTCGGTGAATCAAACCAGGTGTGTCGTGTCAAGGTGCGTCGCCATCATCCTGAGACCGTTAAGACGTTTTTATTGCCAACGCCCAAGGATTTCTTAGGTGTGAAACGCCATTCTCTACAATTAACGCTTTCCTTCGCCAAAACATAAATCATAAACCACTTGGGAAAGAAGTTGTTTGTATTTTAAAGAAGTTTAAATACGACAGCTGGTGTCAAACTACTTGTGATTTGTCGAATTTCATACCTCCTCCCCCCCCGCCGCGTGGATATAGTCCTTAAGCATTTAAAAATCCCAGTATTTTATCCGCGCATTCCAGAAATCCAAGAGGAGGATGAATCCAACGCTAGATTTGCCATCCCGGGCGGGTTTTGATGGCAGTCTTCAGCGTGCTGGCGTCATCATCTACTCGGGACTACAGCGGGAGAAGAAAAAAATAAAACACAGGGCGTAAAAAAAGGTATCAGTCTATCGAGGCACCAACCTACCAACTTCGTCACTATCCGGACTGGCTCGTGTCCAAAGACGTCGCCGAGGTACCGGGCCACGTCGCTGTAGCTCTTATGGGAATCGATTCGATTGTACCTTTCAGCCGGCCCGCTTCTCCAGGAACCACGCTGCAAAAAACGACAACAACAACAACAAACGTTTTAGAAAGGTGCCATTGCCGGTGAACTGTATCGATGGTAGGATGCCCGACGGGCTCTGAAGCGCAATAAGTACTCATGCACAAGTGAAACAAGCCCCGGCGAAGCTTCTCGCACAACAGGGGGGGGGGACATCGAGTTTCCCCGTAACAGAAGCCAAACTTGAGTTTCCAGGGTATTCTTCAAGAACTGCCTTTCTGAGCCGACGGTTGCCTGTCCAACGACGGATGTGTATTTATCGAATGTGGGGCCTCATCTCACCGTGGCTCGGGAAACTCGAAGTTGGAAAAACAGTCGCCAAGGCATCCGTACCCCGCAAGCAGGGCCGGCCGTATTCGACCGATCCCTGCGAAAGTTTCTCCGTATATCCAATACCCCAGGCTCCGCAACACAGATTCTGCTATTTTAATAGCATCTAGCGATGTGCAATTGCGATGTAAAGACGGTCTTCTGGCTCTTTGCGTCGGTCATTTAATACAAAGCATAGAATGGCCCGGCGTCGTCGTCCTACTCTTCCGCGGTTACGGATGCAGATCCGTATCCGGGTGACGAGATGAGGGACAGCTCGCCTACACATCAACTGCGCTGCAAGAGTACTCGTCTTGGGAAAGGGCCGCCATAATCGACAGTCCCTAGCAGAACTCTTCATTTCTAGATATGGAAGGAAACAGGGGCGTTAGCACATTAAAAATAAAATACAAATTTGGTGAGTTCCCTACTGTTCTGACATTTAGTAGGTTCGGTGAGTTAAGTCACGTGTGTCGGATGCCACCACCGTTTTCTGCTCCTAACTTTCTCGCAGGTTATTTGCTAAAATAAAGGATATAGGATTAAATAAAAAGTGCGGGTGCGAGGCAGTTGACAAAAATCAAGCTGCTAAACTGTTTTCTTTTCTTTTTTCTGAGATTTACAGGGTGGGTTTCGGGTGCTGGATATATATACGAACCAATTCCTTCTCCAGTCCACTTAAAGATACCAGCTGCAAAAAGTCTTCATCTCTTGTCTGATTTCCTTCAAATGTCAGGTGGCCCGTGCATCCTTCCAGTTCCGGCTAAGAAAGAGAGAAATAAGTAACTTCCGCATTCAGATAGCGTAATAAAATCCCCGCTTCCGTATCCGTTCTCAGTTTTAATTTCCGTGTGATTCGAACGATCACCAAAACGAACCCGTTTGTCGGTGCTTTGACGTTCGGTGTATGACTTCCTCATTAATGAAATACGAGGCCAACAGGGGCGTCTTGAAGACCGGATAGGTTTAAGCTTTCAGCCACGTGGGTACTAACCGAGTGCCAGAACATCAGTTCCTTAAGGGGGGGGCTTCTCTAGAACGACGACTGGGAGGGAGAAGGGGGTCACGGAAATCTCTGGCTGCATACATGTTGGTATTACTTCCTCCTCCTTGTCAAATGGAGTCAGAGCAGGTACTCGAGGACACGGTTCCTGTTTGGACGAAGCTTCCTCAGGTTTAGCCCAAATCTCCGCAATACAGCTCAGCTACATCGCTTAGAAAAGCTCTTTCAGCTGCATCAGGGGGCGCAAATGGTTTCCCTACTCAGCTGTTTGAGGGGTGAGGGTCAGGATCCGACAGCTGATCTGTCGACACTGTAAGAAGATTTACTAGCAGGAGTGATCGGTTTCTCTCTTTCCCGGCCCTGCTAAAGGACGGGCAGTGACGACCAAATTCAATGGAGGTGATTTGGTACTATGCCAATCGTTTGTGAGCCGATTACACCGGGGAAAGAAGAAACCGGAAACCCGCCCAGTTCTTTACGTCATTAGTAGCTAATCTAGACTTGTACCGTGTTAGAATTAATTAATAATTACCGTATGTATTCTCCTTTATTTAAATATTGTCCGGTACCTGAGCAGTGCGGCAGAATGCTCCAATGAACAATTAAATAATTAATTAAACTGTTAGGCCGGGTGGAAAGCGTTATTTTTTTTTCTTAGATTTTGATGTCTACGTTATGCTAGGTTCGATTTTTAAATTTAATTTCCGATGGTATACTTAACCCTTTATGGTTATCAACACCCGCAAAGAGCGGGGTCTTACGACAACGACGGGAGGAGGAGGAGGAGGAATGAATGGCGAATGGCTCCGCCTGTCTGCCTCCGAGACAGGAATTCACGTGGAGGTTGAATGCGCCCCTTTTAGCCCTAATTATCGTAAGAACCTTAGAAGCCTGTAAATTTATGAAATTAAAGCAGAATTTGACAGAATCCGAAATCACCCGAGGTCCGCCATCGAGGGCAAAGAGCTCCGGTTCTTGGGTTATCCGCCTAACGTTTACCGCTCAGGCCACCGTTCTGAGAACGCGTGAATTACAGGAATTTAAAGCGGAAACACTCGAGAATATCTTCCTGGGCCTGCACTATCAACCGATCCTCTTTTTCTGTTTGTTTGTTTCTCTTTCTAATGTTTTGTTTCTCTTTTAAAATTTACGAAAGTCACAGGTGAGATGAGCAGAAATAGATCGGCCTTTAACACGGATTGAGGCACCTTTCAATATTTATTGGTGGCACGTGGTCAGAGGGAGGGGGGACGGAATTCGAATGCCTCCCTGTGCCCCAAGCGAAAATCTGAACAACGTGACTAGATTGTCATTCAAGCCTACCTTGTTGGCAGCCCGGTCGCTGTAGGGCGTGGCGGAGAATTTCGAAGACCGGTTGTCCTCCTTGCTCAACAGGTAGGAAGAGAAGGCGAAGGCGTCGTGCAGGATGGCGTTGGTGAGCGACACCTGGTGAGAATCGAGCGCGCAGGAACTGGAACTGGCGTCCACCATGAGCTGGAGTAACGTGAGATTGGCGCGAGTGTCTGCAAAATCCCGTATCTCGATTTCGTCCATTCCCTTCGAGAAGAAAGAGATCAGCAGCAAACCGGATGAGTAAACAAACGCACTGTTAACATATTAGCGAACTGAAGCCGGTAGATATTCCAAGGCAACGAAGACTTTTAGAGGTTGTTTGTTGTTGTTGTTGTTGTTTTTAAATCCAAAACAACAAAAAAAAAAACTTACAACATTAAAATATTGCCCGGAAGTAAAATTGTACGAAACTAAATACTTTAATAAGTTAGTAAGTAAGCATTCGGCAATAACAATGGGATTGGCGAAAACATATCTATATCCACCTCGACTGCTATTTCCTTAACGAACAGAACTCTGTAATTAAAGAACTAACATAAAATAACAAATTTTGTCATTCAAAAACTTCTAATATTTAATGATTGCACGTGTATCTAAATGTCTAAATCTATTAATAAATTATGCAAAAAAAAAAAAAAAATGGGGTAGCTTCTAGGTCGTTTAAAACTTATGCCCGTAAGCGTAATTTGTATTTTCTTTGTTTTCAATCCAGTTTTATTTCTTAAAGTTTAAAATTTACCTGAGTTTCAGTTACGGCGCGCACCCGTTATTCCAAACAATTACACAGGTGTGCCTTCTGAATAAACACCATTCGCAGTCATAGTCGAAACGTCCGGTAAGAGTCGACATGTTTCTGTTTTCGCCCTTCATCACCAGCCTCCGCAGTTTCCATTAGTTCGAGACACACCCACACCCCCTCCCCCGGGGCATCGGGACTTCTACGTTATATATCGCCGGCCCCGATTCTGCGGAAACAGATTTTAAATCGCCATGAGTTGCGACTAATATTTAACGAGCAGCAGATATTATTAATATGCCGAGGTCGTATAACGAGCGCCTGTCAAGCTACAAATGCCAGAAGTTCAAGCCTGTGATGAACTAATAACCCGGTGCGTAAGCTCTGGCAAGACACGTGACAGCGGGAGTTGCTCGTATCTTGGCTTATAACGTTAGCAGGTTAGCCACTCCCATTTCCCATTTCATGTAGCAGTCGGCCTGTTTACTTTCTATGAACCTATTGGTTGTTAGTGGGACACCGAGCTGTACAGTTTGTTTTGTTTTGTGTTTTTTTTTTAAAATTATAAGTACACGTCATGAAATAGGTAATTTCCATATATCAGGTAACAAGCATGAACCACTCTCAGGTGTGTCGTCAATATTACTCTAATGACGTTCACTCATCCGCTTCCCTGTCCGTTAGGCCATTACCCGGAAACCACAGGTTTGTACATATCCATTTATTCTATATGTTAAAAAACAAAAAAACAAACCCTGCTGTCAAAAAAAAGCTATTCTCAGTATCAGAGAGAAGCACCTCTTTCCTCGTACACACCCAGCGGTATCTGGTTCTCTGCTTTCCAACATGATTTGCAGACTGGTGACCTCGGCCTTCGTCGTTGGGCGTTCTGCCCGATCGCCGTCCTGTTCTCACAGCTTCTCCGTAAAGTGAATTCCTGTGTTAGCGGGTCAACGGGCCAGCATCTGAATCCTTCCTTGTCCCAACAAGTTGTAGTTGTTGCCCTACACGTTACTCCATCATAGGTTATGGTAACTACGGTTGCCGATCACGGTGGTTTGGAGAGTGGATGTATGTAGCAGGACAGCCATGCACCCTGGAGATGCAAATCGGTAAACGCCTGACTTATCTGGACACCACAGCACTGACGAGTCTGCCGTAATCTGGCCCGGTTCTTGTTTGCCGCGTGACTTACCCTTTCTTTTAATCTTTAAGGGGACAAGCAACTACACGAAAAGGGATGCGGAGGAGTTCTTTATGCTTGCTGCAACGAACCATAACAAACAAACGGAAATAAATAAGCATTAATAAATATATATCGGAGGGGGTTGCGCAAAGGCAATGTGGTCAGATTAATAATTTCGAAATTTATGCATCTTTTAAAAAAAAACAGAGGTGACGTCGTGACAGAGAGAGAATAGATATGACGTCATTACAGAGAGAGAATAGATATGACGTCATTACAGCGAGAGAGAGAGAGAGAGAGAGAGAGATGGAGCGAGAGATGGGGGTGAGGAGGGAGATAGATAGATAGATAGATAGAGAGGATAGATAGATAGATAGATAGAGAGAGAGAGAGAGAGAGAGAGCGAGAGAAGAGAGAGAGAGAGGAAGCGAGAGATGGGGGAGAGGAGAGATAGATAGATAGATAGATAGAGAGAGGGATAGATAGATAGGAGAGAGAGAGAGAGAGATGGAGCGAGAGATGGGGGGGCGAGAGAGAGAGATTTAGATAGATAGAGAGAGAGAGGATAGATAGATAGATAGATAGATAGAGAGAGAGAGCGAGAGCGAGAGAGAGAGGAGAGAGCAGGGGGGGAGAGAGAGAGAGAGATGGGGGAGTTTAGGAAGAGAGTGATTGTTTTAAATTCAGTTGGACATAGTTTTGCTCCGAAGTCCAGGGTAAGAACACCCATTGATTTCGAGTTTTTAAGTCCTGTTTTTCCACTATCAGTATCGACAAGTAGCACCTCTATGCACAAGCAATTCCCTTGTCGCAAACCTGTCTTCCAACGTCGAAGCCGCCACGACACTCTAGCCGGTTTACGATCGTGATCTCTGGTATTTAGACGACCGAAACGAAGTTGTCCCCTTCCACGAGCTAAAGACGCCTAATTATTGGGGAGGACCTCCATTGGGTTTTCCGTTTTAAAACTCCGAACCCCTTGATTTAGTAGATCCGACGTTGTTAACCGTTCGGCGTGTCTATTAAAATGTAAAAAAACCCAGAAGTCTCACCCGTATTCCAACCATTCTCTTTCTTTCTTATATACAGTTACGAGACGCGGACCCGAGGACTCTGGATAATTATGTACAGTAATTTTACAAGAGTGTGTCTATTAATGTGCTCTTATTTGCGTGGATAATTTTAATCTTCATCAGTGGTGATGGGAAATCGATCATAGCTCCAGAGTTTCATAGATCGCCTCGTTAAAAGGCGAAGCTCCAACGGTCAGCAAGGCGGAGTGCCAATGTTCTCTCTGCGCAACAGGACAAGAGTGGGACAGTGCGGAGACCGTTACTCCTCACTATATTTTTGTGCACCATTGCGTAATGTCGCAGATGGAATATTCCCAGAACCAACAGATCTGAGAAGCATTGTCGCTTTAACAGTCAGAGAAACTGCAGTTCCGTTTCCGGCAGTGACGGCTCCGTGACGTATCAATTCGCTCCGTGACGTATCAATTCGCTCCGTGACGTATCAATTCGCTCCGTGACGTATCAATTCGCTCCGTGACGTATCAATTCGCTCCGTGACGTATCAATTCGCTCCGTGACGTATCAATTCGCTCGCAGCTTGGAGAATCAGTTTACCACAGCCGCAGTGTCTTGACGGTTAGTAGCCAGTCGTCATCGGAACGATGTATGATCGATGGTTGTTGGCTCGTGGAGGAAGACCGAGACCGTGACGTCGCAAGGTTGCTAGGCAATCGCGAAAATGAATCTAATAAACTCTGGTCGGCAAACAAGTATAAGGAGAGGTAAATGATGGAGATCCATAACTTACCATGTTGACTATCAGCCAGCTATACGGGCGAGATAACATGCTGAGTGTGAGCGCCTGAAATAGCAACAGAAATGACTTCATTTAGATAGATGTCTTTTCTCACAAAATTGTATTATAAACATCCTCACGCATGCCATATTGTAGGTAAGTTTTAGTAAACTTTAAACTTTTTTCCTTCTCTCTCATTTTCACTAAGTAGGAAGACAGTAATTAAGTTTTCAAGAAGGAGGAAGTAACAGTTTTTATTAGGAAAGCAGATAATAGAAAAAATCGCTTCCAGTTTCGACAGATAACGTACATCTTCGAGTATCAACTGCACGGTGGCGGCGTCTGACAAAACAACGTACTGTTCGTACATCGCGGTCCTGAGCTGCTTCAGGAAAACGTGGATGGCCTTCTTGGTCCTCTCCGAAACTGTCGCCTTGTCTGCAGGCACTTTTAAAGATTTCACCTCCAAAAATTGCCGCCATAACAGCTTTTCAATTAAGACCGATCCTTCAAAAGAAAACGGAAGGATTAGGCATTAGATTGGCGTGACGGATACTAACGAGTACAAAAGAAAAGACAATGTGCTTCAAATTAGATAAAAGGACGACGATATTTGTATTCTTTTAAGGTGGTTAACGGTTAAGATAAAATGGGAGCGAACGTGAGAGAGAGAGATGAGAGGGGAGAGAGAGAGAGAGAGAGAAGAGAGAGAGAGAGAGATAGAAGAGAGAGAGGAGAGAGAGAGAGAGAGAGAGAGAGATGAGAGGGGAGAGATGAAGAGAAGAGAGGAGAAGAGAGAGAGGGAGTGAGGAGAGAGAGAGAGAGAGAGAGAGAGAAGAGCGAGAGAGAGATAGAGATGAGAGGGTGAGAATGAAGACAGAGAGTGGGTAGAGAGATAGAGAGAGAGGATGATAGTGGGGAGATGAAGACAGAGAGAGGGAGAGAGGGAGACGGAGAGAGAGGCCTCGCGAGAATCAGATAGAGATCTGGCTCTATCTCTGATAGGTGCTTCAGCTTAGAGCTCGCGCTGGAGATATCGAGCGTTCGAGTCGCTATATCTCGATAACAACGCTCAGGCGAGAGCTCGAAGCTCTCTAGCGCTCTATGATCTATCTTCATTCCCTTGTCTGATTCTACCTCGCTATTGTTTCTCTCGATCTCGAATCTTTCTCTTTGGCAGATTACGACCCCTCTCTCGGTAGTTCGTCGCGCTCTAGATCTATCGCTCTCTCTGACGAGATGTCATATGCGATCGTGGCTATATTTTTTCCAAGTACTTCCACGTTTTATCACCCCCCTTACTTTTGTCATCATCCCTACGACTTTAGGACAATCTTTTTTTTAGATATGCTGGGAGAGGTTTCTTTTACCACTAACTGGTTTTCTCGAAATGGTTTACCGACAAACAGCACCAGTGGTGGCTGAGGAAAAAATGCGGGAGCTGTCAGCGGAGTGCACCGACGAACCGCAATCTCGCATTGTCGGGGCACCCGGGCGTCGATAACCCTGAAGTCCAGTAACTCTAAAGTAAAGGAAACTCTCGTGCAGCGCTGGTAGACGACGCGAGACGAGTAACGGCTTGCATCATTTGCTATTTGGCTGCAATACAAAACAGTGGTCAGACATCGATAGGTAGCGTAGAATACTTACCGTATGGATGGTTGTACAAAATACCAACTCTCTTTTGCCCGTGGTAATCCACCAGGTCATTGATGGCGTACACGAAGGTGGAGGTGTCGGGGAAAAGCCGAATCAGGTTGCCTCCCCTGATTGTGTCTGAATCAACGATGGAGGTGATGAAGTATGGGATTCGGAGATGTTCGGTAGCACAGGCGAGAACTGGCGAATACTGGCCGATCACCACCGATATGCTGTCGTCTCGAAGTATGGTAATAGCTGCGAAAGTATGAAATTGAAAACGCTGTCGAACTGCTTATGCATCAGTGCTTTCTTATATATGAATACTGGCAGAACTAAAATATGGCTCATCTGACAGATCAGAACAAAACTCACACTGGAAGAAAATCGCCTGGAAGTCAATCAGAAGAGCATCAGAATTGCGTGCTCGTGTGATGCCTTGGAATCTCCAACATGA
>JACATO010001446.1:0-13779 GCA_018389105.1 Nautilus pompilius
ATTTCAGAGAGAGATGACGTCGGTACAGAGCGAGAGAGAGTCAGAGAGAGAGATGGAGTCGAGGGTGATGACAGAGAGAGAGAGAGATGAGAAGAGAGAGAGTCGATAGAGAGAGAGAGATGACAGAGAGAGAGAAAGGGAGATGATGTCATTGCAGAGAGCTGACGTCAGTGCAGAGAGAAAGAGAGATTAACCCTAACTAATCTAAAATTCTCCGTCATACTGTTTTAAATCCTTTGATATTCGCTTTATAAGAAATTGTTCTAGAGAAAGAATACTGTGTTGTGTTGCTTTTAATAAACAATGCGTATCTCTGATTGTAATTTTGATTTTATATTTCATCTTTAAATTATTTCTGCGGAGCAAAAAGACAAATTCAAAGTTTATGCATTTTCTCATTGTAAACCGATTCATGTTTTAAATTTACTGCCGGAAAAAAGAGAAAAATACCAAAAAAAGAGAAAGTTTACCAATGAATTATTTTGATCCGGTTCTTTCAAAATATATACTTCAGTCTTCGCCTACAATTTACAGCACAAATACCTGACAGAGTCGATACAGGATATAGTAATTTTCTATGAATGGTAAAACAAGGGATTGTCTGTTTACAAGCCATATTTTACTTGAGTATGAGAAAAACGTCATTTGCCATATACGGTTATTGTTTTTTAAGAATCATAATTCCATGCTTAAATATATCTATAAAGTTTCTCAAAGGCGCCCCGGTTATTTCTACAGTTAACCACACCGCCACCATCTTGATGGTGTAGACCGTACAGGTAGATCGTCTACACGGATTTTACTACCGAATTATCTTTAGGTCTTAGATTTCTACTTTAAGAAAGTACTGATCGCTGTTTCACGGCTGGATGATATTCATGCAGAAATTACTTTGCGTGGCCAAACGATACTGCCGAAAGGTTAAACACTGTCTGACGACTTCTGCTCTCGTCTGCAAGTTAGCCTCTACTCTGTCACCAACCAACAAAGAATAGACGCCTCCATCCGTTTAAATGCGATCTTTTTCTTTTTTTTAAATTACATTTTGACTTCAGAAATTTTGTAACCTTGGATAGCAATTTTGTGTATATATCCGTGACAACAGCGAGACGCCATTACAGGTTGGAAATGCACGAGTATGTAGCATTCTTCTATTTTATTTTCTTATCTCAACGCCCCTATCATAATTGACGCTCTAGGAAGTTTGTTATGACTCTTTGACCTCTAACTACACAATTAGATGGGTCACAGTATCATTGGCATCTATTTACACTGGTATTTTGGTACTGATTTTGCTTATTTACTTACAATAGCACTTCAACTATCATCCAAAACTCCATGTATTTGTTTCGCTTATAAACTCGCACTAGCACTTAAAGTACCTACCGACAGTTTTTAAGATATGTTTCAGCTGCTTATTAACCCACAATCGCACCTTGGCGCTGCCATCGGCTGTGGGCGAGCGCCCCCAATCAGGCGACTTAGATAGTGCCGTCGCGATTTATCGAAGAACCGGACGCCCAACGAGTAATTTAATTAAACATGGCTGCCGCGAATCGTCGTTTTTGTAATATCTGGAAAAGCGCATCCTGGTGGAGATATTACATGAAGTTCCGACAGCGGACAGAAGTCCCGACATCGCAAACCCTGGCACCTATAAAGCAATAATCGCGCACCTGGTATTTATTATATACATTGATATAATACCAAGGATAAAACACGTTTCCAAAGACGTTTAAAAATAAGAAGAATTTACTTACCAATCCATATCTCGTACTCGTAATTTATTTCTCCACAACGAGAAAAAAGCGAGGAGGTATTTCTGGTTGCGTCAGGTAGGGGGCGGGGCAGTCCGGCGGCAGCACTGGCGTCATAGACAGACACCTGTTGATACGAACGCCCCAGAGTTTATGAACTCTGCGCCTTCACGCCATTTGCCAACATGCGAAATTCCTCGTGTTTATTTCAGATTCGCGTTCAGTAGACGGCTGCGTTGTATCAGAGACCAGACGAGGCAGACACGTGCAGATCGGCTGATCCCATTCGAAAGAAGCTAAAAGGAAAACCCAACAAAGCTTGAAGATTGTTCGATATGCGCACAATACAGGTGTGTTGACGCAGGTGAAAGTTGGGTCTCCACCACGGGTCTCGACTGATCTGGCCAGGGCAGGGGAGCCAAGCCCCCGGAATATGTTGGCTGGGAGGAAGGGCAAGTTTATAGGATCGGGTTGAAACAGGACACCCAGGACTCGATGACCGTTTATACCAGAAAGCTGTGGTCATCTTCTAACACCGGAATTCAAGAGGACCCCACCCCACCCCAAACCCCAACCCCACAACCCCTGCTCTCATACTTCTGTCGATATAAAGGAACGAGGGCCTATCCAGATCTCGTCTACTAGTCCCGTGACGCAGTTTTCTCCTTAGATCTCTAAATGACAAGCAGATCGTGTAGCAAATTCTTCGTATTTCAAGGGAGGTAATTATATCGAGACAGGAACTCGTAATTGGAGACCTCGGGAAAAGGAAACTATCAAAAGAAAAGACTTCTGCGCACGGGAAGGGTATCTTCCCGGGAATCTCTCTCCGGAAAAGAAGTCCGTTTTTGATATGTATTGCCAATTCGGTAGCTTTCAGGCGTCCGTTCGCTGAATGACCCGAATAAAACAATTACAACTTTTGAAATTCAGGTTTGTGGTGTTATTTCCACCGTTAATTCTTCGCTCAGGCATTTCCCCGTTCCAACCAAACCGCACTGGCGCGATGTAAGATAAACACAGAAGGCTACAACTTATGACATATAGCAGGCATTGTTTACGTACAGGTTCTAAAAGAATTGTTTTTGGGTAATTAATGATGGCGGCCCGAAAGTGAAGTTACCGTCTCCCGCCATCTTTTGTTTTTCTGTATCCGCTCTTGACATTTTGTTTCCTTAAAGCATGCGTTCAACGTTTCTAAAACAATTATTTTTTTAAAAAAAAAAAAATCCTTTAAAATTTATAATTATTCAGAAAGATATTCCTCGGTAGTGGACAAGGATGAAATACAGGTGCATTGCAATCGCAAATCATAACCAGGTTTTTTTTATAGATAATCCTACCGAAATAAATCATGAAGAATTAGCGATAATATAAGTGATATCGTATTGTTTCTGTTTCTAGACCTTTAAAGGGTAACATTTATATAAAATCTTTTTTTCCTTTTTTTTTTTACCTTCAGGTTATAATTCAAGCTTAGAAGTAAATCTTTGTATACCACCTGGGCCACGCTTCAAGACTGTCTTACCCAGCACAGGTTGACCATAGGAGCTGCTTCACCAACGATATTACTAATACTTCTGTGTGGCATAAGCAAAGTGAAAGCATGACGTAATACACAAAGGGTTAATTTGCTTTTCTTAAATAACTAGTATAGCCCGTGTCCTTATTTCAAAGGAGTTTCAGTAAACTGAAATTATCGATACGTTCTAAGATAACGGACGCTACGCTTCTCTCAAGCAGGCCGTGAACGCCTTTGTTCGAATCTTTGATGCATTTCCGTTTTGCTTTGCGTCATAGTTGTGCATATCGCCGCATGATGGGTCTGCGTATGTCATGGTTGGGCATAGTATTCAAGGCCCCTCCGTTTCCGGCTTTTTTTAAAAAAAAATTTTTCTTTTAGTTTTCCCGTAGCATCAGTTTGCTTTTTAAAAGAATCTTCCAAGTCGGGTTAACGTTCGTTGGAACTTCCACCGACACCCCGCTGCAACTGACCCGGTCTGACTGTTGTTTTCTGACCTTGCAAACACCCTAATTTTGCCATGACGAGTCCCGGATTCCTCCACAACAAAACAAAACCTGGGTGGTCGGGAACGTATGGCAACTGATCAGATATCAAAGAGCTGACCGAGTTTCCAGTCAGTCTCTCTTCAGTTTCATTGGTCGGGGAAACATCGTTAGACCGATTGAATTTGGCAAGGACTTTGGTTAGCTGGAGGAAAGCTTCGGGGGCAAACTCTTCCCCTAAAGGGCGGCCAGCAAGGCCAACCGGCTCTCCTGAAAATCATAGGGCCCGGACAGATTCACTTACTACATCCCGTCCGCATCAATGCTAATCCCAGTGCACGTTAACCTTTAGTTTCGCCTTTTTTATTCTAGTTTTAAATGTCGCCTGCTTCCAAATGCTCTTTAATCCGGTTGGCACCAGTATCAATTCTGTTGCCCCAACCGTTTGCATCGCAAAAGCCCAGCTTCACCTTCTCCCGTTTTGTTTTTCTTTCTAACGACAATCCCCGGTAACGCATCTGACAGAGTTTACCGCTGAGATGATGCGGCATAACACAAAGGTGCATTACGTTTATCTCCCTTCCCATCACCTTTCTTCGTCAGGCCTCTTTGAGGCTGACGTTTTATCAGCACAACACGTGTATCCGATGCAATGTATTGTAATTTAAATGGTTTACAAAACTTCCTCTTTTTTATACTCGAGTGATATAAAATTCGGGTAAAAACCGTTAATATCTGGAACAAAGGGATTTATAAAATCCAGAAATATTTCGGAAACAATCCGTTGAAACCGGAAACGGAAGGGCCCTTTACGGCGCCTAGCTGTATTTCAGGGTTGTATATAGCGCTGAACAGCTTTCCGTTGCGTTTCAGGCAATGCAAGATGGCGTGTTGTGCGGCGTTCGTATCAGTCCTGACGTCGTTTCCTACCCTCACTTCAGAAGAGTTCCAAATCACGTGATAGAGGTCTAGACACGAGGATGTTCAAGTAGGCATTTCCTATGACCACTTGACGATTAGTGATTAGTATTTTCTTCAAAACTGAAACCGTTGATTAGGTTCAAACTATGTAGGGCCCTGTAGCCCCATTTTGTCCAGAATTTCGACGAGTAAATCGATGTTTCACGGTAAACCGAAATATCTCTATTGCGCTATCGTTTAGCACCGAGAGTGACATTTCAGAGACGTTTTTGTTCCATTCCACAAAAGTCTCAATAAAGTAAATATGTGTTATCAAAGAATTTCTTGTGGCCTAAGGGATCTTGCCAAAAACAAAGAACATTTAACAATGTGTTTAACGCATGGCATCCACTGAAGAAGAAAACACCGCAAGTCTTCAGCGGCAGGTTCATATGGTGCGACATCCAACTCTCGCCAACCCCCTCTTATTTTTAATTATTTGATATTAAACTGGAAAACTAGCTAAATATTATAGCATAAAACGGTTTATTTTCTGATCTCTCTCTCTACTCTCTCTCTCTCTCTCTATATGATTATACTCTTCTCTCTCTCTCTTCTCTCTCTCTCTCCTCTCTCTCTCTTCTCTCTCTCTATACTGATGTCTCTCTCTCTTCATCTCTCTCTATACTGATGTCTCTCTCTCTCTGTAATAACATCATATCTCTCTCTCTCTATATATATATATATATATATATATACTAATGTCATCTCTCTCTCTTCTCTCTCTATAAATATACTAATGTCACCTCTCTCTCTGTCTCTCGTCATATCTCTATATTACTCACGTCATCTCTCTCTCTCTATATATATACTAACGTCATCTCTCTCTCATCTTCTCTCTCTCTCTCTCTCTCTCTCTCCACCTAGCGGGCTGCTACTATGTTTTTTAATTGGCTGTAATTTAATTTAACGTAAAATAAAATACCAAATCAATTCATTATAAGAAAATATTTCTTTAAAAGCTCAAAAGTAGCTAAATTAACAGTAAAAATTAAGATTAAAAGATTAACTCGTGAAAATCGTGGGGAATCAAATTGATCGGTGGCAAGGTATTGAATTTTAGCGCAACCAGACGGCATAATTCAGAGAACCGGCGACCCTAGACATACTTTAGAAAACTCTGGAATATTTCGCGACATTGTAGAGACTTTCGAAACATTACAAAAGTTTATACCGCACTCAAACTACATACAAATGGTCACTTGTCTTATTGTAGTCGTAGTTTGGTTTAGTCCATATTTAAAACATAAACCAAAAGTAAACATAATATGAAGGCGCGATTTACTGCGGTGGAAGCTCTGTAGCTGATGCGGCAATCTAAACAAAGTACTCCGATGCTAAAGAGGCCCAGACCAAAGAACTAGCCCCTGACTTCGAAGGCAGTGAAGGGTTTGATGTTTCCAGAAGATCTTCGGACGGTAGTGGCAACGTGGATACGCATCAAAGACGGATAGCACCTGCGACTGTGGGCAGCAAAGAAAAAGAAAAAAATGGCACGCGGTGGTTTCTTGTTGGCGCTCGAGGAAATGGACTCAGACGCGTTCTAAACGATTTCCGAGGAAATCTCGGTTCTCTATAGTAACGATCGCCGCTTCGACAAACGTTTCCTTGTTTACTGTGTCGGCTTGGAGTTTACTGTCCTTGAGCCGATGCTGGCCTCGTCCAGAGGAGGTGCCCCACCAAAGGTGAGCCGGACGAGTAGTTCATCAGGCTCCTTGTAGGCGGAAAGTATTTCCGGCGAAGCGGTTTTCTTTATCTGACAGGGAAATATCATCTCTGTGTACCGCTAACAGGATTTCTACCAATATTGAAATATAGTCCTTTTTTTAAAAAACAACAACAACAACAACCAGAAACAAGCTTTTTCGAGCCTGTACGGCATATCGATCTAAAGCCTTCATATAAAAACCCTGATACCTTTGGAAGATCAGTTGTTGGGAAAAAACAAAATGGCTGCTTGAAAAGAGCGTGTGAAATGGAAACTACGCTAGTCGGAAATTGATCACGGACCGATTGACTTTGGCAGTAAGAGATTTAATAACGTCTGTGACCACCAATGATCCCAATACGAGCTTGTACACGTCTTGGTATTGACCAAATCAGACATCCAGCTGTTGTCGTGGGATGTGGCGCCACCGGGGGCTGTAGGCGTGACAGCCTCATTTCTGTTTCTGACACCAGCCATGGCAGCCATCCAGATAATGGCAAGATCAGTTATTCAACTAGACTGAATGTCAGCCCGTAATATCAGGCTGCCCCCCTCTCCTTCCAATCAAACCGATCATGCTCGGTAACGGCGGAGTCGGAAAAAAATCGCTTCCCTGCTTTTCCCCAGATTCCAGCCTCCATCTTTCTTGTCGAGACGGGATGCGGGGCTCTTCGGTGATGGCGCCAACAAATTCAACCTCCAGGTGCGATGTTGTGTTGCCCATTGTATGCGTAACTGTCGATGGCGGTCTGTCAGGATGTTGCGCATCAGCGTTCTGTACCGCTGGTTCGGAAATCTGTTACGAAGCCTCTAAGTTAGAATCTTATAATTGGTTGCTCTTTGGAGACCGGGCTTTTGAAAACCCGTTCTTTTTTCTTCTTCTGGAAATGGTGACAAGGTAACGATCCGCAAGAGAGATTCTAACGTTTGGGAAACCTGGAAGTCTTACCGGGGATCCATTCGAGAGAAAATTTTACGTAATGCTTATATCGCGAAACGGTCGGTTCTAGCCATCTTCGTCTTTTTTTTATGTTAAAAGAGTTTTAAAAAAGAGATAAAGAACAACAAACACCAAGCCAACAGTAACAAGTCGATGCCTAACTAAAAATAAGGATATTCTGACGCGCTGCTTGACGTCTGACGCCCTCTGCATAATATTTAGTGAACCAACGCCTTGTTTTCTTCAGCTGCTCGATGTCACTGTCGACTCCTGGCGCCCTCTGTCTGATGTTTACCAAAGTTAAGCCTTGTGTCCACTAGACGCATGCATTCCACCCACTGTTGCAATGACCTAACGAGGTCGCTCTTTTTTATCTTTTGAGGTTACTGCTGCTGTTTTAAAGAAAAAGGAAATTGTCTTTATACAAAGAATTTTTTTTAAAAAAAAATAAATTATAACTTATCCCAGATTTTCCGCTTCTTTCAAAATAATAAATAGTTTGTCAGCTTCTTCCCGAAATCTGGTTGACTTTATAACTCTATACAACGGGCTTTCGAGGTTCTGAACGTTTAGCAGTGTATCTGAAACCAAAACGTATCTAGATGATGGAGAGCAGTGTATCTGAAACTCAAAACGTATCTAGATGATGGAGAGCAGTGTATCTGAAACTCAAACGTATCTAGATGATGGAGAGCAGTGTATCTGAAACTCAAACGTATCTAGATGATGGAGAGCAGTGTATCTGAAACTCAAACGTATCTAGATGATGGAGAGCAGTGTATCTGAAACTCAAACGTATCTAGATGATGGAGAGCAGTGTATCTGAAACTCAAACGTATGTAGATGATGGAGTGCAGTGTATCTGAAACTCAAACGTATCTAGATGACGGAGAGCAGTGTATCTGAAACCAAAACGTATCTAGATGACGGAGAGCAGTGTATCTGAAACTCAAACGTATCTAGATGATGGAGAGCAGTGTATCTGAAACTCAAACGTATCTAGATGATGGAGAGAAGTGTATCTGAAACTCAAACGTATCTAAATTATGGAGTGCAGTGTATCTGAAACTCAAAACGTATCTAGATGATGGAGAGTAGTGTATCTGAAACTCAAACGTATCTAGATGATGGAGAGCAGTGTATCTGAAACTCAAACGTATCTAAATTATGGAGAGCAGTGTATCTGAAACTCAAACGTATGTAGATGATGGAGTGCAGTGTATCTGAAACTCAAACGTATCTAGATGACGGAGAGCAGTGTATCTGAAACCAAAACGTATCTAGATGACGGAGAGCAGTGTATCTGAAACCAAAACGTATCTAGATGATGGAGAGCAGTGTATCTGAAACTCAAACGTATCTAGATGACGGAGAGCAGTGTATCTGAAACTCAAACGTATGTAGATGATGGAGAGCGCTGATTTCTTTTTGCTTTTCGGTTCCGCGCAGTTAACGCCACCTACGTCATAACGAGGTTTGATAATTAAAAAACAAAAAGAAGAAGACCTGACGTCAGACATAGACGGGCAGCGGAGGAACAGTGACCCGAGTCGCGACGGTTGGTGTCCACGTCCTTTTCGTTCATTCTGCGAATGTACTCGCGAGATTCGATCACGTGACCGGCTTTAGAACGTAAAAGCTGATTTTGCTTGTTTTCGTGTAATTTTGAAAACTTTAGTCACGAATTCCCTTTTGCCTATCTACGGTTGGAAATACTACTAAAGGCCATAATTACAAACTGACTTTAAAGTGTCGGGCTCGGCTTAAAATCAGAAATTTTTTTAAAAAAAGAGAGAAACTTTATATCGACAGAATTGTAAAGTTAATGGAATCAATTACAATTTGTGGTTGATAGTAATAGGGAGAACGAGATTAAAAATTAAGTATATTCTCCCCCCCCCCCACACACACACACGCGCGCGCGCGCGCGGCGGGGTCAGTATATAAGCCGCAGTAACTTCTTTGACTTCTCGTGGAAAGCAGTCCGCGGCGTATTAATGAGCGGAGCGTTTAGTGTATAGTACTCTAGACTGCACTTCGTCATGTTTTAGTCTCCCCATCCCCGTGGGTTCCAGATGCTCTTAGTGTCTAACCAACTGCGCGGTTTTCCCCATTCGCCCCCTCTGCACCGCGTGACTCCGCGTGGACTTCCCGTCGGGCGCGAGTTCCGGCACATTAGGGGGGGGCAGGCGAAGTCGGTGTCTACCCGATTCCACGCAAACCTGTCTCCTGGACCAGCGGGTTAGGGTCGCTTGGGGATATGACGAGCAGCTGAGCCTAAGGGGCTCGTCTGATTTATTAACAGTGGAACAGCGGCATTAATTGTACTTAAAAGAGTGTTTAGTTCTTGGCGTCTAACTAATCCACAAAAAGTGGGAAGGGGGGTTAAAAAAAAACAAAACAACAAGATTTCTAGCAAATTTTATTGAACGTAAAGCAATTAATAGTAGCTTAGTAACGAACAGAACAAGTAGAAGTTATGTTCTGTAAATAGACATTTTGTTTAGCCAATTACTGACTCGAGTGCGTCTGCGATTATTTATTTCCAAACGTCTCTCTGCTTCTTCGGCAGCTGTACCCCGTCATGGACGTAGGTGATGGGTTTGCTAGGTTCTTGATTAAGTTACAACTGACAAAGCTGCAGTTATGGCTCTTTAATGGTGATGTACTGAAGGCTAAACCGCAGTTTTTATGACCCTTGTTAATCTTAAAAGTTCCCTTTAAAAACGTTTGATCTTAATCTGTAAAACCGGGTTACCTTTCTATTAAAATAGGTGTCTGTTACTTTCTCCATCGTGCTGTCATATTAACACGGAAAATGCGATTCCTGAAGCTTTGTTAGATGGACTTGAGTACCTGTCAGTTATAGACTTAACCCCGAGAATAGAGAACTAAATTGTTCATCAGAATATGTGGGTCACTGGCCCATAGTAGGACTTAGAAAGTGTGTGTGTGAGTGAGTAGTATTTATGGATCTTCCAAGTCTTGGCGAACCCTGTTCTGGTTTTCGAGGTGTAAGGACATCTCCGGCAGCAGTGAGTCAGAAGTGGGGAGGTAAACAAGAAAGTACCTGCTTACGTATGTTTGGGGAACTCTTGAGCGATAGTCAAAGGGTATCCGTCGAACCTCGTACACCCGGACCACACCTCCTCCTTGCTGGAATTCTTCATATATATATATATGTGGTAGAAAATCGGAATTCCCCAACAAAACCCACGCGAAGGCTGGGTTTGTATTTGCAGTGTAGCCCCGGTGCATTCATTCGCAAGTAATCGAAAGAAGAAGAAGAAGAAAAAAAACACGCCCCCTGGCGGTAATTTGCAGCTGTAAGTGCAATAACTGAAACCACTTTCGGGCTACTAAATACAGAAGTTATGGCGATCGATAAAATCTAACTTCATAAAGTTAAAACCTAACAGCGAGTTCAGGAAGTGTCCGACTAACTTCCATGGTAACGTCATGCTTCTGTAACCCTGACTAAATCCGACAGGAAGGGATTCATGTTTTCTGATACTGTAAACTATTTACTTATTCGCGAACACATTACCCCAACTAGGCTACATTCTGTATTTAAATCATAACTCTATGCTGGAAGGGTAGGCAACTCCGGTTGTCTTGTCTGTTAGCTGGACGCAGCAAAAAAAACACTATAAGCAAATAAATAGACACCAACTGATGTTAATGGATATTTGTGATAATTTCTGCTGTTTTATGTGGAATAAAAATTGTTGTTAATTCTGGACAGTCTTGGAAATATATAGCATGAATTCTCCACTTTCTCGTAATATTTTCTGCATGCATCGTGTGACTGCAACCGCATAAACCAACATTTATTTCTAAATATTAAAAAAATTTTGAAAAATTTTCGCTTTAATGTTTATTTTCCCCCTCAACAGCCGCGTTTATTTAGCAGAAGAACGTCAGAACAGTAATGGTTTTTGTCGTTTACGCCACATAGTGGCGGGTATTGTAAGTGCCAGGGTTCAGTCGGTCACCCACAACGGTCTCGCTCGCCGGAAGCAGCAAGGAAGCCATCGCGGACATCAAGAACCAATTCGCTGCTGTTGCTGCTGTTGTTGTTGTTGTTTTAAGAAACTCGCGACCATCTTTATTTATTCGCCTAAACTTCACGGATGCCACTTTTCTCCAGAGCCGTATAACCGAAGGAAACAACAGTACGACAATGAATAACAGCAACGTAAAGAATTTCCCGCGTCGCCATTTTACTTCGTGTTGACGGTTCCGGTTACCGGACACGACCGTCTCTGACGTAGGAACTGCGACCCCGAGGCGAGTTGAATTCCTCCCACGTCGAAGCTGGTCGAAAAAAAACACCCTTTTTTTTAAAAAAATATATATATAAATAAATAGAGAAGATTTTCTGTTTTTATCAGTTTCCGGTTACCTGATCTTCGGACAGTCGGCAATACCGTTTACATAGAGGCCAACACGTAAAGAACCGCAACTCTTGCTGTTTTGTTCTTTAAAGCGTATCTGACATATGGTTTACCTGCTTCAGAAATACCTTCGCGGTCAAATGCTTCACACGGAATACTTCGGGCTGGCGCCTGAAAAAGAGTACTATCATACAGCGACTATCGATTTAGGTAACTTGATTATCATACCCCGGCCCCCCCCCGTAGAAGATGTTCTAACCAATTCGTCAAGCTGGTCGTTACCGGTAGCCATCTATACACGTCTCGAATGCAGATTTTACCTTTTATTCACTCTCTACATAGCTTTACCGCTAATCCATTTATAGGCGGTGGAATCGCAATGTGAGCTCACTATCATCGCTACGTTTCGCTTCCCCCCCCGAAGCAATTTTTGTGCAAAACCTGATCGTTTTCAATTTTCTCAAAATATTTGTGTAATTTTTTTTTTACTTTCCACATTTGAATATTTTTACACCTCGCTTGATTAAGTTACACGCGCAGTTTTCCTTTGTCGTGCGTTAGCCATCTTTAATAGGTTTCAGTCTGAATAGGTGGTTGCTTGCATACATAAGTCGACGATGTAAAGAGAGTGCGTTCTTTGTTTGTGTGCCCCGACGAAGTGCTGTAGACTTGGTAGGTCTGTTGATACACGTGACCTAAGTACACGTTTGCATTGCAGATACTTAGCGCCAGCTGGCGGCTTGTTAATGAGTAACTGACGTTCGTGTAAAGCTGCTGTTAGCAATCTAAAAGTATGAGTTTGCACTCAAACGTTGCGAAAACTGTCTTGGTGATGTTTTCGACGTTTAAAAGGAAGAGTGGGGATACCTTTTAATATTGTAAGCGAAATTAAAGCGCAGCTCTTCTGTGAATACCCAGCATGCCGTGCGCGCACCAAAATCGAGTGATGAAGAGGACAACTCACTTACCACTGCACTGATCGGCCGGGTGTTGATCCTCTTACTCTCGGTGCGATATTGTTTTGCGTAGTTTACGCACGTGTCTACTTTGTGGACATCTCATTATTTCTTTAATATTATACTTTAGCGAGTACATAGATGCTTCTTTGTATATGTGGGAGAGATACAGACCAACACGGACGTATTCAACTGCAGTGATACAATCGCGAGTTTCGCTGCCCGCTAGAAGGCGTTGTCGACACCGTGCCACGCGGAGTACGGAACTTCCGGTAGCAGCGAATAGAATCCTCCTACCAGAACTTCTACTCTTCTTTTTTGCCGGCCGGCCCATTCTTTACTCCGTATCACCCCACCCCCCCCCCCTGTCGAATCGTTGACGTCCACGAACACATACAACAGTTCGGTAGTCTTAATGTCGCTAACCTTATCTAAAACCCTCTGCGATGACGTCAGGGGCAATCACAGATCACGTGATCTTTCAAACTGTAAGAGCGGAAACAAATGGTCGGACCAGAAAGCATCGTACGCTTTTTAATGGCTGTATCTATTACAGTTTAGAAAATCATTTTCGCTTCTATTCGCCGTTGTTGCACCACCATTGGGTGCATATGAGAAATTCAATTAAACCCGTCCGGAGCTGAGACACCCACAATTCACCTCTATGCCTTTTCCTTCTCATATTCGGAAGAGCTCGAGCTCGAGATGGCGTCTGTATCTCAGAACTACCCGCACACGAGAGACTGTTTAGCTAAATTGTTTTTATTTTCTCGGCTATTTGGTAATGTTGCAATTTTGTAAAGAAACCAGAATTATAAATAGCAGTACAACTCGTTAACACTGAGCATTTTATTGGTTCCTCTAAGATGATAATTCGCAAACAAGGATGTTGTCGGATTTCGTCCACCGCCCACTGCGTTTTGGGCAGGCAACATCGCAGCTTCGATCCCCAGTCACCAAGAATCGCAAGACCGACTGCTACCGCGACTAAGGTCGCCTGATATTTTCTAGGAGAGACCTGCCGGTGGATACAGGAAATACTTATTTTCCCTTC